>JAXQQM020065248.1:0-63392 GCA_034641835.2 Pinus albicaulis | reverse complement strand
GGGCTAACAGTGGCTCCACATGGGGATGGCTTCTTCTTGAAGGAGTCAAGAATTCAGAAAATGATCTTTGGTGTAGGCCATATGCCTACTTCTTGGCACATCCCTTTCGTTCTTGGATCAGCTGCCACAAATCCTGAAGACATGATATCAGTAGTGAAAATTTCTCCCAAACAACTACCTACCCATAGTATGGTCCTAACATTTTTATTCTTGGGTGCATTTGGACTTGCAGACCCTTTACATCATCAATTTTTTCAAACAAGAAAATAAACCTATTCTGCTTCTACCCTTATTACCCCATGAGACCAGATTAGACTATTGGCCTCATAACTTCTCTACCTATACTACTATCTGCTAGGATTAAACTGTCTAGCAGATTTATTCTCTATCTTCTAAGACATAAATTGAAAAACAGTCAAGCCAGGATTAGACTGTCTGACTTGCTGGACTTTGTAGGGATTGAAACAACTAACTAAATTCTCATAGGCTGAGCTTATTTCAGACTTCTTATATACTCTACTCTAACTTGGAAATATTTGATGTTCTAGGTGATACAATAATGCCAGTGCAGCCAGTAAAGTAGTAATAAGAAAGGATATGAACACTGACTGCCTGTCAGAGATAGCCACAGGGTGCTCTGCATGTGGTTCTTCAAAACTGAGGTCACCATCAGTAGTGACCATTCCTGATGAATCTGGCCCTGGCGGAGGATTAATGCTGGTGAATTTGAGCTGATCAGGGCCTACATGCATTCTACCACAGAATCAAAAAACATATGATGTAATATTTCCTCTTTGAGACCTTCCATGACTGGTAGGCTTTCTACGTTCTGGGCAGCGTGAATTATTGCATCTTCCACTGCATCTTCAGTATGGCTCTTGAGAACCGGATCATCTTCTTCTTGCATGTCAAAAAGCAGTGGAATTTCTTCATTTTTAGGGGGCGGGAGACTTTCCAAAAATGCTCTGGGGTCTCTGAACTAATATGACCTTTCCTGTGATTTCAAAAGTTTGATCTCAGCTTCATACCTCTCAATTACCAGATCTAGAAAAATTTTCTTAAGCACATGTAGAGTATTGAGTTCCGAGCTGATATGGACAATCTTTGGAAGGTCCTCCCATTCAATTTATGCCAGTACACTGGCTACTCCATACTGAAACTCTGCTATGAGGCTCGAATGCATTTCTACAAATTGTTCAGAGTTTTCCATTAGTGAAGTGACTGGATCTTTAGCACGGCTGATGTTGTTATGAAGGCTGGTCTCCCACTGGAGTCTTGTGAACACACAGGTAATTAGTGGCCTGCTGATCACCGGTGGAGCCTGATAATCATTCAGGAACTGTGGAGTCACTAGGTGGATGATTTAATATTTTACTGTCCACCACAGTGGTTTACCAAATCAAGGCTGACTGGTCTCTTCCCCAGTAGAGTCGCCATTATGTTGGGGTTCCTATGTTTTGGCAGATTTGGCAATACCAAAAGATAAGACAACATCAAACCACTTTGGGGCCCTAGGATCTAGCCCTCCTGGACCCGGAGAGGGATCTCTCAAAAACAACAAAGAATAATGTATCTTTGGAGCTCAAAATGAGATGTTAGGCTAAGTATGAAGCACAAAGGGGGTTTTAAATGATTTGGTTGGTTGGAGTTGGGTTGGTCATGAGATCATAGACTGAGAAAGTGATGGAAGGAAAAGAAAAAAACAGCAGGATGCTTCAGCAAAGAGGGTAGGTCAAGAAAGTGCCATCCATTGGGCTATGGAGTCATGAAAGGAGAATTACTCACAACAACTAGCCAAGGATTTTAGAGGGCAAGTCATCTACACTAAAGGATCTTTTTATATAGATGATGGAATGGAACATTAAGGAAAGAAAGTGAAATAAGGAAAGCAACCTATTTTCTGTCTATAGATCAGATCAGAGGTCATTTAACTCCAGACCTGCTTGGACATACTCAAAGGCAACTTTCGATGGAGGGACAAAGGGGTAGCTTATAGATTGGACAAGAGGTCATCTAACTCTAAGTTAGATTTAGCATGCTCCAAGAGGAAAAACAGAGAATGAGTTTAACAAAGAGGTCTTAGAAAGGCCAGTTGGTTGCACAACGATCCTAGTGGACAGGGCTAACTCTAATCCCCAGTGTTCCCAAATATTCGAGCTTAAACCAAGCAAGAACATCTAAGAGTTGATCCATTCAATTCATACATCAGAGAGCAGGAAATAACATCCACTACGGTGGTTAAATTGATTGAAATCAACCCTCATATAACACATTTAGCAGAAAACATTAAGGGCTATGAGAGCAGAGACATAGGGTACCTAACAAGGGTAAATCCTATGTCATATTTCTGATGCAAGCCAGCAGAAAATGTAGCAGTATGAAAATGTAATAACAGAGTTAGAGAAAACTTCACCAATAGTAATAGACCAGGATCCTGTGAAATGTGCTTTGATTAATTGATGCAAAACCAATCACATACACCAAGCTCAATATCTGTTACAACCTAAACTTCTCCTCCTAGCCTACTACATACAACTACTCTGCTAATCCCTCCCAAACTGTTCTAACAATCAGAATTAATCCCTCTAACAGAAACAACAGCAACCGAACAACCACCATTACAATAATTTTCTCATGAGTTTTATAGCTGAAAGAGAACAGAGGAGGTAGGTGAAGTGAGGAATTAAAACTCAGAAAGGAAAGAGGGCCGAAGCCCATTCTGTTTTAAATCTTATTCATTAACCTCTGGCACGTCTTGGATGAAAGAATGATCTTCTTCGGCTTCCCTTTACTCTGGTATGGTCCTGATGTACTTTGGGCTGCAGAACTTTGTAGTACCTTTTGGTGCATAAACAAAATGGTAAATAAATGACTGAATGGTCTGCCATACTGCATTAACAACTGCTCTGGTAGCTTAGGACTGTGGTCTCGGTGGAAATTCCTTCAGGAACATGGTAGATACAGGGAACAGTATGGGCGCTTGGTCCTTAAGAACAATCTGCTGATGCGGAACCTTGATGACTTAGGTTTCTGTGCATTGAACTCTCTGCCACTTCATTTATATCCCTATCTGCGAAATCTACGTTCTAAATGGCCTTGGGAAGACTTTATAGAGTTTTCAACCTTGTTCTTGAATGAAAGTCCTGTCAAGCTCCTTCTTGTCTCTGTCAGTGAGAAAATGTCGTTGTATTAAAACTGTGTAATCATGGCAGTGTTCAACATTGACAACCCTACAAAACATGCCACTTGGTCATGAAATCCATGCATGGGAGGGAGGACATATACAGAGGACGGGCAGAGTGGTAGTGCGGCGGTGATGAAATGGTGGCTTAATATGAAACAACGGTGGAGAATGCTTTGATATGGTGTAAATAGCGAACAAATAGGTTTTGACCAAAAAGTGCGTATTGATCATTCGATCATGGTCCGGGGACAAGGATCAACGGCAGAGATTGACACAGTGGGATAGTTTTGTGAAAATGGATGAAATGAATATGAAATATTAATTTTTAGTGTAAATGAGAAACTTTGGTTAAAATCGGAAATCCAAAGGGAATGGCGGAAAACACAATGAAACGAGCAAACATGAATGTACAAGGTGGGACCCAGTGTGGTGGAGAGGCGATTAGATTTGAGCTGTCAGATCATTAGACCAAACGAATGGTCAGGATTTCGTCGGAGAATCGCAATCGCTATGGACGAGAGGGACGCGCACTTTATAATTTGCGATGCGATAGGGATGTGCGATGACCGTTGGATCTAGCGGAGGAATGAACGGTGGAGATCTTCTCGAAGCAATCACAATCGGAGGGGAACAAGTGCAACACATTTCGAATGTTCCGATTTCAATGGGGCGGGAAGAGCGATGACCGTCGGATCGTGGTTTTAAATGGACGGACGAGATCAAATCGGGGCAATCGCAATCGGGGGCGGGGGGGGGGGACAGGGGTGACACTTTATCAAATTCCGATTGCGATTGGGTGGATAAAATGATGGCCGTTGGATTGGTGGGGGGATGGATGGCTAGGATGATATCGGGGAGGTCACAATCACATAGGCGGAAAGTGCAACCGAACAGAAACTTGCGATTGCGATTAGAGCGGGGTGCACGATTAGCGCTGGACCGTTCGATCCGGCGGGGAGATCGACGGTCCAAACATGATTGGAGCATCGCGAGGCCATCTAACTCTAGGTTAGCTTTAGCATGCTCCAAGAGGAAAAACAGAGAATGAGTTTAACAGAGAGGTCTTAGAAAGGCCAGCTGGTTGCACAAGGATCCTAGTGGACAGGGCTAACTCTAATCCCCAGTGTTCCCAAATCTTCCAGCTTAAACCAAGCAAGAACATCTAAGAGTTGATCCATTCAATTGATACATCAAAGAGCAAGCAATAACATCCACTATGCTGGTTAAATTGACTGAAATCAACCCTCAAATAACACATTTAGCAGAAAAAATTAAGGGCTAGGAGAGCAGAGACATAGGGTACCTAACAAGGGTAAATCCTATGTCATATTTCTGATGCAAGCCAGCAGAAAATGTAATAGTATGAAAATGTAATAACAGAGTTAGAGAAACTTCACCAATAGTAATAGACCACGATCCTGTGAAATGTGCTTTGATTAATTGATGCAAAACCAGTCACATACACCAAGCTCAATAGCTGTTACAACCTAAAATTCTCCTCCTAGCCTACTACATACAACTACTCTGCTAATCCCTCCCAAACTGCTCTAACAATCAGAATGAATCCCTCTAACAGCAACGGCAGTAGCCGAACAACCACCATAACAATAATTTTCTCATGAGTTTTATTGCTGAAAGAGAGCAGAGGAGGTAGGTGAAGAACTAAATGAGGAATTAAAACTCAGAAAGGAAAGGGGGCCGAAGCCCATTCTATTTTAAATCTTATGCATTAACCTCTGGCACGTCTTGGATGAAAGAATGATATTCTTCGACTTCCCTTTACTCTGGTATGGTCCTAATGTACTTTGGGCTGCAAAACTCTATAGTACCTTTTGGTGCATAAACAAAATGGTAAATAAATGACTGAACGATCTGTCATACTGCATTAACAATTGCTCTGGTAGCTTAGGACTATGGTCTGGGCAAAACTTCCTTCAGGAACACGGTAGATACAGGGAACAGTATGGGCGCTTGGTCCTTAAGAACAATCTGTTGATGCAAAACCTTGATGACTTAGTTTTTTGTGCATTGAACTCTTTTCCGCTTCATTTATATCCCTGTCTGTGAAATCTGCATTCTAAATGGCCTTGGGAAGACTTTACAGAGTTTTCAACCCTGTTCTTGAATGCAAGTCCTGTCAAGCTCCTTCCTGTCTTTGTCGGTGAGAAAATGCCACTGTATTAAAACTGTGTAATCATGGCGACGTTCACCATTGACAACTCTGCAAAACACGCCACTTGGTCATGAAATCCATGGACGGGAGGGAGGATGTATACGGAGGATGGGCAGAGTGGTAGCGCGGCGGTGATGAAATGGTGGCTTAATATGAAACAACGGTGGAGAATGCTTTGATATGGTGTAAACAGTGAACAAATAGGGTTTGACCGAAAAGTGCGTATTGACCGTTCGATCGTGGTCCGGGGACAATGATCAACGACGAAGATTGACACAGCGGGATGGTTTTGTGAAAACGGATGAAATGAATATGAAATATTAATTTTTAGTGTAAATACGAAACTTTGGTTAAAATTGGAAATGCAAAGGGAATGGCGGAAAATGCAATGAAACGAGCGGACATGAATGTACGAGGTGGGACCAGGTGTGGCGGAGAGGCGATTAGATTTGAGCCATCAGATCGTTAGACCAAATGGACAGTCAGGATTTCGTCGGAGAATCGCAATCTCTATGGACGAGAGGGACGCACACTTTATAATTTGCGATGCGATTGGGATGTGCGATGACCATTGGATCTAGCAGAGGAATCAAAAGTGGAGATTTGCTCGGATAAATCGCAATCGGAGGGGAACAAGTGCAACACATTTCGAATGTTCCGATTGCGATGCGGCGAAAAGAGCAATGACCGTCAGATCGTGGTTTTAAACGAACGGACTAGATCAAATCGGGGCAATCGCAATCGGGGGGGGGACAGGGGTGACACTTTATCAAATTCTGATTGCGATTGGGCAGAGAACGCGATGGTCGTTGGATCAGAGAGGGGATGGATTGCTAGGATGAGATCGGGGAGGTCGCAATCACAAAGGTGGAAAGTGGCACCGAACAAAAACTTGCGATTGTGATTAGAGCGGGGCGCACGATTAGTGCTGGACCGTCCGATCTGGAGGGGAGATCAATGGTCCAAACATGATCATAGCATCACGATCGGGAGGAATGGAAGGGGTGACAAAAGAAACTTGCGATTGCGATTAGGCGGGGGGTGCGATTAGCGCTCCGCCGTCAGATCTTTAGGATAGATCAACGGTGTGAAACGCGTCGCGGGACTTATTCAATAAACAATCGTATCAGAACTTTTTTGATATAACAAAGGAATTCGCCCCTCCGACGATCTTCGATTGCGATTAGCGCTCAAGACTTAAGCGCTTGGTCCTGGCGCTCGGGCACATGGGGGAAAAGTGGAAGGGGGCTGGTGGGAAGAGGGCTAAGCCCTATTATAAGGTCAGAAAGTGGGTTTTTAACCCATTTTAGTGCATTTTAAAACCAAAGGAGGGTAACGATAGGGGGAAAAGGGGAAATTTAGCCAAACAAAGGGTAAGGGCGGGATTCAAAGGGGATTTTGGGTATGATTTTGAGGGTAAAGGGGACTTAGAGGGAAAAAGGAGGACTTTGTGCATTTCCTCACAAACAGAGAGGCCTTATAATGGAAATTAGAAAAGGAGACCTTATCAAAGGACAAAAGGCACAAGGAGGCTTCAAGGATGATGTGTTTTTAGGGGAAATGCATTCCTTGGAGGCTCAAAAACATTTTAGTCCCCTGTTTTCTTGTCAAAAATTTATGGGGGACTAACACATTAGATAATTGTAAGGTTGCACAAATTTCAACTTCAGTGCAAAGGGATTTCCAATATCCTTAAGAATGTGCAAGTGTCCATCACTTATGTGCATTATTGTACAATTTCATCCAAGGAAATACCACTCACATTAGTAAATAAGATGAAGCCATAGGTAGAGCTATAGAAAGCAAGAGTTCAGATACTAATATAGAACAACAAGAAACTTGCCTCCTTCATTGGAAACATTTAGGTCACATATGCATGATTGTACAACAATTTTGGCTTCATGGTGAGAACCCACAAGATCCCATCAGTCGATTCATCACTAAACTTAAGTCCAAGCATCAGTTGTGATAGGATATTGACAGTAATTGAAGCTGCTAAAGAATATTTCCACCAAGGAGGAATTTTATTTGAATAAAAAAAATATAGAGACTACATCAACGGCCCTGTTTAGATGCGAATGATGTTGTTCTTGATTGGGAAAAAGGTTTAGACCGACTCCCAGACATTGTACCTGAATGTTATGGAGAAAAGATTTTTCTTCGAGCCTACAACAATAATGCAATTCAGGGAGACCATCATGTAGTATCAAGCTTGGCATGAATATGTGACCGAGAGACATCAAGTCCAAGATTCCCAACTTGAGTTCACCCAAATTCCAACATCATAGTGTTTTTTCTTGTTAGGCTATCAAGTTTTCTCTACCCTATTTTGTCTTATATGGGTATGAGGGGAAAATGTATATTATTTTATTATGATTGTATAAGTGAAATTATATGTGTCCATGATGGAACGTGAAGAGTCATGTGTAATGTGAAGAGTGACGAGAGGATTACAAGAGTCACAAAGGGGGCATGCCAAGTGTCAAACCCCTTTGTTATAAAGACATCCTAATAACTCTTATAGGGGGATTTTGGGAGCCAAGTGTTTTGCTAGGCTTAGGATTAGAATGGGCTTGGGAGTTTTGTGTCAGCCTTGGCTTCTTCGTAGTTTAGAGGCAGTAAACTTCTTTGGGAAGAGAAAGTGCTATTAGCTTCACATTCCATTATTGGGATAATTGGTTCGTCATGTTGTATGTATGAATGGAACTTTCAATTATAATAAAATCAGAGCCGACACGTTTTCATTCATATATTGTAAATGTAGTAGGACTACTCTTTTTATATTTCTGATTTATGTTATTTTACTTACACACATGTTTATGAACTATTTTTTTTGCATTTGTATGTATCTTGTGGAATGTGTGCTTATGTGTTAATCTGTCACCTTTAACATATGGACTATTTTACTTGTTATTTTCTATGATGTCTTTCACCTCATGCATTCCTTTAAAGTTTCTTAATATTACAGGCCTCCAAGGGGCGTACTTTATTTTCCTTCATGTGTTGGGAGTGTTCATGCATCATATTGACTATCTGCATGGTCACACATTTTAACCAAAGACACCATGAACCACTCTATGCATTTTGAAATGCAAGGCATATCATTAAACACCCCACTACTGAGACTCCTACTCCAAATGGTGTGATGTCTTGTTGGGACTTCATATCTAGGAATTCTCCTAAATGTTAACAGGTCCATCACCATAAAAAAATATCTTTGGGTGCAACCACAAGTTTGAATACTATGACAAAGTGCCCCATGACTTTGTATTAGGCCCTCACGGGAATTTAACCTTTCCTAAAGGTGAAATTATTTTCGTTTTCCACCATTATATCAACCGCTTGGGATATTTATCTAAAAGGAGGAGAATGGTGTGGGATTTTATCAACTTATGTGTGCATGAGTTATTAGAATATTTTTATTATAGTCACTTTGGGTGGAGAAACACATTCTTCCACTACCTCAAGGTTCTACTATGGATTTAGTGCTAGGTTATTTTAGGACTTAAACCTTTATGAATGATAAAAACCTCCTTTCTTCCCACCATTGGATCCCACCCCTTTTGAATTTATGAATAAGGACATGGAGGAAGGATTTGATCCACTTATATGCACACAAGTCATAAGACCATTTTTAATATACTCTTTTTAGGTGGAACAACATGTTCAATCATTACCTAACAATGCCTCTGTGGATTCGTATCTAGGAGTTTACGAGAATTAGTTCTTTATGGAGGGACATAGGGGTAAGATTTAATCCACTTGTGTGTGCATGGGTCATGGTTCTACTAATATAGTCTCTTTGGGTGAAACTATATGGTCAATCATTACCTTAAGGAATCACCTGGATTCCATGGTAAGTGGTCATCACAAGAATTGAACCTTTTGGAACAGTGAAAAACTCCTTTCTTTTCAACATGGGACCCAACCCCTTCACGATTTTATAAAATGAAGAAATAGGGGATGGATCTCATTTACTTATATTTCCATGGTTCACAAGACCATTTAGTATAATCTCTTTGGGTACAACCACTACCTCAACGTACCCCCATGACTCTAGACTAGGCCCTCATGGGAATTGAACCTTTCTCAATGGTGAAAAACTCCTCCCTTTTCAATATTGGATCCAACCGCTTTAGGCCATTATTTAAAAGGAATCCATGGGGGTGGGATTTGATCCAATTATGTGTATATGAGTCATGGTACCATTGAATATATCTTTTTTTTGTTTGGTCACTATCTCAAGTTGCACCCATTGGGCGATATTAATAGAATAACACTACATTGGGCTTTGATACACTTATGTGTACATAGGTAATGAAACTATTAATATAATCTCTTTGGGTGCAAAAATAAACTTGACTACTACCCCATGGTGTCCTCATGGCTTCCACCTAAGTATGCATCACAAGAATTGAACTTTGCCCAATGGTGACAATCTTCTTGTTTTTCACCATTAGACCCAACTCTAATATATTTAAAAAAGAAGATTGGGGTGGGATTTTTTACACTAATGTAGTTTCTCTAGGTGCACCCACACATTCGACCACTACCACAAATTGTCCTCATGGATTCTAGGGTAAGCAACCATCACAAAAATTGAACTTTTCCCAATGATTAAAAACTCCTTGTTTCTCACCATTAAATCCAACCCTTTTGGGATTTTAAGAAAAAAATACACGTGTTTAGCTTTAATTCACTTATTTGCCGGTGAATCTAGAGTCTATTAATATAATTTCTCTCAATGCATCATATTTTCAATATTGCACTTTATTTGATATCTCTAATCAATATCTCTAATATCATTTTTAATATTTAAGTAAAGTTAAAACTAATTTGTTTATAATTTATTTATATTATTTTTCTAAATTTGTCTTATAATTTTTGTTAATTTATATAATATTAATAATTTAAATTTAAATACATTTATAACCACTTTAAAAATATATAAAAAATTGTTTATATATGAATGTAGAGATTATTGATATAATCTCTATGGGTAAATCATATTTTTTATATTACACTTTATTATAAATCTCTAATTGATATCTCTATTATCATTTTTAATATTTAAATAAAATTAAAACTATTTTATTTATAATTTTTTTATATAATTTTTCTAATTATTATCATTTTTTTTATAGTTTTTATAGCTTATAAAATTTTAATAATTAAAATTCATATATTTATAACCCCTTATAAATAAACTTTACAAAATATATTAAGTACAAAACCTAAAATAATAAAGTAAACCTATCATAGAATTCTATCTGTTTCCTTTTAATGTAAGCAGTGAAATTTATGCATGGAAATCCAAAGTAAGTATAGCATAAAAACTTGTGCTTTTGGTAAGGTTTGTATCCACATTCTTGGTGTTATAGATTCATGTGACCTAATTCCTAAAATTCTAAAAGCAAGATGACTTATAATTTTAAAACAAAATTTTATATTAACTTTATAGAATAGGGATTTCAAAATATTTTATGTATTTACGCACTATTCAAAATAATTATAATATGAATATATAATGAGAATTTTCATGTATTTTCATGTTGAAGCATAGGTGTCCTTCATATTGTATTTATTCCAGCACTCTCAAGAAATAAGCCAATCTCATGCCCTATCTCAGGCGGTCTCAGGGAAGTACTCAGCCTCCTCAAAGACATATCTATAGTATCAGCCTGCCTCTTCATCATGGTGCAGCGGGTTCGGAAGGCAAGAGAGGGGCAGTGCCTTCAGAATGGCTCCTTTCAGATTCATGATCCGGGTAGTGGTATCGGGTGGCTGGCTCTTGTGGTGGTTCGGGTGGATGGCTCTTGTGGTGTTGGGTTCAGAAGTAAAGGTTCGGTAGTTGGTGGCAAACCCAATGCATGGAGGGATATCATATTATCATATATAGAGTGTTAGTTCGAATGGGCAAATGAGAGTGCTCAGTGATTATTCGGGAATATGTGTAAGTAACTTGGAGAGATAAGCCTCTATCATGCCCCTAGAGAAGCCGGGATCAGCTCTAGTCGTCAGCCTGCTAAAATTCCTATCAGTAGAATCAGCCAGCCTCAGTGGTGGTGTAGCAGGTGGCAGTCTTTCCTTTCATCATATTTGTGGAGTAGCGGGTTACTTACTTAAAGGAGCGAAAAATGGTGAAGGTGGTTGGTTGGGTAAAAATACTCACTAGGGGTTCTGGCTGCTGATGTTGGATCTTTAACGAGTAGTAGCAGTTCCAGGCCCAATAGCAGCACGGGGTACGGTTCAAAGCTTATATCTTACCTTTCAGTGTACACACCACCTCACCCATCGGATGGATGAGCGACTTCGTTCCTTCTATTAGTGAATTTACCATATTGATAGGCGTTCAGACTCTCTATCATCTTGACACGCCACCTTTGCTTTGTGAATTTCCTCACATTGATCTTTATGGAGAGAGCGCTAGAGGAAAGGGCACCCTACCCCTCCACAGAGAGGATGGATACCCGTTGACAGAGAGAGCGATTGATTTTGATTGATTGGTTGATTGATGGATGGAGTGCTGCCTGCCTTTACTCACCAATTGCAGAATGAACTTAGAGATAGATTTACCGACTTCTAAAACCACCACTTGCTTTGAAAAAAAAGACAAAGTGGATACGGAAACTTATAACCTTGACTATGAAACATCTTGTCAGCTGCCTCCCTTTACCTTGACTCTTACCACCAACCCTGTTCACTTCTAGATAATGATGCCTGCCTTATTTAGATAGAATTATGGCATTAGATCAGACGGATGGGGATGGAAGGGCGGCTTCACATTGAGAAGATAGAGCCTTCTTGGACGAGCTTCATACAGCATTACCAGCCTCACATTACACTTACTTCAATTTCTCCGTTGGGTACCACTATTACCTATCCCGCTTAGGAGCCTTGCCGAGACGATTCATCAATTAGAAGAACCCACTGCAAAGAATAAACAGAAGACCTACTTGCCCTTTCATTTCATGCATCTCACTATCCACCTGAATACTTATACCTTTTAGCCCCTAGACCACTAATAATTAATCGCTTAGTTAGTAGTTACTGCTACAGAACTTCTCTTCATCGGGTACTGCTTCTGCTTATAGCCTTTGACAACAAGCCTTGCCTTGTGTCTCTCTATCTTGCCTTCAGCATTACTCTTGGTCTTGTAGACCCATTTAACACCAATGCCATCTTTACCTTTTGGGAGTTCAACCAAATCCCAAGTTTTGTTCCTCTCTATGGCATTTATTTCCTCATCCATAGCTTCTATCCATTTCTCATCCTTGATGGCTTCTTCGAAATGAACAGGATCATCAACATGACAATATAAAGCAAACAAAGAATTGATACCTTCATTTGTTATATCTTGTTCATAAATTGCTCTGATACCGTGTTGAAATTTCTGAATAATTCCGGAAACAATAATAGAGAGAATAAACTCCTCTCTATAACACAGAGAAATTAATAAAATTTACTCACAGGAGACAAAGTTTCAACTCAATAAAACAAACATTTATTTCATAAAAAATGTGTTACAAGTTCTTCCTCACACAGAGGGATTTACAAAATATGATTGACTGCTACAGACGCAGTGCTTCTCAAAAACAATCTCTATCTCTCTCTCTCTCAGAAAAATATGTTGCTGTGTATTTTCGTTTTGCACTGCTGTGCATAAAATGGCTCTGTTCTGTTAAAACAAAAAACATTACATTTGCCTCACGGGCCTTTGCTTTATATATGCCGCCGCACATATTAAAACATATAAAACAATATAAATAAAAACAATTCAATATGGCGCGACGTACGAGTGGGACCACAATGTAGCCGGCCATCGCAATTTTAGAATTTGCGATATGCGCTATGGAAAAACGGACAAAGTGCAAAATTGTGATCTTGCGATGGTGCACCGGGCGCACATCGCAAATTCAACATTTGCGATCAACACATTTGAAACAAACAATGGATTTGCGCTTTTGCGCTTTTGTGCTGTTGCGTTGATGCTGTGATCGCACATCGCAAATTCAACTTTTGCGATGACATATGGCGGAACATAAATAATGAAAATGCGATATTGCAATCTGCGCGATCTGCGATCGCATCGCAAATATGTTGCATAATGCCACGTGGTCTATGGGACCCACAGGCCTCACGCTTGCGGAACTCAACACATCAACAAGACACTTTGTTATAAAAGTTCTTCACCGCCTCTGCCATTTACTCCGCCGTTTTGTTGGTAAGGCTTTAAAGCCTCATTCAACCCTGTGATCAAAGCTCTGTCCACTGGCATGACTTTGAGTCTTGGCCATTAACTCTGCTGTAAATAAAATGGCTACCGCCTTTGATAAAATATCAAGGGGATCAAATCCCATCTGCTCTTTACTGCACCTGTGCACTTTCCAATCCTTTTGCAATTGGTTCAAGATTTAAACGGCAACCGCCTTAGCCTTGGCTTCAATGTGCCGTGGATCTTTCACTTCTGCAATTACTGCTGATTGACTTCAGTAGTTGGAATTAATTTCCAACAACTGCTACAGAATTTCTCTTCATCGGGTCAGGATAGGGTTCACCTAGTCTACATCCAGTAGTATCACAGACAACACAACATTACGTAGTACCCACCTTCAGACCTAGCACCTGCCCTAGACACTTGCTTCATTCATCGCCTTAGTGCATGGGTACTGCTATTTCCCTTTACGGACGAGATCCACCAACCCCTTACTTTTTTATTACCTTCATCCTAGGATATGGATGGAGTGATGCCCATGACTTTATCTTAGAAGCAGCATCGGATTAGATTATACAACCTTAACCTTCCTTCACCCTAGGATGATGGCGATGGTTCAGGAGGTCTTTGCTAATAAATAAATATCATTACTATGTCCAATAAATATAATGACAAGATGTGAGTCACCATCATCATCTGAAGATTCGGAGCTCAGGAAAGAATCCTTCTTAGAGCACTCCTACCCTCTTCCCCTAATTGAAAGAATCATCAAAATCGAAGGAATCCAAACCATCAAAATAGAATAAATCAGATCTACACTAACAGTAGAAGGATCTACAATAATAGTAGAAGGAATAAAAGCAATCAAGTAGTAGGTAGAAGCACCAATATCAGCCTGAGAAGCCACCTGAGAAGCTGCCAGAGATGCCAGATAAGCCAGACAAGCCGGAAAAGAAGAAGCACGAGTAACAGAACACATACCCGAGACCAAGGCAATAAGCTTGGGTTGGAGGAGCAGAGCCAACAATAGCACCTAAAGAAGAGCATACCTATCACCCCTGATTGATAAAGCGAGCCATAAAAAAGCCAGCCAGAACTGATGATATCAGATGATGGGATGAGGGTCAACACTTTGAACTGGACTATTTACCCTTTACTATGCTGTCTACTTATCCTATACTCAAGTGCTTACTCCCTTCACCCTAGTCGATGGAGTGATGCCCAACAAACAATTCATTCAGCTAGAAAGACGAGGGAGGGTAGCCAGAAGAACCAATCCCCCTTTGTTCCACACAAACTTTTTACCCACCTTAATTACCTGTTCACTTCCTTAATTAATCGCTTAGGAGCCACTGCTTAGACCTTCTCTTATAACCACCGGATGGATTAAACCTACTACTACTCAACGACATAACCGGATCAACCTACTACTATTCCACAACATACTTACCACCTACCACCTTGGCGTATTCACAACCCTTTAGCGTAATTAATAATTGAAATGCATAATTACATATATAATATATCTCATTCATGACTGGAATCACTGGTCGAAATGAACCAAATCTATCTCTCAAAATTACATAATTACATATATAATAGCAACATTGTCTGCTATTATATATGTAATTATGCAATATCGATCTCTCTCATTTGCATCATGTCAGGTAAGATCTCATCAATTAGAATAAAGATATTTTATATTTTCTCCTTGTATAAAGTTTTTACTCAGTGATGGGAAAGTATTTGAACATCGTTTCTTTTGTGACTTTTTAAGAATTTGAATCTATTTCAATATAATTTTTTATTTTTTAAAAATTCCGTTAGTGTTAGGGATTTAAATGGAAAATAGCAATTGAAAATTCTAAGATGTATTCAAAAAATAACAGCTTACTATTCCTGATTCTAAAGCAATTTCAACTATGACTAGTCACCAAAGGTGTTTGATGATGTGGTCTGATGGTTACGTGAGAAGTTTATGGCTTACAAGTTTTGTGGTTTAATTTGGGACAAGATAATGTATACTTAAGATTTGTTCCAAACATAATGTTTTAGTTGAGAAAAGAAAAATGTAAAGTATAAAAAAAAGTGTGAAGTTTTTTAAAAGTGTATTAGTTTTTAAATTTTTATAAATATTTCGTTTTTTCATATAAATTGTTTGGAATTTTTATATATATTTAGCATAGTTTCAAAAAATTGTAAAATAATTTAGAAATTGTGTGAGATTAAGAAAAATTCCTACACAAATTTTTGAAAATGTGTTATAACTTTCAAACTTTATAATTTTGGGTGTCTAGTAGTTTTTGATGATGCTAGAATCCATTTTCATCTAAAAAAAATATGGTTCAAACACTTCAACTACTTAATTTTTTGAATATTCTAGCAAAAAAAAAAAAAAAACTACCATTCAAAGTAACTCCTATATATTTAATCATTAAACTTTTAAAAATATAAAATTAAATAATTAAACTTTTTTAAAATTTGAACCAAATAAATTGAAATGTAAGACGGATAGTAAATAACTGCCTTAATATTAGAGACCAATCAACCCCATCCTGCCATCAATTTGGTTGAAAGGGTCGGCCAATCTACATCACTTAAAACAAACAAATGTTCAGTGAGATCAAGATCAAATGTGTTCTGGGATATGATAATGTATGCTTGAGAGCTGTTCTAAATATTATTTTTATTTTAAATAAAATAAAAATAAATGTGGAATTATTTGAAAGTCCATTGATTTTTAAATTTCTATGAATAATTTAATTGTTTTATATATATATATATAGATGGTTGGGAATTTCTAAATACATTGGATTATTGGGATTTTAAGGATGTAAAATTGAGTAACGGAACTGTTTTAAAATTTGGACACAATAAATTCAAATGTAAAATGGATCGTAAATCACTACCTTAATATTCGAGACCAAGCAACCCGTTCGTGCCAATCTTCAGCGACATCAAGATCAAACGTAGTCCAAACATCAAAATTCAATCCTGGGTTGTCCATAAAATCGCATAGGATCTATTCCTAATAACGTCAAACCTAAAATAGCATCGAAGCTATATTCAATGAATTAAGGGCTAAAATCACAGTAAAACTCGGGTACTTCCGGGTAGCCATAAGCAACCCATTCATGCAATCCATTTGGTCGACTGAATCCAAGAGGGTGCACGGAATCGAGATGTAATTACCAGCAAGAGAAACTAAAACATGGATGGTTCACCAAATCACTTAGAAGCCGGCCATTCTAACAATCAAGAATACGGCAAATATCGAACAGCCTTACATATTAATACCGGTCATTGTGGTCTTTGTTTTCATACTACAACACATCGTTTTGCTTATGCGATCATTTTTAAACCAACCACAAGATAGTAATCATTTCAGAGAAACTCCATCGTCATGGGAAAACAAAAAAGGAAAAGTCCCGAGAGAAGTTCTGCACGTCTCTCTTCGAAAAGAAACAATCAGGCCGAACAGAAAGGGTGTCCAAATGTCCCGCAGAAGAAACGGTTAAGGTATCCAAATGATCCGCAGAAGCAAGAACAAGCAGAGAGCCTCATCAAGGAAAACAAATCATTGGAAGAATCGTCGGAGGAAAAGAAAAGGGAAACCCTAGTGCAGTTTGACAACATCGATAAAGGAAAAATTCCCCAGAGAAGTTCTGCCAGTCTCTCCACGAAAAGAAACAACCAGGCCGTAAAATTCGAGGCCGAGAAGAAACGACGGTGGTGTGAAAATGATCCGCAAAAGAAATCATTGGAAGAGCTGTCACAGAAAAACAAAAGGGTAACGCGAGTGACATTGGACGACATCGATAAGCAACGGTTATGTGACCGGAGATGACCCTTCGAAGTTGAACAGGTTACTGATGGCCCTTTGAAGTTGAAGATCAAATGGTAACGCGGTGTTCCGTATGCAGAGCCGCAGTGGCGGTGCGTTGTCGATGAATTGATAGGCTGTAATAATTAATTGATAGGCTGAATGGTAAAATTAATATATGAAATTTCTTTTAATTGGTTAAATGCGAATATATGCGATATATGCAACTATATGAGAGTTTTATAAGTACAATTCGCCAACTATCAACAGGATCTGCCGATTATCTCCACTCAGATATGTACTTATCTCTTCCCATATGCCAATTGTCAAGGCGATACGCGAGTTATCAACTCGTTGTTATGTTATTCAAATACGCGATTTATCAATTCAATAAGTCATATGCGAATTATCAATACGATATCCGAGTTATCGCGTCTCAATATGCTTATGAGATCTGCACGATGTCCGAATTATCAAGGGAATATGCTATACGCCGCTCGATATGCTCATGATATCTGCAGGATCTTCAAGCGAATATGCTATACGCGAATAATTTCAGCGCTGCTTGAGTTATCTCCGCGCGTAATGCGTTGATATGAGAACCCTCAGCCCAATTTTCAAACTATCAACCTCGTTATAGGATATTTTTCGCCGGATTATGCGACTTTTATTCCTAGTAAATGTGAATTTAGAGTGCAATTTGCGAAGTTTAACCAAATATGCGGGTTATCTCCAGGTAATACGCAATTTTCCACAGGATATGCGACTTATCTCGCCCTAACACGCGATTTATCAAATTGATATGCATGTCATCATTGAATACGCGAATTATCAATTTGATCTGCATATCTGCATTGAATACGCGAATTATCAGTAATATAATGGTTATTTTCTCTGTGAAATATGCGAATTATCGAAACGGATATGCTTATTATCTGGTGTAATATGCGGATTAAGAACAGAATATGCTGCTGGAAAATGTATTATCCGAATTATTTCCGTCAAGAAGCAACGGTTATAACCACGGATCTTACTGGTCACATAACCATGGATCTCTTGGACCTGCCATGGATTGGTTACCACCACATGAAACGAAAAGTTTGTTTGAACAAATAAGCTGGGATATGAAAAGGGCGGTCAGATTGATTGGTTATTATCAATGACAGCAGAAAGTATATCAAGACACAAGATACCACAAGATACCAATGAAAATGCTGGGCAAAAGGTGGATTGGTTCTTTTGATACAAGTTACCAGAGAGTTGGGCTTTACCGAAATTGGAGAGACCGTGGAATGCCTTCTAGAAATGGCAACGTATAAACCTTTGTTAGAGCTGAGCAATTCGTTGGGTTTTCAGGATTGCCGTAAAACCATTGAGTGGTTATTGAATGAAGCAACAAATAAAGCAGATTTTCCTAGGGTTGCCTCTCCCCCCTTACCATCTGCGGAGTTTGCACCCGCTGCCCATCCCCTTTTAACATCCCTCCCCAGATTTTACCGAACCAATTAGGTAATAGACTCTCTTCTTCGAACACTAATGTAACAATGCACAATAATAATAGACTGACCACTCACACTTTTAATGTTGCAGATTTGAAACCAGACCAGAGGTTGATGCACCAAACATTTGGAAATCATGGTGTCGCTCATCAGTTGATACGGCCAAGCCTTAATGTTAGTGGCACTCAATTTCATGTAGGTAAGACACAAGGGCGCCATGATCAATTACGGATGATTAATTCAGAACCACGTCATCCATTGCAATTCCAAAACGGCACTAATAGGTGGCTCCGAGCAAATCCGCAGCAGAATACATTTCAGACCAACGTAAATTCTCAGCAGAATCCATTTCGGGCCAACGGTAGAGGTCTCCAAGGAGGCCCACGTCCTCCAGAAACTAATCCATGGATGGCTGGACAATAAGTAGCCATGCAACAATTGGGGGTTGCTCGAAAATTGTCAAACAACACTGTGCGAAGATCAAACAATAATTATCTCAATCACTGTGTTGGTGTTAATAGGCATATTCCTGGACATCCCAATATGCAAAACGTGATTGTGCAGAGAAGTATGGAGGATGGGTATCTTGGAAATCAGCGACAGCCGCCTCCACTTCTTACTGGGAGGAAAGCTTTAAGAATATTCTGTCATCTTGAAGTTGAATCAAAAGCTTTAAGAATATTCTGTCATCTTGTTGAAATATTTTTAGGTTACATATTATTTTTTGACTCACAAAGAATTCCGGATGTAACTGTGGGTAGGAATTTCATTTTTGATATCTATTTTGCAATGTAATTGTATGTAGCCGAACCATTTTGTGGCTTTCTAGTCATATTCATTTTGTATAAATATTTTTGGGCTTTGATTTTCTAATAAGCAACCGAATACTTTATGTAACATTTTATTTTGTAATAATGATTTAAAATAGGTTTGGTTTAAGCTATACGTGCTTGGTTATATTAAAAATAATGATTTAAGATGATCTAATTTGTAATTAGAATTATTATAATAAATTTTTAAAATTATTACGATAATATTTAAAATGTGAAAATCACTAGAACAAATGTATTGTAAATAAAATGTATTATAATAATGTATTGTAAACAAAAATGTATTATAATAATTATTTTTGTATAAAGAAATATAAATTTTCATTTTAATGTAATAAGTTGAAAATAAATAATTTTAAAACCCCCAATAAATTCTCATCTATTTAAAATGAGCTTTTGTTCTTTTTTTAGTTTTAATATCACACTTTTCATTACTTTGACATAGTTTTTATCTATTTCGTATATGTATTGGTTTCTTTATTATTATTATTTTCTTTGGGCATGGACGGTTGTTATTTTTATTATTATTTTCTTTGGGAATGGAGGGTTGTCTGATCCATATCTTTGGTAGTATGACTCTTCTCAGTTTCCATCGTCAATCAGTATAGAAGTTTGTATTGTTCATCTAGTGGATCATTTTCTTAATGGGTCCAAAGAAGTTGCAATTCTTAACCAAGTTCCTTTCTTGACTTTGACCAAACCATATTGAGTTCCCAAAATCAAAACATAAAATATCTTTTAAGGTCCGAAAGATTCCTCCTATAGTGGTTGGTGATGATTAAAGCATTGATTCTATGTCGAAATTGTTGAAATGTGCTATTATAGGGAGGTTCACTTGTAAGATGTTGAATCTATCAATGTTAAGGGATTGGATTGAGAAATCATGGAAGTTGATTGTGAGTTATTTCCCTAATTTCCATGTTTTATTGAGAGGCTAGTTTAGGGATAGATTGTGGCTCTAAACAATGGATTATTGGAATATTACCTTTCGATGTTTTTCTTGTAGAAAAGGAGGCCTTACTCTGGAGCATTGTGGTAATAATCCTTGGGGACTCAAAATAAAAGAGAAATTTTGGGTAAAAAATCATCATCCACCCTTAGAGGAGTAAGGAAAATATTTGGTGGATGAAAGCCCTAGATAGATTTCAACTCGGAACCACTTTTCCTCAACTTCTATTAAAGTTTTTCCTTTTTTAGTAATGTGGTACTAGGTCCTTCTTCGTGTTTTAGTGCTCCTATTTCCTCTCCAGCTCTAGATGCTATTCATCCTTGCTCTAATACCTTGTTGTAATAAAGTGGATACTACAATCCCCAATCCTCACATTCCAAAACATGAGCCCAAGCCTTCGACTAGGGTCCCTTGGCATCCTACTTTGAATCTATGTGTGATAATTCCACAACCTCATGCTCCAAATCTCCCGGGTTAATGAGTGACATGTTGAAGTAAACCATTTCTTTGATTTTGGGTAGGAACCAATATGAATTTTGTTCCAAAGATAGTCTTAGGTTCCCACAAAAGGAGGATTGACTATAGATCCTTTGCATGCTAGACATGTTGGTTGCAAGTCAAACCTCTCCATCAAACAATATAAAGCTAGATATGTTATTTTCCATGGGAACTAAAGCGTAATTGATGGGATACTTGGAGTTAACAAAGTTTCCCACAGGGATCCCTCATGAAAATATTATCTCTGAACCTAAGGGTTTTTGGGGCACGTAAAATAAAATTTCCTTCAAATTCCTCTTGCGGACGATTAGTCCTCATATGCTCATGCTACAAGAGACCATGACATTGTGTGATAAATATCATGATATTTTGAGTTTGTGGTTGAATGAATGGGGTTTTTTCACTATTGATGTTGCTAAACACTTTAGGGTCCTTGCCATTGGTTGGATTTTGGAGGTTAAAGTTGTGTCATCATCATTTCTTCCTAATGCCATTAGTGCAAAGCTTGAAAATTAATCTCTTAATGTTTTATGGAATAGCTCAAATGTTGGGACTCGCTCAAACATTCTGGTTACCTCTCTCAACATTAATTAATATTAGGAGGAGATTTATTTGTATGGAATAGCTTAAATGTTGGGACTCACTCAAAGATTTACATTACCTCTCTCAACATTCGTTAATACTAGGAGGACATTTAAAACTTACAATGTCTATTTGCAAGGTTTTGGGACATAATATGATGTGAGGCCCTTTAGAAGGTTTCTTTCACTTCCTCTTTGACTCTGTCGACTTGGTGGATTTTTTTCCATAAAAAAGAAGCCTCAATAGGAGGAATATAAAAATAGATGATAATGTTGTGTCTAGGTGTGCAATGTCCCTAATTTTCTGCTTTTAAAAATAGGTAGTCAAAGGCTCTAAGGGTTAAGTGGACCCCAGGAAAAATAATTACTGTGGATATATTTTATTAATTTAAATTAATAAAATGAAAAACGAATTAATGGTGCAAGGACTAGATAATGATGAGAGATCGCGAATCCAAATCCATGAGGATGGATATGGATCATAAGACTTTCCCAGTTCTCCAAAAATACTTGGAGTAAATAAATTAAATATAGCAATTTATATTGGAGATAAAAATCTAAAAAAACTACCCTAGAAAAGAGGAAGTTACTAGGAAAAGGTGGAATAAAGCTAGAAAAAGGAAACGCTAGCTTTAAAGTACTTTTGTGGAAGAAACAAAATGAAATCCTGGGTAAAAAGGAAAAAAAAATCCTGATTTAACTTGACGCAATTAAGGGAAACATGTTGATGGGAAAGCATTCTTAAATAAGCAGTTTCAGGATAGACAAGAGGTTGTCTATTGCTGGAGAATTTGAACTCTGCTCGAGGGGAGCTATGGAGAAAGAGCTCAAACGTTGGGTGGAAGTTAGTCTACCTTAAGTGGTATGCACCAGTTAATTTAATTTTTACCTATAATCTAGTTTTTTTATGAGTTGTTATTACAGTAAGATAGTATAGATATACATGAACATGTTGAAATATGAATAGGTATATATTCTATGGAATTATGGTTAAATAGAAATAGTTGTGGAACGTATGTACATTTAGAAGATTTGACTATAATAAATATTAGGTTCTGTAATGTTGTACAGACATAAATATGAAGTGTGCCAACTCTCAAATTGTCTAAACCTTGTTGCAAGCTTAGATATGAGGCTAGGTGACTCTCGGGAAATTTTTATTGAATTAATATTCCTGTTTTAGTATAACTTTAGAAATCAGTAAATTCCACTACAGAACTAATACAGAATTGAAATAGTTATGCATGACCAATAAGTGAATATACAGTAAAGCCAAGAAAATTTCTATGTTGTAGCATAAATGGGGAAAATAAATTATTAACTGAGAAATACTATACCGAAAAGGTCCTTTATGTATAGTACATAGTTACATCATTATAAATGTTTAAGTCCATAGAGTTATACATTTAAATAAAATTTAGCTATAAGCAAAGCAGGACCTCTGAGAAATAAACATAAATTCATCGGAGATTTAATGAGTTCCTTATAACTATCAAGGAATTATATAGGTGCACGATTTACATCCTAATCATTTGTAATCCATAACCTAAACTGGGTATAATAAAATTATATAACAAGAGAACTATGTCCCTTTTTAAATAATTATAATAGTTCTTGAGAAGTTATGCAGATATTGCATGTCAAAAAGCTCCAAGTTAGAATTTTGGACCAGCCTGAGGAGGAGGAGTCCATAATTAGACTTAATTGTGAAGGAATGTTTACAGTATGAAAGTGAGGTAGGAATCGAAACGTACCAGTTTCAAATGGAAATTATGAATTAATTTCGAGTTCATGTTATTAAAAGTAAAACTAAATTTTAAATCTCCAACAGAGAAAAGAGTTTTTAACGTGTGAATACCTAAGGAGCATCCGACCTGTAATAATTAGAGGAAATTAATTATTATAGTACATAATTATTCAATACAATTTACTACTGAGTAATGATGATTAGTATATGGGCAAAAAACATATTTAAGATTTTAAAGGAATAATATTTTTTGATAAAGGAGTAAATATGGATATTTCCAGATACAATTCATAAGGATGATAACCTTAGAATGTATTTAAATAATATAGCTAAGAGGGTGACAAAAATGAATTTCGAAACCCTCCAATTATTCTAAAGAATACACTCCAAATAAAAATGAAATTATGGAAAACAGATAAAACAATTCTTCTCGCAAAGGAGGTATAAGAATCAAAAATCTAGATGTAGCACAAAACCTTCACCTTGGGTATTTTTGAATACAGAAACCATCTTTCCTCATAAATTATTACACAAAGTAATGATATGAATGGGTAACGAATAAAGATATGATAGAAATAGACCAATGCTTTTGTGGAAATTATACCAAGAATAATACAACCATAACATATACCAAAACGCAAAGTGAAAAAAAGGAGAGATATTGTAGATACATACCAAAGGAGATAAATATCAAGGAAATGTGGAACTGTATTAAGGTGAAACATAAATCGTCAAACCATTTCGTTCTTGGGTCGTTGAAAAATGGAAATCACAATAGCTAGTAGAATTATTTTAATACTAAACCCCAAACGAAACAATTGATAGTAAGTAACTAATGCACTTTCTGAGGGAAATTCATAAAAATCAGAGAGAAAATACATGCATGAAGAAACATCGTGAAAGTTCCTCGTTGTAACACACTTACTGATTTAAATGTCATGGGGATAAGGGACATCGAACCAAAATTATGCGGCATGAACATTGTGCACTAAGGGTTGCCATCATTTCTGAATACCAAAGCTAAATAAGAAAGGTAATACTGATATTTAGTTGTAAATTCCAATGGAGATAATGGTAGCAAACGATAAAATTTGAAGAACACAAACTGAAAGGTAAATATTAAACACGTTCAACTTCCACGGAAATTCCAGAACTAAAAATAAATGAAAACTCAAAGAAGAAAATAAACGAGATAAATCTCAAGGAAATTCAAGAAAATAAAGCAAATAAAGAAATTCACTTGTAGTGATTTCCAAATGAAATCTCTGTGCTTCATTTCCCCTAGTCAAAGGAAACTCTCCTCTCACTGACCAACGAATAAAATAGAGTGACTAATGTTAAAATGAGACTGCAGGTCTAAATAAACAAAAAAATAATAAAGCAAAAACTTTATGACAATAAATCGAAACCGTAGTGGAAACCAGGAAATACATGTCTTACCGGCATATGGTACGACTGTAAAACACATCCTTGCGTGTAATATTCACGTCTCTATGGTTAAATATTGGAAGGAGACCTTGTCTTCAAGTGAATTTGGAGGTGGGAGAGATGAGTTAATACATGAAGCCAAAAAACAATTACATACAGAGACAAGAGTAGTCGTTCCATAGTGAAGCAAAAGAGAAATGCCGAGAAAAAAGAAAAAAAACAAAATTATATATGGATTTAAAACCTAAATTGAACTTTTATCAAAGTCCTCCATGTGTTGAGAGATCTAGGTTTCTCCCTTTGATTAATGCATTGAAATATTGAACTGGTAGCCAGGTGAAGTTGTACATCAAACTTAATGTCAGGAGATCCTAAGGAATTCAAGTTTCAGGATGTGTTGTACTTCCATACGGAATAGCCACTCAAACATTAAGCCACGATAGCTACTAAACCTCGAAGTCCAATCACGAAAAACACGTCAAATAATGTAATTAATGTCCAAATGAATTTACTGCATGTGCATTCAATCTAAATTCCACTTGTATATATTAGGAATTCAGAATGGTCTCAAGTGAAAAAATTCGTGGGCAAGTAAACTTTAAAACAATTAAATGAATCATTCCAATTATATAATACATTAGAAGGTGGGCTAGGTTAGAAGGTCAGCCGAAACATATGAAATGGATAATTAAGTTTATATGATAGGTATGGGAAATTGGAAAACATAATAACAATAAATATAAACTTATTATAAGTAATACATATTCGTATTATAAGTTTAGTGTTAAGTGACTAAACAAAACGTGGAGATGGACACCCTTATAGAGGGTCCATACTCAAGTGAATTCTATGGTGATTAAAGAGATATGTATATGGGTCAAGAATATATATAGTTCGAGGATATATATAAATAATAACCTTTAAAAAGTATGGTTTAGTGATATGAATATTCAAATCCAAAGGGGTTTTTGGTTATACTAAATACCTATGTAATAGCATTTGAGGTAAAGATAAATTATGAGTATGGTGTGAAAGGAAATATGGATAGTTTATTTTTGAGCATCGGTAAATTATTGCTAATAGCCTAGAAGAGGGTGAGCTTGTTATTGAGACACAAATTTCCAATTTAAATAGATTAGCGAGATGTCCCTAAACTTATCACTTCATTAAGTTCCTATAATGTAAGTGGTAGTTCAAACTAGTAGAGGAATAAGTTTGAAAGAAGTAACTGTACAGTAATATAAGTGGATGTATATAAGAAAATGAAAATTAACAACTTGTCCATATGAAGGAGTTAGTGTTAGTACTATTTAAAAAAAAAATTTAAAATAAAATAAAAAATCTGTCGAAATGGAGACGTTACAAATGGTATCAGAGCCCATGTTAAAACAATGGGCCATAATGTGTGCTCACACCAAAGAAAAATTTTGTTGTTGTAAATTGTTTATTAAAATATTTTTTCACTAATGTTTACTTTTATGTAAAGTGAAACAGTGCAAAACCATACAACTGCAAACCATGAGTAAAGGGGATGAGTTGTATGTGGGTTTGAGTAATGAAAACAAATCCATCAAATCCTAATGCACCATTGATAGTTATGCTACATCTTATGCAAAGAAAAAAATGATGCCACTAAAAAATTCTTAGAAGATGCTAAGGAAGAAGAAGCCTTTTGACAACAATCTACAAGGAAAAGGGAATTTCAAGGTGAATTCCAAAAATTTAAGCCTCCCTCCTATGATGGAGAGAATGAGGAATATACAGAAGCTTGGCTTCTAAATATGGTAAAGTATTTTCAAGTTGTGAGTATGAAAGTAACTTGAAAGCTGGGTTGGCTATTTACAAATTCCAGATAAGGGAAACCTTATAGTGGTAGGAAACTAAGTGAGAAAAACTGTCACTTAGAAAGATGTTCAAATTCAATTTAATAATAAATATTGGAATGACCAATAGTAGGATGGAAAAGCCAAATAATTTTAAGATCTTAGGTTGGAACATCCTATTATTGTTGATTTGTTACCAAACTCACCAACTTGCTTCACTAAATGCATTATATACTGAAAGAAAAGGTAATGGTGGGACAATTAAAGAAAAAAGATTCCTACGTACTAGCTATAAGGAGAGGAATGAGGGATTCTATCTCCTGAAATTTGGGAACTAATAATACTGAAAAATATTAATTGCAAGATAAACTTAACTATGATTAGAAAGAAAAGAGAATGGTGAAATAGGTGACGTGCAAGGGCCACAATTTGAGAAGAGCCACCCTCAAAGTTCAAATGTGGGAATATTGAACAACTTATCATGGATTAAATACTTTTGGAAAATAGAATTTGATAAAGAAAGTTATATATAATGGAAAATTATAGATATTATATTAGTAGAAGTATAAAATCTGTTGTAGGACAAGAGAGGCTAGAGACAATTAAAAAAGAAATTTACATTTGTGCATGATAAATAACATGTTTTGGATTTAGGTGTAGTTTAGAAAAAGAAAGAAAAATTCCAGGAAGCTGGAATTGTTTAAGGAAGTGACATATAAGTTACCCAATATTGTTGAAAGGTAAAGAGTTAAAAGAACATGAGTTAAAGTTAAATGTTTCCCCTCTCATTTGCTATGCGGTGTTGATAGGAATGGACTGGTTAGAAAAAAAAGAAAAAAAAGGCGTACTAAATTATTTAGGAAAAAAAACACTAGAGGTTATCTGTGGTGATGGAAAACTAGTGATAGCACAAAGGATAGCAAGAAAAGGCTGAAAAATGTAAGTTGTAGAATTAAGACAACAAACTAAAAAAGAAACTTGTAGAAAACTTACCAGTCATTAGAGAGAGTAAGGAGGTAGTTCTAGATGAAATTCCTAATATATCCCCCTAAAAGGGAAAATGATTGTTAAATGAAGTTAAAACCATAAGCTACACTAGGCTATAGAGTATACAAAATGAATAACCTAAAACTGGAAGAGTTAAAACTGGAGTGAAATATTTTTTTGAATAGAAACTATGTAAGACCAAGTACATCCCTATTGGGAGCACCATTAATGCTGGTCAAAATGAAATATGAAACTTTCAGAGAAATTTTAGGCTACTAAAAATTGAATAAACTAATGATCAAGAATGAATATTCTATATTCAGGATAGATGGTCAATAAACTATCATAAAATGAGAATTAAAGAAGAGTTGTATAAAGAACAACATACAAAAATTTCAAATTATAAGTTCTAAATGATTGGATAGATAATATTCTACTCCTTTATGTGTCAAGTAAACCATAGCATAAAGAACAACCCAATTTCATTATATAATTCTGCAGAAAGTTAGAGAACATAAATGGCATGATATAATTACTAAAAAGGAATTTTATAAACATAAAATTTCGTCATGGAATCCTATAAATTCAAAAAAAGAATGAGTAGTGGACTAAGAAAATAAGTGAGCTTAAATTAATCAGTATTTCCCAATAATTCCACCACAAAATCAACCATGGGTATTGAAAAATAATAGAGGAGATAAGTAAGAATATTTTTAATCTTAGCCTATACAAAAATCTCTCTAGAGCAACAAGGAGAGAGAAAAACGGATAGTTTGAAAAAGGTCAAAATAGCTTGAACAATTCAAAGACTTAAACTAATAACTACTCTTGTTTTTAAGATCCTAACCTAATTCAAGAAATGGTAAGTGGTACAAAGGCTTGGGCAGAAGGATTAGAAGTAGTATTATTACTCAGTTATAGCATATGATTCAAGAAAAAATTAGACAAATGAACAGAATTATACTGAGTATGTCTTAGAGTTGTTGTTTAAATGTATGTTGCAGGAAGTAGAGAAATTACTTGTAAAGTAAGAAGGGTTTTGATCCCAGAACACCTAAGGTTGAAGTATAAATTCTTCAACAATATGAAAAAAAATGTTAAGCAAACTAGGTGTTTATTTTTCCTTAATGATCTTGAAATAAACATCAAACCTGGAAAAAAGGAAAATTAAATAAGATTGTAGATGTTTTAATAAGGAATGTCCCTAAAAGTTGTAAGATTATTAGAGTAATGAAAGCTCTAACTCATAATAATTGAGTCAAATAGAAATGAGGGCAGCAGTAAAGTAGGAACAACCTTCAAGAAAAACTGCAATATACTGAAATTTTGGTAGATATTCCAAATCAGGAGGAAATTAATAAGATAAGATTCAAGTGGAAATTGGAAACGGTGTTATAGGAAAAACCAATGTTAGGTTGAACATGAGCATGGTTTATCACCATCTGAACATATTGAGAAAATCAATCAAATATTAAGTGCATGGGGTACATGTCCAAACTAGAAAAAGGGATAGAACCTTAAGTAGGACCACTACTTATGAAAAAGTTGCTTTTTATAGAAATTAAAAAGCTCTAATTAAGAGATGTTTGTTTTTTTAAGCTAAGTGTAACATGAATTGTACAACTCTGACAAAAGGAGTCAAGGTGAGAAGATGTGTAGATAAATGACCAAGAAATGCAAACGAAACCATGGGTTCCTGAGGAGAAAGTCTTGCCGAAATACATGGAATGTTATGTAGTTGTGCTAAAATTGCACTATACTACTATGAACCTTGAAATTTTTTTCTAACAAGTGAATTTATTAAAAATTATTAAAGTCCATAATATTACCATGATTACTTCTTATCAATATATATTTCATACTACTCATATGACTTGATATGAACTGTGGACAGGTGGAAGTAGGAATAAAAGATTTTTCCATATATACTTCTTATACTGAAGCAGGAAGAAATCAAACTCAAAAATATAGCACTAAGAAGAGTAAGGGTAGGGGAAATATACTTGTACTCTGAAGAAACTATTGGGAGCAAGAGGATAAGATGAAGGAGGAATATTCATCCCGAGTTGAGAAATCAACATCATCGGTGGTAACACCAAGGAAGGTGTTCTGTTTTAGAAGTGGAATATGTAATGTCCCTAATTTTATGATTTTAAAAATAGGCAGTCAAAGACTCTAAGGGTCAAGTGGACCCCAGGAAAAATAATTATTGTGGATATATTTTATTAATTTAAATTAATAAAATGAAAAAGGAATTAATGGTGCAAGGACTAGATAATGATGAGAGATTAGGATTCGAAATCCATGAGGATAGATAAGGATCATAAGACTTTCCAAATTCTCCAAAAATCCTTGGGGGAAATAAATTAAATATAGCAATTTATATTGGAGATGAAAATCTAAAAAAGCTACCCAAGTAAAGAGGAAGTTACTCGGAAGAGGTGGAATAAAACTAGAAAGAGGAAAATCTAGCTTTAAAGTACTTTTGTGGAAGAAACAAAAGGAAAGCTTAGAAAAAAATAAAACAACATCCTGATTTAACTGGATGCAGTTAAGGGAAACAGGCTGATGGGAAAGCAGGCTTAAATAAGCAATTTCATGGTAGACAAGAGGTTGTGTATTGCTGGAGAATTTGATCTCTACTTGGGGGGAGCTGTGGGGAAAGAGCTCAAAGGTTGGGTGGAGCCTGGTCTACCTTAAGTGGTATGCACCAGTTAATTTCATTTTAACCTATAATATAGTTTTGTTATGAGTTGTTGTTGTTGTATGATAGTATAGATATACATGAACATGTTGAAATTTGAATATGTGTATATGCTATGGAATTATGGTTAAGTAGAAATAATTGTGGAACATATGTACATTGAGCAGATTTAACTATAATAAATAGTTTTTTCTGTAATGATGTACAAACATAAATCTAAAGAGTACCAATTCTCAAAATGTTTAAACTTTGTTGCAGGCTTAGATCTAAGGCTAGGTGACACTCAGGAAATTGTTATTGAATTAATATTTCTTTTTTAGTATTACTTTACAAATCGGTAAATTCCATTAGAGAATTAATACAGAATCAAAACACTTATGCATGACTAATAATTGAATATACAGTATAGCCAAGCAAATTTCTATGTTGTAGCATAAATGGGGAAAATAAATTATTAACTGAGAAATACTATACAGAAAAGGAAATATATATGTTCAGTATGAATACATAAATTAGTGATGTAAGTGAAATAATGACTTCAAAGAAAGTACTATATATAAGTTACAACATACATTCAGTAAAGAAAGAAAAGGTCATTTCTGTAAAGTACATAGTTACATTATTATAAATGTTTAAGTCCATAGAGTTATACATTTAAATAAAAGTTGGCTATAACAAAGCAGGACCTCTGAGAAATAAACATAAATTCATATGAGATGTAATGAGTTCCTTATAAATAACAAGGAATTATATAGGTGCAAGATTTACATCCTAAACATTTACAATCCATAATCCAAACTGGGTATAGTAAAATTATATAACAAGAGAACTACGTCCCTTTAATATAAATTGGAATAGTTCATGAGAAGTTTTGCAAAGATTTCATGTCAGAAATCTCCAAGTAAGAATTCTAGACCAACATGAGGAGGATGAGTCCATAATTAGACTTAATTGTGAAGAAATGTTTATAGTATGCAAGCCAGGTAGGAATCAAAATGTACCTGTATCAAATGGAAATTATGGATTAATTCCGGGTTCATATTATTAAAAGTAAAAATAAATTTTAAAACTCCAACAAAGAAAATAGTTTTTACCATGCGAATACCTAAGGAGTATCCGACCTGTAATAATTAGAGGAAAATAATTATTTCAGTACATAAGTATTTCATACAAGTTACTACCAAGTAACGATGATTAGTATATGGACGAAAAACATAGTTAAGATTTTAAAGGAATAATAATTTCTGATAGAGGAGTAAATACAGAGATTTGTAGATACAATTCCTAAGGATGATAACCTTAGAATGTATTTAAAAAATATAGTTAAGAGGGTGACAGAAATGAATTTCAAAACCCTCAACTTATTCTAAAGAATACACTCCAAATAAAAATGAAATTATGAAAAACAGATAAAACAATTCTTCTCGCAAAGGAGGTATAAGACTCAGAAATCTATATGTAGCACAAAACCTTCACCTTGGGTATTTGCGAATACAAAAACCATATTTTCTCATAAATTCTTACACAACGTAATGATACGAATGGGTAACGAATAAATATATGAGGGAATTATACCAATGTTTTTGTGGAAATTATACCAAGAATAATACAACCAGAACATATACCAAAACACACAATGAAGAAAAGGAAAGATATGGTAGATACATACTAAAGGAGATAGATATCAAGGAAATGTGGAACTCTATTGAGCTGAAACAGAAATCAGAAAACCATTTCGTTCTCGGGTCCGCTGAAAAATGGAAATCACAATAGCTATTAGAATTTTTTTAATACTAACCCCCAAATGAAATAGTTGATAGTAAGTAACTAAACCGCTTTCTGAGGGAAATTCATAAAAATCAGAGAGAAAATAAATGTGTGAAGAAACTCCGTGAAAGTTTCTCAATGTAACTCACTTACTGATTTAAATGTCATGGATATAAGGGATGTTGAACCAAAATTACGTGGCATGAATGTTGTGCGCTAAGGATTGCCAGCATTTCTGAATCCCAAAATCAAATAAGAAAGGTAATATTAGTATTTAGTTGCAAATTCCAGTGGATATAATGGCAGAAAACGATAGAATTTGAAGAATGCAAACTGAAAGGTAAATATTAAACACGTTCAACTTCCATGGAAATTCCAGAACTGAAAATAAATGAAAACTCTGAGAAGAAAATAAACGAGATCAATCTCAGGTAAATTTGAGAAAATAACGCAATTTACTTTTATTAGTTGTCGAATGAAATATCTACACTTCATTTCCCCTGGTCGGAGCAAACTCTCCTCTCACTGACCAACGAAGAAATAGAGTGATTGGTGTTAAATGAGACTGCAAGTCTAAATAAAAATAAAAAATAAAGCGCAAAATTTATGACAGTAAATTGAAACCACAGTGGCAACCAAGAAATACATGTCTTACCGACGTTTGGTACGACTGTAAAATGCATCCCTGTGTGTAGGATTCACGTCTCTGTGGTTAAATTCTGGAAGGAGACCTTATCTCCAAGTGAATTTGGAGGTGGGCGAGCCAAAGTAATACATGTAGCCATAAAAAAATTGCTTACAGAGACAAAGGTAGTCGTTCCATAGTGAAGCAAAAAATAAATGCCCAAAAAAAAAAAAAAACAAAAAAACAAAAACGAAATTATTTATGGAGTTTAAACCCAAATCAAAATTTAATCCAAGTCATACACGTGTTGAGAGACCTTGGTTTCTCCCTCAGATTAATGCATTGAAACAATGAACTGGTAGCCATGTGAAGTGGTACATCAAACTTAATGTGGGGAGATCCTGAGGAAATCATGTTCAGGGATTTGGCGTACTTCCATACGGAATAGCCTCTCAAACATTAAACGACGACATCTACTAAGCCTAAAATTCCAACGATGAATAACACGTCAAATAATTTAATTAATGTCTGAATGAATTCACTGCATGTGCATTCAATCTAAAATCCACTTTTATATATTAGGAATTCATAATGGTCTCAAGTGCAAAATTCCGTGGGCAAGTAAACTTTAAAACAATTAAATGAATCATTCTATCAAAGGTTCATATGTAATTCGAGTTAAATATATATATAACTTCAACCATGGAAACCATAGACAGTAGAAGGTGGGGTAGGTTATAAGGTTAGCGGAAACATCTGAAATGGATTATAAATTTTATGTTATAGGTATGGGAAAGTGGAAAAGCTTAACAGTAAATATAAACTTATTATAAGTAATATAGATTTGTATTATCAGTTTAGTGTTAAGTCACTAAACAAAACGTGGAGATGGACACCCTTATAGAGGGGCCATACCCAAGTGAATGCTATGGTGATTAATGCGATATGTATATGGGTCAATAATATATATACGCAGAGGATATATATATAAATAAGAACCTTTAAAAACTACGGTTAAGTAATATGAATATTCAAATCCAAAGGGGTTTTTGGTTATACTAAATACCTATGTTATAGCTTTTGAAATAAAGCTAAATTATGAGTATGGTGTGAAAGGAAATATGCATAGCTTATTTTCAAGAATCAGGAAATTATTACCAATAGCCTAGAAGAGGGCGAGCTTGTTATTGAGACACAAATTTTCAATTTAAATAGATTAGGGAGAAGTCCCTAAACTTAGCACTTCATTAATTTCCTATAATGTAAGTGGAAGTTCAAACTAGTAGAGGATTAGGTTTGAAAAGTAAATTTACAGTAATATAAGTGGATGTATGTAAGAACATGACAATTAACAACTTTTCCATGTGAAGGAATTAGTGTTAGTACTATATTAAAAAAAAAATATTTCTATTGAAATGGAGATGTTACAAAGTGATTGGATAGACTCTAAGTTTTAGAATCTATCCTATATCATCGTTTCCTCATCAAATATTGGGTTAAAATTTGAAGATTATAAAACCACTATCTAACCATCCTGGTGAGCCCTGGTATTGCACCAAAAGTGCTACAACTCCTAGGGGCTGCCCTACTTTAATTTATCAATCTGCAGTTCGTAGAAAATTAGAGGTGGCAGTGCTATATACATAGCAGATGCATTCTATTCATGTCATCCTCTTCTGCTTTGAAAAAAAGTGCTATCTCTTAAACTATGATAAAGATTAACAAGTAAATTACTGAAAGGAAATGACAGAAAGGAGACTAACTCAATTTTCAGAAAGAAAATGACGAAAATGAAACTAATTTTATATGCAGAAAGGAAATGACAGAAAGAAACTAAATTAATTTGCAAAAAGGAAATGTGGAAAGAAACTAAAATAAGTTTCATAAAGGAAATGAAAAAAAGAAACTGAATTGATTTGTTGAAAGGAAATTACTGGAAAGAAACTAAACTAATTTGCATAAAGGAAACTAATTTAAACCACACTTAACTTGGCTAATCGGCTAAACACACCCTAGTTATCTTATGCTTTATCTACCATGCTTCTACCCATGCAACTAAACTATCCATGACTTAATTCTGATAGAGAAAATGTGGATTTTCAGTTTGGAGAAGAAAAGGGGTAAAAGGTTCTAATGAAGGGCTTAACACATGAAATGGGGCTTAGAAGTGGAAAGAGGGGGTTTGAACTTTATTATAGCGCAAAAATGGCTTTGGAGCGGAATAATTCGAAAATTTCAATGGCGGATATGCGATGGAGAAAAAGTCATTAAGTGCGAAGTGCGACGGGTTAACAATTGCCACAAGTGAAATGAAAAATTCAAACAGGGAAGAGTTATGATGTGTGAAATGCACTGAGTGACATGTCGGTGGGACCGGTGGCGTAGCGCGATCATAATATCGCAATCGGAGTTTGGAAGTGCTAAGTATAAAATAAAATAAAGGAAAATGGGTGACGTGGCTATGGGACTGGTGGCAGAGCACGATTGCAATATTGCAATCGGCAAATGGGAGTAGTAAGTGTTAACAAAAGGAAATAAACATTGTGATTTGCGATTTGCGACGTAAGGTAGTGGGAAGTTCGAGGAGTAAGGTCGGAAGGTAAAATTCCGATGCGTTTTGCATTAGAAAGTGTAAGGAAACCATGAATTATAAGTCATGAGGGAAGAGGAAAACTGTGTGACGTGCGATTGTGATGGGTGACATGGTGGTGGGACCAGTGGTAGAGCGTGATCGCAATATCACAATCGGCATATGGGAGTGGTAAACGTTAAAAAGGAACCGAATTAAAATTGCGATATGCAATGAGCGAAGTACGGTAGTTTGGATTTCGAGGAGGAAAGGTGGAGGTCAACTTTGATGGTCTTTCCAATGTTTTCGCGTTAAAACCAGTAAGGTGATCGTAACCAATAGAAACGAAGGAATAAGGCGGCTGAAGGGTTTAAGTGCTGTTAGGGAAAAAGGTGGTTTCATTAGTTTAAAATAAGTGGAAAACAATAGGAAATGGAGGCATAAAATCAAGGCTTAGAGGCATAACGCAGAGATGGAAATAGTGAACAGAAATCAATGTTTTTTCTCTGTGGGAATTCTTACCCTCCTTGAGCTCTATCAACAGAGATGAGAAGCAAAGTCTAGCTGCACATATTTTAGATTTTTATATACTATTCTACTACTCACAAACAAATGAAAAACTATAATAGCAAAGTGAAAGCAAAGGCTAAGAAGAAATGAAACTATCAAAAGAAGATCTAACTAAATGGTAGAATAAAAACTAGCTAAATGACATAAACGAAAATATAGTAATAGCAAAGAAGTTGAGGCACATGGATTAGGCCCTAACCCACAAGCCTACCTCTCTGAAACTTAAAAATAAGTAAAATGAAATCATTCCTCTCATTTCATAAAAGAATAACCTCATACATCTTTTAAAGTTTGATCACTAATTAAAATAATGAAAATCTCAATAAGTTGGGACAAAGTTCCAAATAGAATCGAATCACTGACTAAATTACTCCCTTCTAGCTCTAGCTATACTCTATTTATTCTACGGGGAAAAGTTCTAACACCTCCCTTCAAAATGGTGATTGAGTCTACTTGACTCCCAGTAAACATAGATCGAGTGCTCTCTTCTTTGAGTTGCTTGGCTACCTCTCGAACTCGAATTGATGGCGAGAATATTTGAGGTGATTGAGTCCACTTAACTCCAATTCAACAAAGATTGGGTGCACTCCTCTTGGAGTTGCTTGGCTGCCTCTAAACTCGAATTGTTGGAGAGAATATTTGGGGTGATTGAGTCCACGTAGATCCAAGTCTTTATGATAAAATCCTTATAAATATGATTAATAATTCATGATTTTATGCACTCAATCGCATATTAGGCACTCAAAGTATTTTAGCCTTAATCGCCACCTACACTAGCATCATAAAACCAAATAATAATAAAATGCAAGAAAAATATATCTAAGAAGGAAAAATGGTGACTGTTAACCCCTAAAATATTTCTAATGATGGAGCTCATCATCACCACCCTACTGAATGGTTTCTCATCCTCTAAGCAACTAATCCTCCTACATTTCCTTCAAGGCTTTGATAGCCCCCTTGATTTCCTGAGGAAGAAGTGTGGGAGTTTCCTCAAGGGGGTAAGAACCATTATTCTTTTCTACATTATCCCATTCTTTATCTTATGCATCTGTGTCCTTTTCATCATTCAACCCCAGCAACAAAGGTGGGTTGAGATTTAGTCCCAACCATCGGATATTCTTGGCCTGCATGGCCCTCTTGTATAATGGTGTCCTTTCCAATGCACCCCTCAGTCTTTCTGGAGTATGGTACTCTTTATTCTTGAGGCTGTGAGGGAGTTTGTTACATCTCCTCTGGTTGCCCATAATGCACTCATCTTTTATTTTCCTAGAAACATCATCAAACTGGCCTATTCCCTGTGTTTGAGTCTAAAGGTAGCTTCCAACTAGTGCAGGGTCCCTTTTAATATCTTGACGGTTAAGGATGACTCCTCTTCGACTGAACAATTCTGGTCTGATATGTAAGGGTTCTCTATTTCTTCTTCTCATGCCCCACCATATCTCTTTTTCTATAGTGTCCTCATTCATAATCCAAGATACTAAAGCCATCAACTACATATCCCCCATTGTAGGATTGGGGTCCCAACTATCCAAATTTGTCAGCACAAGTTTATGCACATAAAACTCTGCCATCTTTTCCTAATAAACCATTTTATATTTCTTGTAGAAATGCATGAATTTCCTACAATTTTGGAAAGGTAGGGATCCATGGGAGGCTATAGTTTTGATTTGAAATAGGAGCCATTGCTCCTTGAGGTACAGAGAATATGAGTCAAAAGGGAATCTATGTTGAAGGGCTCCTATGCATAAGTCTGCCAGGGTGGCTACTTTTTGTTCTTTTTGCTGCAATTCCTCCTTCAGTGCTACATGCTATGCATGTGCCTTCTGAAATTACTCCTTTAGAAATATTTATTCAATTCTCTCCTCCTCTCATGATGATTCTTCAATGATAACCGGGCTCATGGGAGGAGTTTCTGGGTCTCTCTTACTTATCCTCTAACTCTTTTCATCTCTGAAATACATAGAGGTCTATTTTTTTCGCTTTGTGCTCAGAGGAGCTAAGGTGGCAACTACCTCTTTGTCTTGAGTGGATGTGGTGCTTTGTTGTGAGTCTGCTTGTTGCTCACTTCCTGCTACCTCTATGACTTCTATTGTCATCTCTTCTATTTTTCCTTGTTCCTTTGTCTCTTCCTCCTTTTCTTCTGGTTCTTCTGGTTTCTCTTCTGGTTCTTCTTGTTTCTGTTTTGGTTCTTCTTCTAGTATTTTCTCTTCTTCTAGTTCTTCTTCATCTGTTGGTTCTTCTTCTTCTTCTTCTTCTTCTGGTTCTCCTTCTGGTTCCTCTTTTTCTTCTTCCGGCTCTTCTTATCTTTCTTCTTTAAGCACTGTGGGCTTCTGTCGATCTCTCTCCCTTTTAAATTTTCCAATTTACTAGTTTGGATGAGACGAGCCCTCTTTATTATTAGACTGCACAACTCATTCTAGAGCGCTTATGTAACTCATGTTCATCTCCAATTTTCATTAGAGACCATTGTTTCCTTCTCCTTGTTAATTCATGATGGACTGCGTGTTTCCTCCCCTCATTCTCTTCTACTCCATTGATTGAAATTATTTTCTTTTTCATGCCTAGGTGGCGTGACTTTGCAGTTCTCCCTATTCATACTTCACGATGGTGGCCAAGATAACTAGCCATATTTCTGCCCCTTAAACTCTAAGTCTGCAGATTTAATTATTTCTGGCTATTATGGATGCATAGAGAGGGGTGAGAAGTTATACCTGAGTTTACCTGTTGTTGTCAAGGTGTTTGCATGAGCTAGAATTTGGATACAAGCCTCTTATATGCTACGTTCTTCTCTATTTTCATGTTTTCTAAGTGAGCAACTTGCTGAATGAGCAACTCTCTGAGTGAGATGTTGATATTTCCTTGATGTTCCTTTCCATTGTATATGATATGTGGGGATGCTCTAGATGCCATGGATGACATTCTTTTCTTGCCTGGGGTATTCTTTGTTAGCTCCTCTCTTATTTTTCTTGTTGTTCAAGAACAGATTTTTGTGTTGTAGAAATTCCCTGATGTCTGTAGGAATTTCCTTACTACATTGTGGTCAATAATGGAGGAATGTGGAGCATGGAGGTGATGGAGGAAGTTATGAAAATGAATGGAGTGAAATATGGGATGGATAGTAAAATAGACGAAGGGAAAATAAGATGAATGCTTCCTTGTGTTTCCAGAAACCATTAATAACCAATTAAACAACAAACATGGAAAACACAAAGATGCAGATGCTTTTTTTTTATTTTTTGAAAGAAAGTGGGCAGCCTCCATGGAGGTTTTCAACCCACAGACTTTCCTTGGGCGCCTTAGAGATATTTTCACCCATGGATCTTTATTTTATTTTATTTTTTATTTTTTAGTTTTTTGGTAAGGAGGTGTGGGAAACTATGGAGTTTCCCATCACATACACCTCTCTACTTATTGAATTTATGAACTCTGCCTTTGAAAAAGGCTCTTTGTAAATTTTAAGTCTGTGACCATTGAAAAGCAAGGGGATTCCTTCCTAATCTATGGTTCTAATTTGAACTGTTCCATTATCAAAACATTTTTCCACTGTGTAAGGTCCCAATGATCTTGTCATCAGCTTACCTTTGAAATATTTAAACCTTGAATCATAAAACAACACCCAATCTCCTTCTTGGAAGGTATTTTCTTTTATTTTCTTGTCATGCCAAACCTTCCTTTGTAACTGAACTACCTCTGTGTGAATATTTTCTTGCATTATGAACTCATCCAATCCATTTAGTTACAAAAAACTCTCTTTTTGGGCATTTAATAGATCTATATTTAATTCAGCTTCCATTCTTAAAATATTGAACTCAAACTCAACTAAGATTAGAGCCTTCTTACCATAGACTAGTTCATAGGGAGTGAATCCTATTGTTGTCTTCCAAGTAGTGTTGTAGGCCCACGTAGCTCCAACTGATCTGTCTGCCCAATATTTTTTGTTGTTTCTCACAACCATGGTGGGGATGATCTCTAAAGTGCTATTAGTTACTTCTTCTTAGCCATTCACCTAAGGGTCATAGGCAGTAGAAGTTCTATGTTGAATCTTGTGCTTCCTCAAAAGATTCTAAATGAGGTGAGAGGTTAATTGTGCTCCCTGATTAGTGACTATTTCTCTGGGGTATCCAAACTTGTAAAACACATTATCCCTCAGAAATTATGCTACATTCTCCTCGGTTTCTACCATCATTGCTTTTGTTTCATCCCACTTTGTTAGGTAATTAGTGCATACTATGATATAGTTATTTTGTCTAGATGGTGGATTGATAGGTCCAAAAAATTCCATGCCCCACTTTTCAAATGGCTCAAGAGACACCTAATGGTGCCGAGACATCTCATCCCTTTGTGTGGGTTTCCCCATCCTTTGGCACCGGTCACACCTGCTGGTGTATCTTCTGGAATCTTGGTGAAAGGTAGGCCAATAGTATCCTGCCTGCAAAGATTTGTAGGCAATTCCCTTTGCAACAAAGTGGCCTCGACATGGGCTGTCATGACATGTGGAGAGGATATCAAAAAATTCTTCCTCCCTCACACATATCCTTAGGATTTTATCAAGGCCTAACATGAAAAGGTTTCCCCCAATCCATGTGAAAGAGGCACTTTTTCTGATGATTCTGCTCCTCTCCCTGAATGAAATATTAGGAGGGAGTCTCCCAGCAACCAAGTAGTTGGCTGTATCAGAAAATCATGGTGAGAGTGTTGATATAGCAAAGAGGTGATCATCTGGCAGCTGGTCATCCACCATTCCTTCTTCTTCTACAGGGAGAGCTAACCTGGAAAAAAAAATATGCAACAACATTCTCCTTTCCAGGTTTATCACTAATAGTCAAATCAAATTTCTACAAAAGTAACAACCATATAATTATCCTAGCATTCACATCTACTTTGTTCATTAAATACTTGATAGTTTCATGGTTAGTGTGAACAAAGGTCTGATATTCAGTTACATAATGCCTAAATTTGTTCAATGCATGGACAATGGCTAACATCTCCTTCTTAGTAATAGTATAGTTTATCTTGGCCTTTGAAAAATTATTGTTGATGAAATAAATGGCATAAGGGATTTTGTCCTCTAATTGTCCTAATGTTGCACCTACAACTTTATCAGATGCATCAGTGTGAATATGAAAAGGCAGAGTCAAATTGACCCAGGATTTTTTAATTTGGCTGTTCCTTAAGGAGCTGGGAAAGCCTCTCTCGATAAGGACTAGACCAAATAAACTTGTATCCTTGGCTAGTAACCCAAATAATGTCGAAGCCATCTTGCTGAAATCTTTGATGAACCTTCTATAGTAACCTGCCAAGACTAAGAATCTCCTGACATATTTCCGCTTTTTAGGAGAAGGTATCCTTTTGATGATAGTGATCTTGTTCAGGTCTACCTGTATTCCTACTTGGGATATGGAGTGTCCTAATACAACCCCTACTACCTTTAGGAACACACAATTTTCTAGGCTCAAGGAGATGCATCTCAACGCACCTTCTTAGTAATTTACCGAAATTGGAGAGAACTTCCTAGAATTCATCCCCATATGGTGTGAAATCATCCATGTATATTTCAATAGAGTCATGAAATAACTCAGAAAATATGCTTAGGATATCTCTTTGGAAGGTAGCTGGGGAATTGCACAGCCCAAAGGGTAAGACTCTATAAGCAAAGTTACCCCAAGGGCAGGTGAAAATAGTCGTATCCTGGTCTTGAGGGCTTATTTGAATCTGATTATACCCACTGAACTGATCTAAGAAGGAAAATAATTTCTTCCCTATAAGGCCATCTAGGACTTGGTTTATAAAGGGCAAAGGGAAATGCTATTTCTTGGTGGCTTTGTTAAGTTATCGATAATAAACACAAATTCGCCACCTCCCATTCCTCTTTGGTACTAAGACAAGAGGAGATACCCACTCACTACCAGATATAAGATATATAACCCTTCATCCAATATTTTCTGTGGCTTTTCCTTGACTACGTACTTCAGAACTAGGTTCATACTTATTAGGGGTTGTCTCATGGGCTTGCATCCTTCTTTGATGTAAATATGATGTTTTTGGACTGAAGGATCCACCCCTTTCATGTCTTTGTAATCCCAAGAAAATGCATCTAGATTCTCTTTCAAAAGATGGCACAACTGGTTCTCTTCTTCATTCGAGAGGTTTGAGTTTATTTTCAGAGATTTGGATGGGCCAAACTCAATAGCCTTGGTGGATTTAGAGGTTTACTCAACTGAGTGCACTTCCATCCAAGGTTTTCTTTCAGACTCTTTGAGTAAGGTTTCAAGAGGAATGTTAGTGGAGGACTGGTTTTGAATGGCATGGTTGATGAATTCATCTTCATCAAGTTGCCCCCCTATAAGAATGAAATCTATGGTACAAATAGGGGAAGTGTTATATAACTCATATTCTTCATCCTCCAACCATATATGGATATTATGATCAACGAAAGGTTGGGTTGGATGATATACAACACTAGCTGTTTAGACAAAGGCTCATTTTTTATAGTCATGTTTCCGGCTTGACAGCTAATATAAGAATCTGCAGTGTCTAACCAAGGTCTCCCTAAGATGATGGGATATCCATTGAACTTTGTTTTTGGTTTTAGGACCAAGAAATTTGTAGGATACTCCCAAGAGTCAATGGTAACCATAACATCCTCAACAACTCCTTCCAGAGTTATTGTGGATCGATTTGCAAGTTGCAAAACTGTTGTGGTTTTCCTCAAAGTCCCTTGGAGATTAAGTTTCAACATAGTCTCCTTGGTCATGACATTGATGGCAGCCCCTAGATCAATTAGAGTGTTGGGGAATATGACACCATTTACATGCACATCAACAACTGGACTACCCGGGTCCAGGTATGTTGGAAATATTAGCCTTCCTAGCATTAGGTCAGACAGTTGTCCTAGCACATTGATGGTGGGGGTATCTTTCTTCCTTCTCCCAGGTTTCTTGAAGAAATTTTCTTTGATGAGCCTATTTTATATAGGGACATCCTTAATGGCCTGGAGAAGTGGCATATTTACATAAATTTTCCAATTCTCCCAGGAGTTCAGTCTCCTCAGGGGTGTGCTGACTACGGTGGATCAAGCGCTCAGGAAAAGGAGTTTTTGGATCTAAGTGTTACCTTCTTCCTTTTCCTCCTCAACCTATATAGGTGGAGATGGAGGATATTTGTCTGCGAGTACTCTTCCCAAATTGAAATTAACCTCTTGTATCTCCACAGCATAAGCTGGATAGGATGTTTCTCCAATGGGAGCTTGTTGTGCCTATCTATTGTTTGGGTTTGGATTGGGTTGTGCAGGTATAGGTAGCCTAGGTGGAGTAGCATGAGTAAGCTGAGGTTGAGGTTGGGGTGGAGGCATTAGAGGAGGTGTTTAATTTTGTTGAGGCCTCCACCCTTGGGATGGATTTTTCCACTAAGGTTCTTGTGGAACATACTGCTGGAATGATTGGTTTACTAACTGAGGATTATATGAAGGGTTGTGAGGCCAAATAGGAGGTGTAGACCAGGATGGAGGAGTGGGGGTGTACGAAGGTTACATGGGTGCACCTTGCATACCTTGTTGGTATGGTCAAGGGCCTTGAGGCCTTCTCTGGTTGATGAAATGGAGTTTCTCTGGCATTGCTTCCCCACCTTGATATACAGCCTTAATTCCAAGTAAGGAGGGGCACTTTCCTGTGGCATGATTCTCCTCACACACTAATAAAACCTCTATGAAATTTAGTGGACATTCATTTCTTGGGTGCTTCTTGGTACATCTAGGACAAAAGATGGCCAGGGCCCTCTCTGCCTCTTCTTGCTTCCTTTTGACCTTCATTATGTCCATCTGCAAAGTAAAGGTGTGAAACATGTCACTCATGAAGTCCTATAGCATGTTTCCAATCTCATGTTTTACGAAGGTGGAAGAGGAATGGGTATTGGATGTACTTTGGCTAGCTCTTCCGTTCTTCCTAAATGCCCTAGAATGGTTCTAGAATATAGTTTTGATTTCTTCATAGGGTTTTTGGTAGATATCTCCTCCAGATATCATATTCAAGGTTTCTATCATCTCCTCATTGATCCCTCGAAGAAGTACAATTTTAAGTGATGCAGGATCAAGAGTGTAGTTGGCTCTCTTATTGATCAAAATTTGGATCATGGCCTAAAATTAGCAAAAATTTCAAAATGCTTGAAATTGCTTTGAACCTAAATGACTGGATAGATTTTGTTGCTAAGATTCCAGTGCAACTCATTTCATCAAAATCCAAGTTCGTATGACTGAGTTATTGTCTCCTTTTCTTTTTCCAAAATAGACAAAAATGGAGCAAAACAAGTATAGTGATGATGTGACAGGTATAGTCAGCGCTGCAAGGAGTATTATGTAGATTGCATCTAGTGGCACTGTGACAAGTGTCATCTTAAGATTCGCCAGATGGTTTAGTGAAGAGAGAAATTATCCAATGACCTCCAATATTCTTCCTAGGTTGGAATTTCAAATTTTTTTAGGAGTTAGAGTACAACCCAACCAGAGGATGCCATGTGTCCTCTCTGGTGGGCCATCTCCTAACCCTGGGATCGAATGTCAAATTATATTAATGTTGGACATTCTGTTATGGTGGAATTATTCTAATATATATATATATATGTATGTATGTATGTATGTATGTATGTATGTATGTATGTATGTATGTATATATGTATATAAAGTTTCAAACCCACCTTTCGGTGGAGTTTAACAAAGTCTAGAGGATACACTAAACCAAATATGGCAGAGGTTAAATTGTAGGACATGTCTAAGTATGGCAAAGAATTTTTATTATAGACCCGAGTAAAATTATTATGGCAGAGTGGGGGTCGAACCCACGACCTTCCGCCCACCAGCCAAGCTTTTCACCATCTCTCCTACCATGTGTTCCTTACCCACTATGTTCACTGCGTATATTTGAATTTTATGTGCCCGACCATTGGAGGTTGGAGGGGGAAAACCCCCTCCCCATGTGGCCATAAGCCCAGAACCATGTGCTAAGACAACAAACCAACGGGCTTTATTAATCATGTTTAATTAACTTTTAAATGTGATTTAACCACGATAAGCCATAATTAGCGCTAATCACACTCATCACGCTAAACTATGCTTATGCACCCATAAACCACGCTTAGCGCTAATTAAACCTGGAGATTAAGCTGGAAGGATTTTCCTAGGGCGCGCCATTTTTGGTGGTTTTCTAAATTTGGAAAGTTAACTAGCAGTACCTCTAGTTTTAGAGGAGAAATTGGGGCAAAAACAATTTTGGTCATAACTCACTCAATTTTCGACCAAACTGAGCTTAGAAAGAGTCATTCTAGGCTAATTGGCATGCTAGGAACTCAATGGAGTAGGTTGGAGAGGCATAAAATGTCCTATACATATGTTTTAGTACATTTGAATATTTTTTTAAGGCTAGGGCCACCAAGTGTTGGGATCATAACTAGAGCATCCAAAGTCTAAAATTAGCAAAAAATAGTCATTTTTGAAGATTATTATGTTTTAAACTCATTGGAATAGGTTGTAAGAGCTTTTGAAGCTTGTAAGAAAAATTTTAGCACACTTTAAGCTAATGAAAAGGCCCACACTATGAAGCTAGACCAAGGAGATGTAGCCTAAGAGGGGTGAAATCCTTTATGAAAATTATATGTGTTAGTCTCTTTTATGTGTGTTTGTTGTGTTTAATATTGTTGTTGTTCTATCATTTAAAATTATTCCTTCTAAGCTTATTACAAACTCATAATTTGACCAAGTACACTGATTTGAAAATCACATGCTCATAAACAAGCCTATGAAGGATAAGTAATACCAAACAAAGAAAATTTTATATCTGATATGATGCAACAACTATATGAAGATGTAAGGGAGAGCACTAGACTTCAAGAGAAATTGGTTGCTATGAAAAAAGAGAAGCAATAACTTCTTCAAAAGATGCATGAGATGGAGATTCAACTCCATGATGCCAAAGAAGCCTTATCGAAGCATCTGCTTGAAGAAGTAAATAATTCAAGTTTGTCTTCAATTTCCTCTCAGGATAAATGTGTAGGTTCTTTTGAAAAACACACTAGAGGAATAGGGTCCAAATTGATGATAAAAATGGGCTATGAAGGTAAATGACTAGGAGAACAAGCACAAGGCATAGTTGAGCCAATTATGGTTGAGGAAAGGCCTAAGTATTTGGGTCTTGGATATGGAGAATTCTATGGAGAAAGTTCTAAAGCCATTAAGGCACTTGAAATAGTTCCAAGAAGGGATTTTTTTTGCAGGTTCAAACCCTCAAACATGTAAAGTTTGTATTCAAGATGAATGCAATTTTTTGAATCCCATGTTGCAGCAAGATGCTTTTAGAAATGCAACTTATGCAGAACAAGAGAGTTGTGATAGCTCTAAGGACATGAACATTATTGTTGGTCTTCAAAAGAGAGCTAGAACCTCTTCAAGTTTATCTCCTCAAGAAGGTGGAAAATATGGGCATTCAAAGCAACACTCAAGGTATAATTCTTCCTATAATCATGTTGTTTATGATTATGTTAAGCATGAAAAATCTACATGAATGAATGGGAAAAAAAATTTGTTGGTCATATTGTGGTTTGTATAACCATCAAGTTTCAAGATGTCGGAAGAGAATGATAGCATACAAGGAATAGTCAAAGAAAAGATGACTTGAACAAAAGATGCAAAATATTTTCACTTATTGTCAAAATAAGGGACATCTTGTTGACCAATGTTGAACACTGCATCCAAACACTCATCCAAAGCAATTGAAGCAAGTGGAGAAAAAAACTGGTGAGAATGGAACAAGAGATTCCATCATCGATGTGAGTCAAGATGATTCACAAGAAGAGGATGTCTTGCAGGAAAAATCACCATTGAAGTGGATTGGTAAGAAATGCCTCGATTTCTTGACCAAGTAAGGCATGCATTTTCTTTTTACATAGATGCAAATTTGATCCTTATGTATGCATGCATTTATGTTGAAAGTATGACAATTTGTAGCAAATTATCACAACTTCTATGATGTAATATTTCATGCAAATTTTGTTTGGTTGAAGGAATTTATTTTTGTTGCAAAAATTTTCCAAGATGGTGTAAAACATGGGTATGTCACTCATTTATGTTGTAGCAATTTATCATTCATTTCAGCTCTTAGGATCACCGATATGTTTTTGGTTTTTGTACTTGTTTGTACTTGAAACAAAGAGTTGAAGAGAGTGTACAGAGGAATGAGATTTTGTATATTTAAAAAGTGAACTTGTTATAGGTTCATTGTTCATAGATACATGCATGAGTGCTGTCAATATGTATCATTTCTTATCGACTTGTGTCGATTATGTCGCACACATTCCATATCAAATTTTGTTGATTGTGCTGTACATATGCTTATCGACTTGTGTTGATTTTGTCACACACATTTCATATCGATTTATGTCGATTGTGTTTCATATTTCTTACCGAATTGTTTTGATTGTGTCAGACATATTTCATATCAATTTCTTTCGATTTTGTTGCATATTTCATGTCGACTTGTGTTGTTGATGTAACATGATTTTTTTCGACTATGTTTTTCGATTATGTCGATCGACTTATGATTTATTTGATGGTGTTTTTCGATTGTGAGTCAATATTGGATACACCAATGTGTAAGAAGATCGCCATGTACTTGATGTTATAGGAGGTGACAATCATTTCTTTGAAGGAGAAAAAAAGAGGTGGCTGTCATTTCAATTCTTGCATAATGTTTTATTTTCAAGATTGATTGTGTGTTCTTGTGACAAGATGTTGCAGGAAGTTTGATTTCCATTCAGTGAGAAGTGGACGAGATGCTAAGTGTTTTCCATCCATTGTAGAACAAGCTAGCATTTTGTGTTTACACCTAGATTTCACTCATATTGCAAGCTAAATTATGATAAGAGGATTTCCAAGAAGAAGCTTGTATGCATTTGTTCCAAGAGGGGCTTCATTCTAAGTGGGAGGCTAAGATTTTTCCAAGCACATAGAGATCGATGTGGTACAACTAGATATGTATCAATCAACAATGCTGAAGAGCTTCAACAACAAACAGAGAGTAGTGGTTGAGAGACATAGCCAGTTGTGATGCAAAGCATGTCAAGTTGATTATCAAAAATACTTGTCAAGTAAAATAAATTGATATAACTTGAAAGAGGAAGATTTTTGAAGCTCAATAAGATAATTATCAGCTTTTGTGGGTGGAAAATCCTGTCATTGGTAAGTTGTGATCAGAATTTGGATCACGGCCTAAAATTAGCTAAAATTTCAAAGTGCTCGAAATTGCTTCGAACCTGAACGATCGGATAGAGTTTGTTGCCAAGATTTTGGCGCAAATAATTTCATCAAAATCTAAGTTCGTATGACTGAGTTATCATCTACTGTTCGTTTTTCCAAAATAAGAAAAAAAGGAGCAGAATAGGTACAATGATGATGTGGCAGGTACAACCAGCATTGTAGGGAATATTATCCATATTGCAGTCAGTGGCATTGTGACAAGTGTCATCCTTAGATTCGCCAGATGGGTTAGTGAAGAGGTAAATTGTCGAATGGCCTTCAATATTCTTCCTAAGTTGGAATTTGAAATTTTTTTAGGAGTTGGAGTATAACCGAACCAAAGGACACCACGTGTCCTCTCTGGTGGGCCATCTACTAACATTGGGGTCGAATGTCAAATTATATTAATGTTGGACATTGGGTTATGGCAGATTTATTTTAATATATATATATATATATTATATAAAGTTTCAAACCCACCTTTCAGTAGAGTTCAAATAAGTTTGGAGGATACACTAGACCAAAGATGGCGGAGATTAAATTGGAGGACAGGTCTAAGTATGGCAGGGAATTTTTCTGAGTAAAATTATTATATCAGAGTGGGGTTGAACCCATCACCCTTTGCCCGCCAGCCAAGCTCCTTACCATCTCTCCTACCAAGTGTTCCTTACCCACTATGTTCACCGCATCTATTTGAATTTTATGCGCGTCACCATTGGGGGTTGGAGCGAGCCAGCCCCCTCCCCATGTGGCCATAAGCGCAGAACCAGGTGCTAAGATAGTGAACCGATGGGTTTTATTAATCATATTTAATTAAATTTGAAATGTGGTTTAACCACGATAAGCCATAATTAGCGCTAACGACACTTATCACACTAAAATGTACTTATCTGCCCGTAAAACGTGCTTAGCGCTAATTAAACCTAGAGATTAAGTTGGGATGATTTTCGGAGGGCACTTCATTTTTGGCAGTTTTCTAAATTTTGAATGTTAACTGGCAGTTCCTTGAGTTTTAGAGGAGAAATTGCGGAAAAAACAGTTTTGGTTATAACTCACTCAATTTTCGACCAAACAGAGCTGAAAAAGAGTCATTCAAGGCTAATTGGCATGCTGGGAACTCATTGGAGTAGGTTGCAGAGCAGAAAAGGACATCTACATGTGTTTTAGTACATTTGAATATGTTTTGAAGGCTAGGGCCACCAGGTGTTGGGGTCATTGCCATAGCATCCAGAGTCCAAATTTAGCAAACAAATAGTCATTTTTAGGAGATTGTGATGTTTTAAATGCATTGGAATATGTTACAAGAGGTTCTGAAGCTTGTAATAGAAATTTTAGAACACTTGAAGTTAATACAAAGGCCCACACTATGAAGCTAGACCAAGGAGATGTAGCCCAAGAGGGGTGAAATCCTTTGTCAAAATTATTTGTGTTAAGCTCTGTTATGTGTGTTTGTTGTGTTCATTATTTATTTTGTTATTTTATTTAAAATTATGCTTTCTAATATTATGACAGACTCATAATCTCACCAAGTACACTGATTTGACAATCACATGCTCATAAACAAACCTATGAAGGATAAGTAATACTAAGAAATGGGAAGTTTATATCTGATATGAAACTAACACAACAATAACTAGCATTCATTTTCTGATCACTTATAGTTTAATTGAAACCTATCTTCATAGTCCTCTAGGGATTCATCAGGTCCTAGAGTCATCCTAAATATTTCATCCTTAGTTTCCTTAGACCTACAATATTTTTGTATTTGCTGCTAAAGGTATCTTCCATTTGTGCCCAGGTAGTGATGCTGTAATGCCTCTCCTACTACTCAAATTTTTTTTTCTCACTCTTGTAAGAATAATATCCAAATTTTACATTAAATTTCTATGTTATAATTCTACTTTATAGAAATATTATCTACTTTTTAACTAATGTATATAACTCTGCATATGCATTATTATTCCACAATTGAATATTCACTTTACTTTTGAACTATACTTTTAACTAACAGTGATCACCTTCATGGTTATCTACTTTACTTTTCGCACACACACACACACACACACACACACACAGATATATATATAGATATCAGTATACCTAGCAATGATTTGTATACACTTCGATTTTTATGTAATCCCACTTAAATTTTACTTGGTATAAGAGTCATTACATTTCTACCATTAACCCTCATACTTCATTTAATTTCATTTATAACATATAATATGTTTTCCATACTTGTACTTAACAATTATAAACTTAAAATATTTAATCATATGTACACATACATATATGTATGGCCTTGTAATAGTTACCTTCAATGATAAAATCGTTGTCTTTGTAATGTGTTTCATGGCACTATGATCAATCCACGGTCGTATACTCTATCATTGAAGAATGTTTTAACTTATATTATTCATTCTGTGGACTATACACATAAAGTCTTTCTTTTAACTTATGGTTAATACCTCATTTGGTTTTTCGTTGGCCCAATGATAATGTTGGTATGGTTATCCCTACACGTTTCTTGTGTACTTTACCAAATCTGAAAGGGTACGCGTATATTTATTTCAGTTGATATTTATTTTCCTCGAGCCTCACAATATATTATTTGTTTAATATCAAATATGACTTCTCTGTGCATTGAGTTAATTTGGCTTATCTATATGTGTACTAAATCGTATGATACGATTTAGGGTTTATGAATTATATATTTTTCATTTATCGATCCTTGAGAGGATCAACAGATGATTGACACATGTAGAGTCGGATATGGTTACGGTTTACCATATACGTCTCTATTAAACACCTTCGAATTTTCCTTTCATTCTTCTCCGAGGTATTTTTCCTTCCAGAAATATTTCCTCTGTTAGGAACCCGAATATGAGGCGGTATCCACAAAATTTCCAGCATTTTGCTACTTGGACTCAAGGCATTTCTATAACCCAGGTAAATCTATTCGTTCTGGCCATATGATTTTATGTTAATCTCTGGAATTGAAATTGGTTTTTCCTTCGAAATTTTTGGAGAATCCTTCTCCTAATTCGTAGTTTGGAAACTAGATTTGTTCTTTATAATATTGCATAGTTAAATTTTTATTTATAAGTGCCATACCCTAGTGGTTTTGATTTTCTTCTTCTCAGAGATTTATATTGGTTTTGGAAGAAATTATATATCCATACTTATCATTTTCATAGTTAGAGATTTGTGTTTCTTGAATAGAGGTTATTTATTGGCTACAAATCATCAGGACTTGACTCAGTTTTTCTTTTTGTCCTCGGTTAGTATGACCACTTCTAGTCCATTCAGTCTCGGCGACGTAAATCCTGAATGGTATGTATTGCCATTCGACCCAGATGTAATATTACTATGTAGAGTTACTTAATTGAACTTATTGTTACGTTTTAAGTTTTAAATTTTCTCTGTGACTACTTTAATCACTATTTTGTTGTGATTGCAGGTATTTTCATTCCTCCATCGATTTTCCATTCGCTATTGTTTATAGCTCCTCTTCAAATTTGTATTCACATACTAATCTAGAGTTAAATTATCCATTTACAGGTTGGTAAAATGTTGTTCTTCAACTTGTCGACTCTGAGGATCGTATATTGCTTGAATTTGTTTTCTAATGTTCTAAGTGCCAGCCTACTCTGCTATCACTTTTTAATTTGTATTTAGAACATAATAACACTCTCATTCACATTCTAGAGTTTTCATACTCGGACTGTTTAATATCTACTTTGGTCAAGGAACAATGTCGACTGGACTTTATAGTTCCCTTTTTACTTACTTCTATACAATTTGTTTTATATTATATCAGCCGAGATTTACATTAACTGATATCTATGTATATATTTCATATCGGTTTTTATATATGTGTTGCTATATTGATTAAATTATATGCATCTATGAATGTATAAACATGGGTTCGATTTAATTTATTCTGCTAATTTCACACCTGATAGTATTTCAATGTAAGACATATATATATATATATCAGTATTTCAATCTATGGTAAAGTTTATTGAAATTATTTTATAGAATTAATATATATGTATATTTTGATTTTTTTTTTTTTACAATCTCACATCAAACAAAATCCCTTTCGTTTACTACCAGATTTCTAAATATTCATAAATTACATGTATTTCAATGTAAAAAGTGAGAACTCTCTCACATTTAGTAATTATAATCACCAGTACAAGAATAAATTATCAGTAACATGTTGACTTCTTAAACATAGGATTTTAATTATTACATAACCAGTTTCTGCAATACTTTTATTCTCAAAAGGGTAATTGCCCTTGTAAAATTTTAGAAATTTGTATTATCAGGTAACAGTTGGACATCATTGCATACACTATTTTCCTCTGTCTATTAATAGAATGTCTTTCAAATATAAATTATTTTTATACTCAGAAAATAGTTTAAATAAATTTTAGATTCCTTTTTCATGAAAATAGTATTGTACTCATCTCTTTCTGTATTCAGAATTATATATTTTCTGAAGTTGAAATTTGAAATACTTCTAGTTATTTTAATTTGAACTAGGAACTACTAGATTTATATCATATTATTTTGCTGATACCAATAGGATTATATGGTAAAGTTTTATCTCTTTCTAAAATAAGCTTTATCTTTGGTTAGATAACTTCTCTGGATATAGTCACTAGCTACAGCTTTAAATCTATGAGACTCTACTATTTTATTTCTTGAATTATTTATCCAGAATTTAATATTTTCTATTCAATTAAATTCATAATTTCTAGTTCATAAATTATAACTTTAAATATACAAGCGTAATTGAAAAATTATGGTATATGGGAATAAAATATATCTACAAATTTAAACCATTGTAAGGTTTAGAGATTCTGGTAGATATTTTCCCATATATCTTATTCCTACAACTATACAGAAATTAGAAGACTAATTCTTCGGATACTTACGTTAAATGTATGGAATAAAATCATCCACAACATGCAACATATAATACTTTCAAATACAATAAAATATAAAATTTATGTCGCAACTTTATAACAGAAATTTTTTAATGAACTGTGCATACCACTTAATTACATGACCAATCCACCCAACCTTAGAATTCGTCTATCTCCAGAATTCACCCCTGAGCTGAGATCCTCCCATGAACAGACCAACCTCCATCTGTTCTGGAGTAGCTTATTTATGCTTATGCTCTCCCCAAATCCTGTTTCTAATTCTACGTCCAGAATTATAGGATGCTTTTATTCATGTTTTCCTAGGCTTCCCTTATTTAGGGACTTTAAAGCTGCTTTCTTCTTTTCCAGCTTTTTACCTCTTCCCAACTACTTTCCTCATCTTTGGGGAAATTTAGATTTTTCCTCAAAAATCTAATTTAGAAATCAATTATTTCAAGGCTTTTTGAAAGATTTTTTTTTGGGGAAATTCTTAGCCTCTTTCCATACCTCATGGATTTTGAAAGTGATCTCAAAAATCTCATTTGGTCATAATACATAGAAACATTTTATTTATTTTTCATAATTAAATAATTAATTACATCCACACAATAAGTATCCATTGGGGTCCACTCCCCTTTGGACTGAATTTCAAATTTCTAACTTGAAAACATAAAACTAGGGGTGTTACAGATGCTATCCCCAGGCAGACCCATAAACCAGCGCAAGGTTTCATCCTTAAGGGTGGATGGGTGTAGTCATAATTCCTATAAAAAAAAACAAATTCAAACATGAATGTGTCAGGGTCCTAAGAGGTGAGTGCATGAAAGTGTGGGAGAGCTGAGGGGCTAATATTTTCATCTTAGTTTCCCCATTTTCCTCTCTTATGGGAAAGGCTCTCTAGGTCCCAACCATGGTTAAGGTAGGTGAAGCAGGTCCCTCAGTTGAAACAAGGTCTTCCTCTTCTTCCCTAATAGGATCCTCAAAGTATTCAGAAGGCTCACATATTGAGGGTTCAATCTCACTGCCAATGAAGAAGAGTTAATGGTGGTTAGGAGGTGATGTGGGGGTTTTGGGTAGGTTTTGTCCTTGACTATTCCTACTCTTATGAGGCATGAAAGTCAGATATTTTTGTATATTTTCAATATTTCTAAAATGACAAGAAAATAAAGGAAAGAAGAAAATAATGCTAAAACAAAATCAAAATATATACTAGAGACTTCCCCAGCAACGATGCCAAAAAGTGGTGAGCCTTGGTATTGCACCAAAGGTGATGCAACTCCTAAGGGTTGTCGTACTTTACTTTATCAACCCAAGGTTTGTACAAACTTGGAGGTGGTAGTGCTATATACACAATAGATGCATTCTTTTCATGTCATCATCTTATTCTTTGCGAAAGGATTCTATCTCTTAAACTATGATAAATATTAAGAAGTAAATTACTGAAACGAAATGAAAGAAAGGAAACTAACTCAATTTGTAGAAAGGAAACTAATTTAAACCACACTAAACTTGTTCAATTGGATAAACACACCCTACTTATATTATGCTCTATCTACCATGCTTCTATCCATGTAGCTAAACTATCCATGACTTAATTCTGATTGAGAAAATGTGGATTTGCAGTTTAGAGAAGAAAAGGGTTACAATGTGCTAATGGATGGCTTAACACATGAAATTGGGCTTAGAAGTGGAAAGAGGGGTTTTGAACTTTATTATAGCGTGAAAATGGCTTTGGAGAGGAATAATTCAGAAAGTACGATGGCAGAGATGCGATGGAGCAAAAGTCACGAAGTGTGTAGTGCAACGAGTTAATAGTTGCAACGAGTGAAATGTGAAATGTGAACAGGGAAGAGTTGTGATGTGTGAAATGCACTGAGTGATGTGGTGGTGGTATCGGCGATAGAGTGCAATCACAATATCGCAATTGGCATTTGCAAGTGTTAAGTCTAAAACAAAAGAAAGGAAAATGTGCAAAGTGCGATTGTAATGGGTGACGTGGGGGTGGCACTGGCAGCAGAGCATGATCGCAATATCACAATTGGAAAATGGGAGCAGTAGGTGTTAACAGAAGGAACTAAATGTTGTGACTTAAAATATTTGATGTACGATAGCAGGAAGTTTGAGGTGTAAGGGTGAAAGGTCGAAATCCGATGGTTTTCAACCACTCTACATTAGAAAGAGTAAGGAAAATATGAATTATAAGTCTTTAAAGGAAGAGGAAAATGATGCGACGTGAGATGATGATGGGTGATGTGGCAGTGGGACTGGCAGCAAAGCATGATCGCAATATCACAGTCGACAAATGGGATTAGTAAGCGTTAAAAGGAACCAAATGAAAACTTTCATCTGCGATGAGAAAATTACATTAGTGTGGATATCGAGGAGGAAAGGAAGAGGTAAAATTTGATGGTATTTCGATATTTTTGCGTTAAAACGAGTAAGGCGACCATAACCAGTGGAAACAAAGGAATAAGGCCAATGAAGGGTTTAATTTCTGTTAGGGAAAAAAAGGTGGGTGCAGCAGTTTAAAATAAGCGAAAAACATGAGAGAATGGAGGTGTAAAAGCAAAGTTTAGAGGCATAACTTATAGATGGAAATAGTGAATAGAAATTAATGTTTTTGGTCTATGGGAAGAATTACCCTCTTTGAGCTCTATCGACAGAGATGAGAAGGGAAGTTTAGATCCACAAATTTTAGAGTTTTATCCTCTATTCTACTACTCACAAAAAAATGAAAAACTACAACAAAAAACTTAAAGCAAAGATTAAGCAGCAATAAAACTATCAGAAGAAGATCTAACTAAATGGCAGAAGTAAAACTAGCTAAATGACATAAAGGAAAAGTTAATAACAAGAGAGAAGATGATGCACATGGATTGGGCCCTAACCCATGAGCCTAGTTCTCTGAAACTTAAAAATCATTAAAATGAAATCATTCTTCTCATTTCATAAAATAATAACCTCATACATCTCTAAAATTTTGATCAGTAAGTAAAATAATGAAAAGCTCAATAGCTTGCGACAAACTTTCAACTAGAATTGACTCACTCACTAACTAACTCCCTTCTAGCTCTAGCTCTGCTCTATTTATTCTATAGGGAATCTACCAAAATCTCCCTAAAAAATGGTGATTGAGTCCACTTGACTCCGAGTAAACATAGATCGAGTGCTCTCCTCTTTGAGTTTCTTGGCTGCCTCTCAAACTCGCATTGCTTGAGAGAATCTTTGGGGTGATTGAGTCCACTTAACTCCAAGTCAACAAAGATTAAGTGCACTCCTCTTAGAGTTGCTTGGTTGCCCCTGAACTCGAATTGTTGGAGAGAATATTTGGGGTGATTGAGTCCACTTAACTCCAAGTCTTTATGATAAAATCCTTGTAAAAATGCTTAATAATTCATGATTTTTTTCACTCAACCTCATATTAGGCACTCGGAGTATGTTAGCCTGAATCACCCCCTATACTAGCATCATAAACCCAAATAATAATAAAAATGCAATAAAAAGAGATCTAATAAGGCAAAAAGGTGACGATTAACCCCTCCAAATATGCCTAATGATGGAACTCATCACATCCTACATATGGAGAATGAGGATCCATAGCGAGTGGCCCCATTCAAATTTAATGCATCTTGGTTAAGGGAGGATGATTTTTAAAAACTTGTTGAGGAGTCTTAGATTCATGAGAGGGAGGAGAGATAACGCCTTTAATGGTTCAACTCTCTAATAATCTGAACAATTTAAGGGAAAAATAATCAAATTGTGGAGAAAATATTAGGAGAGAAGAAAGAATATTTTGTCAGGTATATTGAAACAAAGATAGCTGACATTTATGGAAAATACATTTCACGTGTATTCTATGATGAGGTTTTAGATGAAATTAAATCCTTCAAAATCACCAAAATAAATTTGGCATGCGCGGAGGAGCTCTAGAAGAAAACGTTAAGGGATATTTGGATAAAAGAAGACGACTTGAACACAAAATTCTTGCATCAATTTTCTAATTTAAGTAAAAAAAATAGTTCTATATGGGAAATAGAGGATGATTATGGGAATATGGCTAAATATTTCTCTAAAAAGGTAGATGTTAGTGTGCCAAATTTTAAATCCTTATTTACTAAAGTTGATGGTTTTATGATTCTTGAGATGTTGCAAACTATAAGATTACTCCTACAAGCCATTAATTAAGAAATGGTCGACTCCCTTATGGAAGAGGTATCCAAAGCAGAGGTTCTTAGAGCTCTATCAGAGATGCAAAAGGGTAAATGCTCAGGACTCTATGGATTCATAATGGAATTTTATCTAGGATTTTATGATCTTGTAAAGATGGATATACTAAAATTAGTGAAGGAACCTCAATCAAAAAGCTATATTCATGTGGTTCTAAACACTAAGTTCATTTTTATAATTCCCAATAAGTAGAGAGGTCAATATTTTAACAATTTCAAGTATATATCCTACTACAATTTCATTTACAAGTTAGTAACAAAACATATTTCAATGATAATCAAACCAATTATGAGTGATGGTATCTCAATAGAGAATTTTGATTTTCTTCATAACCAAAATATACACAAAATAGTATCTATTCCACAAGAGTTAATGCATTTAATAAAATAAATATTCTAGCTATCATGATGAAGATTGGCTTGTCAAAGGCATATGACATAGCAAACTATTCCTCCATTAGAATATGTTTAATTTAGTTAGGTTTCCATATCCAATTTGTCAATTGGATCATGGAATGCATTTCCATTATGAAATTTTTAATTTTAATCAATGGTCATCCAACATCCTTCTTCAAGGCCTCTAGAGGATTGAGATGGGATATCCCCTATCTCCTCTCCCCTTTTTGTAGGTTGTTGAGGTTCTCAGTAAGTTGATTCAAAATTATATATCCTTTTGGGAATTAAAATGGGTTATGATTACAACACAAGTTCAAATACCTTTCTTTCTTTTCAGAGATGATATTTTTCTATTTTTTTATTGATTAATTGAGAGCTTCTTCATCCATTGCAATTCCAATATGACACTAATAGGTGGTTCAGAGAAAATCCGCAGCAGAATCCATTTCAAACCAACATCAATTCTCAGCAGAATCAATTTCATACTAACGGTAGAGGTCTGCAAGGAGGCCCACATTACAGAAACTAATCCAGAGATGGCTGGATAAGAAGTATCCATGCAACAATCGGGGTGGATCGAAACTTTCCAAACAACACCTTGTTTGGATCAAACAATAATCATCTCGATCATTGTGTTGGTGTTAATAGGCATATTCAGATGTCGTATCCTACTCCTGGACATCCCAATATCCACAATGTGATTGTGCGGAGAGGTATGGAGGATGAGTATCTTGGAAATCAGATACAACCTCCACTTCTTATTGATGTAGGAGGAAATCCTCTTGATAATTTTGATCTTGGGCAGAGTGTCTTTGATTCTTTTTAGATGACTCGAAAGATTTAAGAATACTCTTTCATCTTAAAGCTGAAATTGTTTAGGTTACATATTATTTTGTTTGTTACTCGCAAAGAATTTAGGATGTAATTGTGGGTAGGATCTCATTTTTAATATTTATTTTGCAATATAATTGTATGTAACCGAACCATTTTGTGGCTTTGTAGTCACATTCATTTTTTATAAATATTTTTCGTATTTTGTTTTTTTTTCAATGAGCAGCTGAATAATTTATGTAACATTTTATTTTCCAAGTATGATTTTAAATAGGTTTGGTTTAAGCTATACGTGTTTGGTTATATTAAAAATAATGATTGAAGACAATATTTTTTTTAATACTAATAGTGTTAGAATTATTATAATAAAATGTTAAAATGTTAAAATCACTAGAATAAATGTATTGTAAATAAAATGTATTATAATAAAAATAAAATGTCTGAATTATCAAACAGCTTGCACTGGCTCGCTAGTTTCTTGTTCCTACTTTTTCTCTCTTCGTGGACCTTCAGATCAGAATGGAACTGTAAAAAAATCGTTGGCAATTTCAAACATTTTATTTTTATTTACTTTTCAGCACTAGAACATATCCTAAAAAATTCCATGTCTATGTTTCTGATTGTTTTCTACGTAAGAGGAGATCTGAAAACAGTTACTTTTCTCAATTTTGAGCCTATGTCACTATAGACTACAAAAACTGGATCAGTCCCTACCACTCAATTTAAGTTTTTTCGTGGGAACAAATAGAACTAGTCTTTTTCCATCCTTGTTTCAGGCTTATACTTTCTTATCACTAGCGAAGCCCCGGGGCTGAAAGGAGATATATTTACATCTTTTATGATAGGGCTGGGAGGATTGATTTTTCTTCCTCCTAATCAGTTCCAACTCCATTTTTCCCTCTTTTGTAACAAAAGGAAAATGTAGTTCTTTGAATGTTAAATGCATATACTATGTAACTTTGTATATACTCAATAGATTGATTTTTTCTTTCGAATTTTTTTTTAAAAATAATTAATTTTGTATAAATAAATATAAATTTTCATTTTAATGTAATACCTTGAAAAAAAATAATAAAAAATAATGAATAAATTCTTATATATTTAGAATATATTTTTTTTCTTTTTCAGTTTTAATATCACACTTTTTATTACTTTGGCATAGTTTTTATATATTTGGTGGAGGTATCGATTTCATTTTTTTGTTATTTTCTTTGGGCATGGAGGGTTTCTTATCCACATCTATGGTGGTATGACTTTTCTCAGTTTCCATCGTCAATTAATGTAGAGTTTTGTATTGTTAATAGGGTGGATGGTCTTTTTAATGGTTCCAAAGAATTTGCAATTCTTAACCAAGTTCCTTTTTTGACTTTGACCAAACCATATTTAGTTCCAAAAATCAAAACATAAAATATCTTTTAAGCTCTAAATGGTTAGTGATGATTAAAGCATTGATTCTAAGCCAAAATTGTTGAAATGTGCTATTGTAGGGAGGTTCACTGGTATGATGCTGAATCTATTAATGTTAAGGGATTGGATTGAGAAATCATGGAAGCTAATAACCTGTTACTACCCTAGTTTCCATGTTTTATCAAGATTTTAGTTTAGGGATAGATTGGGGTTCTAAGCAATGGATTATTAGAAGCTTCCCTTTAGATTTTTTTCTTGTATAAAGGTGGGCATTTCTCTAAAGTATTTTGATAATAATCCTTGGGGACTCAAAATACAAAAGAAATTTTGAGTAAAGAAATAATCATCCATTGTAAGAGGAGTAAGAAAACTAGTTGGTAGATGAAATCTCTAGATAAATTTCAACAAAATGTAAAAATATCCTAGAATGATCTACATGTAGTAGTGGCTATCCTTGAAAACATTTCCTCACTATCTTACTGTTGTTATAATAGAATTATTATTTTCTATTACTTTCTTACTTTATCACCTTGTGCTTAGTCTCACATTGTTTGTTAATATAACACTTTAGTTTATATCTTAGAGTATTTAATTTTATTCTAAGATTATATTTATCCTCACCACTTTTCCCATCATATATATTTCTTAATCCGGTATTCCACTTATACCCTATAGTTCAACCCAAAAATATTCACAAGAGTTAATATTATAGTTCCTTATCCATAATTGAACCTAGAGCATCAAATTAAATATTTGAATTGTATCCCTTTAATCCATATCAAAGGATATACATAATACTATTAATGAATATCATATGCTCTTCCACTATATCGCTAATTCTTACACCTTGGAATATTATTCGGATTCTTTATTACATTGTGAATATATTATGTGCCCTCTGATGGATTAATTAAATTGTAATTTCGTATTGGGAATTCACATTATCCCTAAGTTGATGACATTTTCTTAACATATAGTCGTCATTTTACTATATATGCTTAGGGTATGAAATGAATTTCTAACTTTTCAAATTATAAATATGTGTTGATTGATTTCTTACCTTGGAATGCATATTACAACGTCTGAATTTAATATATTAATTTATCAACTTGAAATTAATATATTGACTGCTCTCAATCATTTCTGTGATTCAGATTTGTGGTAGTAATATCTTAAGGACAAAGGCGTTATTAATTTTATGTGTTCGATATGTCACTTATTCTTTGTTCTATATATGTATACATATATACATATACATATATATATAACTGAAAGAGTTTAATAACATAAAAATATTTTATAAGGGTAATTGAATTTACACAATTACCTTAACTATTTTCTTTCAATAAGTTGAATTAGTCTTGTATATAGACAAAAGAAAAATGCATAAGCTCATGCATTTAATTGTACAGAAAATTAAACTGGAAACGATATGAAAAGAGAAAAATGAAATTACGTAACCATAGAAATTAATAAGTATATGATGATGATCTTAGTAGATGAAAAGTAAATCCCTATACAAATAAATATTTTATTAATTTGGGGAAATTAATAAAATAAGATATTTTATTAAGAAAAAATTCAATTTATCTTTGAAATTAAAAGTTAAATAGAAATTTTGACAAGTCAAGAGAGAAGGAAATTATATAACATTGTAATGATATTTCTCTATAAATTTTAATATGACGAAATTCAAATTGAGTAGAACGTCAATTTCCTTACACTGAGAATAATACGAAAAAGTATAATTGGAGAGAGATTAATTGTATAATCAAACTGAAAATTGTTCTCCTTGAACGAGGGTTACTATGTAATTTCAAGAATCTATTTTCATGAAGGAAGAACGACGTAAGTCGAAGCTAATCCTCAATTAAAGAAGAAAGTCAACAATGTATTCATAGTAGAGGAAAATTAAAACAAGTTGAATAAAACATGTCGACAATGAATATTGTCATTCAGGAAAAAAAATCAATTTCTGGTATCTCAATTAATTAGAGAGGGTTCCATTACAAATATGAATTCAGTGGTAGAAGAATTTGTAAGGGAGTTAAGCTGAATATAAGGGAAATCCAACCTATGTCTTTCATAGAAATTAAATGAACATTATTATCTACAATAATCCAGTAACGAATAGTAAATTTAACATAAAACACAATATTCAAATCTCTGCCCAAAATGATAAGTGAAAACTAAAAATCAAAATAAATTATTTGGTTACTGTAATAAAATACAGAGAAATTTATGACCGAGGTAAAGCCTCAGCTCTGTATATATATGCATTAACTAAAATTTATTACCGAACTCAATTTCATAACGATTCGGCTGAGGTAATAGAAATATCTCAATAGAGATTTAATTTACTTAAGCCAAAATGAAAAGTAGGGTATAAAAAATATGGTGAAGCTGTATAGAATTTATAGTCACTTTCTCTTATCAATAAGAGAGAAATAGCATTTAAATTCACCAAGGGTTCCAGTCCTTACCTAGACACTGTATAATGGGAAGTTACCTCACTTCATTAAGAAGCCGTGAAGGATGAAAATGCCAAAAACCACACGCAAAATGAAACCCTGCAATCGTTAGAACGAGAAATAAGTTAGTTGCAGAACAAAATTGAAAATGAATAAAAATGAACAAAAATATACAGAGACAAGACAACAAAACGACAACACAATCGTTAAAATGATTCAACATTACTTGAAGGAAGAGGGATAACTCTGAGACCAAAGCATAGCCCACAATAAAATCGACAGAATGTGTGGAAAAAACAGAGTCGAGGGTTGCCAAAAAGACACAAAAAATGAAGTTATGAAAAGAGGGAGAGTCTTCGAAATGAATGATGCAGGTATACGATTACATATTGACCATAAACATGTCAATAATCCAACCCACCAGCGTATCGAAATATCCCAACACCCATGTGATCGAGTTAATGATCAAGAGTACATTCATTAATAAGTGACATATCGAACAGAGAAAATTAATAACACCTCTTTCCTTAATATATTACTACCATAAATCCTAATCACAAAAACAATTGAGAGTTTTCAATATATTAATTGCAAGTTTATATATCAATATACTGAACTCGGGTGTTGTAATATACATTCCAAAGTAAGAAATCAATCAAGAAATATATATAATGTGACAAGTTAGAAATTCATTTCATACCCTAAACATGTATAGTATAATAATGTCTATATGTTAAGAAAATGTCATCAACGTAGGGATAATGTGAATTCCCAATACAAAATTAGAATTTAGTTAATCCATAAGAGGGCATGTTATATATTCGCAATGTAATAAAGAATTCAAATAATATTCCAAGGTGTAAGAATTATCCATA
>JAXQQM020085392.1:0-286932 GCA_034641835.2 Pinus albicaulis | reverse complement strand
CTGTTCTTGACTTTTCACAAGGAAAATCCATCCCCAAGTGGAGCCAGTGTTAGACTCCTATACCAATAGGTGTCATTTTTCATGATTGTCTTGATTGAACTATGGAATATGTTCAAACATTTTTCTTGAGCAAAGGTGTTCCATATTCTTGAAAAACCAAAAAGTCAAAAAATTTAAAAAATGTAAAGAGGGTATACCCTAAAAGAAAAATCAAAGGGTAAGAAAAATAAATTGGTCAAGAAAATGAAAGAAATGAACCCCAAGCAAAAAATAGACCAAGGAAAGTGTGCAAATCCAAATGCCACTACTATTTCATTTTTGTAATAAAGCAATTGTGTGCAACTTGTCAAACCTTTGCCACAATTCATGAATAAGTCAAACTGTTTAAACTTGGCTTACTCATATTTCAATTTCATGTTGTAGATTAGAGAATAAATATCTGTCCAAACAATTCAATCTTGGCAGATAAGTAGATAGGTAGAGTTAATGAGAGGTGCTCAACAGTTTAATCTGAGCCCTTGGATGTAATAAGGGTAGAAATAGATAGATTTGCCTTGTAAAAAGAAAAATATTGATAAGGGTTTGCAAGTCTAAATGCACCCTAATAAAGAAGAGAAAATGGTAGTAGTAGATAGGGTAGGTAGATGGTGTTGCAAATTTTTATCTGATGAATGATGCTGCTACATGTTTTTTGATCCTTTACTTTCATCACAAATACTGAAGCAGGAAATACACTGGAAAATCACAGCAAGCAAAGTCAAAATCATTAACTTCCCTCATCACTTTCCCCTTAAAGTTTTACTAATTTCCCCCAAAGTACTAAGGTACTTGGAGATCAAAGGGGCTCAAGGCATTTCCTTGACTTTTGGAGGGACCAGACCCTCGGCCCAATGATCAAAAGACCTAAGTACTTGAGATAATCCATCATTATAATCATCCATCTTTAAATTTGTCCTAAGTAAAATCCCCTTTTACTTAGGAACATCATGCAAAATTCCATAAAAATCCCTCATCATAACTTGCTACTCTAAGTTTAAGTGTTGAAGATAAGATATTTCAATTTACTTCAGAAGTTATCACTTTCTTAGATGTGCAAAATGATTTGAGTTTCCTTGTCCTTTGCCATATTTACATTTAACTCTATTGTACTAAATCCCTAATAAAATACCTTATCCTAAGTATATAACTCCCTTTTCATAAATATCCCAAAAACCCTTATATTATATAGTTTAACCAAAGTAATAATTTTCCCAAGTATTCATTAAAAACCCCGCTTTACAAACCCTTTGGTTAAATATATCTTTATGTTATAATCCCGCCCTTATGGTAATTAAATAATGTTTATTGGTTACCATATAATAAAAATATATATACAAAAACTTTAAACATGCGATATGTATGTTTAAACACAAAAATTTGAATAAAACTTCGGAAAAGTTTCGTGCCACCGTGGATTGTCCACCTGGCATTCCACTTAACCAAACCCCGCCGTAACCCCTTTCTTACGCATACGGGATTAATTAGTCATCAGGACTAATTAATAACCTTTTATCCGCCTATTAGATATCCCCCGGAGTGATTAAAAAACGTTAAAAAGTGTTTAAAGCCCGACGGGTACACATCTGAAACCTCCGCCTATTCCCCCATCGCTTCAGCCGTCGGATCAACCCTGCGCAGATCAACGATCCACGTGAACCCCGCTACCCATCCTTTGTGAGAACGTTAACCAGCGGGGAGCGGGCGGTATTTGAATAGTCCACCATCCACGTGGCAAACGTTTTGTGGAATCGCTCCCCCCGCGATCAATACCACCCTCGACCAAAAGCGGTGCGGGGACTTACCGCTTACCGCTTACCGCCCGACCTTGCACACGTCAGCCCGTACGTCGATGACGTCATTCCTCGGAAAAATAAATAATTCTTTTACTTGTAAATAAAGCCATTTTTTCGTGTTTTTCTGTTATTTTCATTATTTGAAAACGACAGTGCTCCCCGCTGCGATTTTCGAATTTCCACTGTAATAGACCGATTTCCTCCAAGATTCTGCTGCGCCCGGGTTCAAGTACAGTTCCGGCATCACCTGTTACCTGTTAAAGAACCAGCCTCCTCCAAAAAATAGGTATTTATCCTTTTCCGCCCCGACTGCAAGTAAAACTCAGTTCTCTTTGTTTTTCGCTGAAATAGTGATTAAAAATCATCACTGAGTCTTCCCCAGAGTTTTTAAAACTGTATAATTGTTCCCTGAACCAGCGAATTGCGCCAATTTCCTTCATTTTAGAAATCATGCCCGACCTGTAAGGAAAACCAAAAACCTCCATTTTGAATCCACAAGAACCAAAATGGAGGTCCCGGCAGCTCTGAATATCACTCCACTGAATTCCCCTCATAGAGACCTGGATTTCATTAACAATTTGTTTGATTTTAGCAGGTTACCATCAGAATATGGATTTGAACCAACAATTTCAATACTAGTTGACAAAATTGTTTACTCCAAATTCTCAGATTTTAATTCAATATCTTCATTCAACAAACAGTTTGTATACAAAGTCAGAGAGAGATTAGAATGATGAAATGTGCACATTGAATGGTAAAAGTGAAATGAGAAATTACAGGGATAGGAAAAGCATAACAGTTAAAGAGTATCAGTGGTTAAAGTGTATCAGGTAAAAGTCAGAGTGAAAGTTAAAATGAAGTTACAGAGCAGTCAAAGGTAAAACAGTAAAAGTAATTACAGAGGCAGTAAAATGGTAAAAAGAGATGAAAATACTTTCACCGACATTGAAGTTTATCTAAAGTGAAAGTAAAACAGTCAAAGGAATGAAAAAGTGAAAAGATGAAAAATACAACAAGAAGGAACATTTTTGCAGAAATTGCATATTTTAGTCATAGTTTTACAGAAACTATTGTGATCAATCCAAGATGAATTTTGAAAAACTGAAGGAGATTTATGTTCTTAAGATGATTATCTACAAAAACCTCTCTCACTTTTCTAACAGCTATTATGGTTTTGGAAATATTAAACAATGATGGAAAGCACTTTTTTGCAGAAAATACCAGTTAAGTCATCATTTTGCAGAGAATATTGTGGCCAATCCGAAATACATCTTACAAAACTGAAGGAGGTTTTTGTTCCTAAGAGCCCCATCTACAAAAACCTATCTCATGTTTTGGACATTGATTTCAGACTGAGAGATACATGCACATATTTAGAGGCTATTGTTCAGACTCTGTAAAACTCTGTTTTACACATCTTTTTGCAGAGCCTATTGCGCATAGCTGGAGAGGAATTTTAGGAAAGTGAAAGAGGTTTATCTGAAAAACATATTTTTATACAATAACCTCTTTCACTTCTTACATATCTATTACGGATTGAGAAATACAAATATATAATTGGACCCCAAGTTTGCAGAATTGTTGGAGCAGATTGCACAAAGAAAGGAAGCAGTTAGTGACTTGGATGCCTCATCATCAACTAAGAGTTGGATCAAATTCGAATTCTCCTCTTTTTCATCACCTATCCATACAAAATAGTTCCAAATAGATGCATTATTTTGAGTGTCCTTTAATTAAGTTCTATTTATGTAAATAGTTGGAGAGATTTGTGAACCAATTTTGATATTTGTTTCAAGATATTTTAGTTTAGAATTTGTATAAATAAACCCTCAAAGAGAGTGTTGAGGGTGGATTCTATTACTTTGCTGTAACATTGAGATTTTCGGAATAAAATCATTTTGGAGAAATTTATTCGTGGCTTACTGGATGACGATTTGAAGCTCGGGACTTTTTGCAGGATTCATGTGTTGGACTGCAGTTCAATAAGTCTTTCTACCCTTTGTCTTAAGTTTTATATCAGTTTATAATATCATTATGTCCATTTCTGAATAATTTACATAAAGGATTGAATCAGAATTTACTTAATTGTACTCTGATTTCAGATGTGATTGTTCTTAATGTTTTCCTCTGAATTGGTTATAAGCATGAATTCTTAAATGCTCTTGCTTTGCTAATTTAAATATTTTTGATTACTATAGCAAAGAATTCTTCATTGCTCTTTGTTTGTAGTCATCTCATTTCTTTCTTTTGAACATGGTGAAAGATTCTTAGCTTCCTTTCATCCCTTCAAAATCATCCCATCCACTCTAAATTTTTAAGGATTGTTCTCTGTCTAGCTATCTTGCCCTGTAAAGCCATCTTGTGCGTAGAATAGAAATCCAGTAAAGCCATCCTTTGACTCCATAGCCCAATGGACTGAAAAATTTCAACCTTGCCCTTATTTTGTGGATTCCACCATTTTTCAAACAAACTCTTGGATCTATAACTAGCCTAAAACCTTCTAAGAACAAAGATAAATTATAAAGAGAGAGCCCTCTCTGGATGCAGATTGGCTAGATTCTGCATCTGAAGGTTGGTTTGTGGTTACCTCGGGTATACTTTCCTTTTCCACAACTTCAAGGAAAACCTAAGTGATAACACCTACATCGACATACAACACATACACCTACACCCAATGTATAATATAACAAAAATTATAAACCTACATATGGTGTACAACACAACTCAATACATATACATACATATACATGCATATAGTATAACATGAAGAATACAAATGTCGTGGTACCATGACTACAACATGCACATACATAGTATCGCATGCTCACAACACAGCTTGCATGACATGCACACAATACCAAATGTATGCCAGTACCATTTGCATAGCATGTACATAGTACCACCTTTACACAACACTACCTTCACAACATGTGCGCAACATCACGTGTACATGACACCACTTGCACAACGTGTACACAATGCCAAATGTGCATCGCACCACCTATACAATGTGTACACAATACCACATGTGCACAACATGTACACCACACCACATTTACAGATCACCACATGCATGACATGGACATGAAACCACCTACACGTAACACCATATGTTCAACATATACACAACACCACACGCACACAACACCATATGTACAATCATGCACACAATACCATATGTACACACCACCATATTTACACCACACACACAACACCATATGTACTTAACACTACATATACAACATGTACATAGCACCATACGTACACAGCACCGCATATCCAACATGCGCACAACACCATATGCACACAACACTGCATATCCAACATGCACATTGTGCGATATGTAAAGAACCCTACATATTCAACATGTACATAGCACCATCTATACCTAGCACTACATATGAAATATACACAACACCATATATATAATAAGCATAGAACATTATATATACACAATACTACATATGTTACATGTACACATCACCATAGGTACAATCACTGAAGATACAAAATGCACAACATATTCACAACAATAGTAATGCACATACATATACCACACACTGACTCACAAGCAACCTTACTTCTAGTTTCTTTCCACTATCCATTCTTATCCTAGCATGCCGCAGATCACAATACTTTCAATTCATTGATGTACCCCTCAGCATTACCTATCCGTAACATAAAAATAGGCATAGTATAGGAATATAATATCAATTCATGTACGCATGATATTGTCCCATATATTTTTCAAATTCACTCTTCCCACTTGATTCCTCATAAGTCAAGAACCCCTTCATGCCATTCACTTGCATAAGAAATCATTCCTCCACAAGAATGATCCTTGAAAACCCTGTCATACAGTGACATACATACATACATATATGCATATATATAATCATTAGCATAAAACAATCACGATCCTGTCAAAGAACGACATACATACAAAAATATATACATATAAACATTTAGCATCAAACAATCATGCTCTATGATGACCTTGTTAGAAATGATATAAATACATACATACATATATAAACACTAGCATAATCATGATCACATCGTAATTATCGGATATCATAAGGTATAGGTTAAGAAAATTTCCTTTAATCATTCACAACATGCAGAACGTTGACAACAACAATACCCAACATAGCCAAGGCATTTGAAACCTCATATCCATTCACTTTACCTTTTGTGTTACCTTTCTTGTGATTTTTCTTCCACCGTCCAGTTACCATAGTGGACTCAATAAATCCTTCCGGTTGTCATATTCTTACATTACGCTACACTTACTGATGCAATGAGCTCCATTCAGGCCTTAAATTACCTCTTGGATTTCATTTAGCTCCTCTCGAGCTCCATTAAACTCCTCTTTTCCCAACCAATTCCTGAGACTCTCAAAACATAAAAGACAATCACAAAAACAAAAAAGGATACCATGGAAAACCAATTGCAATAAGACACCAAAATCGCAAATCAATCGCAAACAAATAAAAAAATACCAAATGAACCAAACTTTACATCAAACACCATGACTCAATCCTCATGGTTCCCAATGCCTCCAAGTGAAATCTCAACCCGAGCCTTCTTTATAATTTCATGGTATTCTCTTTGCCATACAAATCCTGCATCATACTGACATAACCACATAACTGTCAGTGTATAATATAAAAATACAATATACCAGTTACCTTACCTTGTTGTGCCAAGAATTCTGACCTGTAATTGAACACACATGTCAACCATATGTACCAAACATTAATAAAACATATTTATCAATTCGAAATCAAATTTTACCAAGACTGACAACCATGTCATAGTCAACAATCAACTCACATTCTTCGTTCATAATACATAATTCTACAACTATCACCTACTTACACTCAAGAATATTCTGGATATATCAACACATATGTGTTAGCACAACCATCTTAAAACAAGATCATTCCTTCATGCAATATTACAGACACATAATCATACCATGTGATCAATCAAACATTCAAAAAAACTATAAATGTACCAAGTTAGATAAATCAGCTAGATGACATAATAAACATGATCAAACACTTAAGCACCAAATACATGGCATAAGAAAATGCATACCTCAATGTATCTCAGGGGAGGTTATCTTGTTTTCACAATGAATCTATATTAGCACAACATATGAACTCACTCATAAATAAGGTCATGATATCCATAACAATAACTCGCTAACAAATTCACACCCTAAACTCACAAACAATTTCCTTCATGCATAACAATCACATATGGAAGGTTAGTTATATCAATTAAGGATGGAGGCATAGTTTAAGCACAATGGCGGCAGCGATGGAGGAACTAGGGCTTCAACACCCTGGCTTTCATGGCAGGGATGTTGCTTTACCTCTGTGAATATCAAAGTCCCCACTTCTATCTGCTTCATCTGACTGGAGCCCTCCCTATGGCGTGCCTTCATTAACTTGGTTCACAAAAGTCTTGTGGTCTATCGAGTGTCATACTCTTTCTACGTACCCTCTGACAACTACTCCCTACTCCCATTTTCTGTTCTCCTTCAATATTTTACTACAGTTGTTTGCCCCTATGGATTTTGTGCATCGACAAACGGTTGGACATTGGTCGGTCATCAACGGTTTTTTTTGGGGTTTAAAATGGAAGGGGCCCAGGATGAACAGTTGTTTGACTACTCGAAGGAACCATATGCCCAGGTGGACATTTGATTATTATCACGACGCTTCACTTCTGGTATGCATATCACACATTCGAGATCTTCTCCTCTTTATTTATCTTCTTTATTTGGGACCCCTCCCTCTGCATCTTCTCCCTTTCACTCATTCCCTACTCTCAACTCCTTCTTGGTCCGTGACCTCACCCCTAACTCCCCTACTATCCTCTCTATGGATGACCTCGACCTTATCTCCTCCCCGGACCTCGCCCACCTTCCCCATCTATGCTTTTATTTCTCTCACAGACCCTCCCTCTCTTAGCTACTGCAACCCCTTTCACTCGCCCTCGGTCATCCCCTCCATTACCTCTGCTTCCCTTCTCCTTGCCATCCACTCTTCCCATTCCCCCCCCCCTGATCTCGAACACCCTCATTTCCTCTCCCCCCTCCACCAATCTTCCTGGCCCCACTCACCCACCCCCTCATCGACCCTCTGGTCGCTTCAACATCCCTCCTCCCAAGTCCACTCACCACCCCTCCTCCTTTGCGCTCTCCTCCCCCCAGACCTCGATCACTTTCGAACCCCTACCATCCGGTGTTCCCCCTCATGCTCCTCAATGCAAGAAATGTGTCTAAGCTTGTAATCGGGGCAGCCTTATTACACTGGGCGAAGGCCTACATATGGAAGACATTCTGGGCACTATGGATAAAGTCTTGGTAGGCAGAGTGCATGGCCGAAACTATGGAGCCAAAATTTTGCAGCAATGGGTGCAGGAGATATGGGGCGGATTGCTTCTTGAACTTCTCTCGATTCATACCCTCAACAAAGGTTGGTTCGCACTTCATTTCTCCTCCAAGGATCCCACAGATTTGGTCCTTTAATAGTATTGGCATATTGAGATGGCTCCAGTGCTTCTGAAGCATTGGAGCCCCCTTTTTCATCTTGAGCGAGAATAGTTGTGGGCGGGACCTGTCTGGGTTCAATTTCTTGGCCTTCCACTACACTTATGGACTGATCAGATTTTTTGTGACATTGGAAACTTATTGGGTACTTACTTGGATCATGACCACTCCTATGTCGAATCGGGCAAGATGGCTTATGCTTGCATACTTATCCATTTGGATACCAGGAAAGGATTGGAGGAATCTTTCAAAATACAGTGGCGCAACTCCATCCAGATACAGATTCTGGATTATGAAGGTGTTTTGTTTCATTGTCGCTGCTTTCACAAGGTGGGACATGTCTTTAAAGAATATCCATTGAATGGACATGCCATTGGTTCATGCTCCATGGGTGGTCAACACCCTTTGGATCTGGTATTAGTCTCACTGCATTGCCGGGCGAACTAATTGGCTTCCTCTCGACTCTTTTGACCACACAATGGGAGGATGACACTCTGGAGGATGTCGATGTATCAACCAGAGTTACTTGATCCATGGCCACTGCTGCTATCACTGGTTTCTCTTTAGATACTGGTACTCCTCCTCTCCCTCCCCTCTTTTTTTTGTCTCTTCTTTCATCTACAACATCTCAGCATTGTTTGACTTCCTCACTGGCTGGTTTACTGACTTCATCTGCCACTTTCCCCCCATCGTCCTCTCCCCTGAATTTCCCCCCCACTCCCCCTAACATACCTAATCTCTCAATTCCTCCCCCCTCCACCACCTCCTTTGTCCCTCCTCATGACCCCCCCTTTCCACTCACCCCCCATCTATTGTGGTGGACCCGACTGACTCCCCCTCTTCACATTCCTACAATTTGCATCCCCATAATCCTACACCTGATGGTATAGGTGATCTAGGCAAATATTGGTGGCCACCCACCTATTCAAATTAGCACCCCACCATTGTCTCTTTCAGTTTTTTAGTTTCAACACAACTTACTATTTTTAGCAGTTTTTCGGGTCCTGAACATCTGGAGCCATTTTGAGGCCCTAAACGAGGTTTTTTGGGCATCGTTTGTCTGGTGCATATGATTTAATTCTGGAATTGATCTTTGTGGCAACAGTTTTAGTCCTCAAATAAATATTTCTAACGATGTATCATGTGCATCAAACGAAGACAGTATGTCAAAGTTACGACCTCGAGAAGTTGAAACACCAATTTACCCAAACGGAGCCCATAGTTTTGGATGTTTAGGGTTTCCATTGTTTCCCTATAATAAACAGGCCCTTGAGCCTCATTGTAACACAATTCATAGGTCTATAGCCGCCACATCTCTTCTCAGAGATTAGCTACCAGTGCCCTAGCTAGTTTATTTCCATTCTGTCTATAAGAAAATTTCAGCTCTTTGATATTAATGAAATGAAGTATTATTTCCGCTGCATCTTTGTATTTATGGTTATATGTGTATTTTGTTGTTTTCCTACATAAATAAGGATTAGTGGTATCAGAGCGGTCTACTTTTTCTCTATCCTTATTTGCATGTCCCCAACGAGGCCGGGGTATAAGGAGTTAGGGCTCGATCTGGTTGAACCTTTACAAGATCAGCCTCGAAAACCCCGATGGCCACCCATGGGTGATGAAAATAAAGATGAGGGAGCAGGAGATCCTATCAAAATATTTCTCGAGGAGGCCCTCGAAAAAAAAAGGAACGTGATGATAGATAACTTTTCCCAGATCCTTCAATGATTGCCCATCGGTGGTGCACCTGCATCCAGCAGCCACTCTCGAGGCATGGCTCCCTTTAATGTACAAGTAAAATTTGACATTCCCATATTTTAGGTTCAAATAGATGCAGATGTCATAGGTAGATGGTTGAATCTATTAGAAGGATATTTCTTGGTTCATGACCTTTTCGACCGAGAGAAGATTATTTTTGCACTCCTCAAAGCTACCCCCCATGTCAAGGACTGGTGGGAAACCTACTGTGAGAAAAAGGACGAGACAGAACCATCTCTATTCTCAATCGTACCCACATGGAATTTTTTCTGAGACGCCATCTAGGAACAATACTATCCCATGGGGAGCTATGAGGACAAGTACATACAATGGACCACGCTACCGCAACAAAGGGATCAATATGTGCATGAGATGACGAATCTGTTCCATACCCTGCGTACAAAGTTGGGTATCAAAGATTCGGAGAAACATTTGTTGCTAAAGTACCATAGTTGTCTACATAGATACATTCAAGATGAAATTGAGTTCCTCGACATATCCTCACTTGGTATGGCATACCAGTATGCTGCCAAGATTGAGAAGAAATTCAAACAGAAGAAGCGATACTTTGGATCTGCGAATCAAAAGCAAGGAAAAGGTGCCCCAAAAACATAAAACAAAGGACAAAGCCAAGGCATGGCAGCCCAAGAAAACCTGCTAAATCCACAAGAAAATAACAACACTGTGAAGCCAAATAAGGACATGAGAAAGTGGTGTGAGTTCCATAAGAGCTCCACTGAAAAATCAAGTGAGTGTTGGGCCAAGCAGTCACTGGTGGCTGAGATGGGGGATTTTGAATCATATGCACGATCCAACTCTAAATTATAACCTGAAAAGGGGAATGACAAAGGGAAACAGATTATTGATGTGGAGCCCAACGCCACTGTTGCCACTACGAAGATCCAGAAGAAGGAACTGGAAGATCTAAAGGAGGAGGAGCGTCTCTTCTACTCCCAGATGTAGGTAAAGGGTTCCCTAGTAGAGTTCATTGTCGATAATGGGAGCCAAAAGAACCCCATTTCAACAGACGTTGTAAAATAGTTGGGTTTTCAACCATGTCACACCCACATCCTTACACCATTGGGTGGCTTCACCAAGGACGGGATCTCCACGTCAGCCAACAGTGCCACCTTCCCTATAGCATGAAGCCCTTCACTAATGAGGTATTATGTGACATTGGTCCTCTTGATGTTTCTGATGTATTATTAGGCCAACCATACTTGTGGAAGTGAAATGATGTGTATGAGTCCCAGCCTCGCACTGTTATTGTTACTTTGGGAAATAAGTTGTATAGGATACCAGAGGTACCACTGCCTGCCGCTATCTCTTTGGTTACTGCAAAGCAATGTAGTAAGCTCGTTTCCTAAACTAGGAAAAGTCTTTTTCTGATGATCTGCCCCCAGGGCAAGAAGAACACTGTGGGCATGACCTCCAGAAAGGGCTCCTTTGGATGACAACAACAAATGGAAAAGGTTGTGGAGGAGTACAGGGACATCTTCACCTCACCCACAAGGGTTCCTCTACACTGTCAGGTCAAGAAACCCATTGATTTGAACCCAGGTGCGCCGCCACCCAATGGATCGATATATCGGTTCTCTATTCTAGAGAATGATGAAATCAAGAGGTAGATTAAGGAGTTGCTGCAGAAAGGTCACATCCAACCAATTCCATCACCCTGTTGAAGCTCGATCGTGTTGGTACAGAAGAAGGATGGGACTTGGATACTCTGTATTGACTATCAGGCATTGAAAAATATCGTTGTCTAGAATAGGCACCCGATGCCACAGATTGATGACCTTCTAGACGAACTCAAAGGGGAGAAATATTTTAGAACGATCGACTTGAAGTCTGGGTATCACCAAGTACCAATCGAACCCTCTGATGTGTCGAAGACTGCCTTCAAATCCAAGGAGGGCATTTTCGAATGGTTGGTCATGCCTTTTGGGTTGACGAATGCTCCCGCAACCTTAATGAGGTTGGTGGAAAACATCTTGTGGTCGTTAAACAACTCATTTGTAGTGGTGTACTTTGATGACATTTTGATCTTCAGCCAGACTTGGGAAGAGCAACTCCACCACATCTGACAAGTCCTCCAAACACTGCAACAACACAAGTTGTGTGCAATTTGGAGAAGTGCACTTTTGGCATGACCCAAGTTCAATATATGGGATACATTATTGATGAAAGGGGGGTGCATGTGGATCAAAACAAGATCTAAGTCATTCGGGATTGGCCAGCCCCAACCACTCTAACAGAGCTTCGCAGCTTTCTAGGTCTTACTAATTTCTACCGCAGGTTCATGTTGGGATTCTCTCATATCACTTGGCCCTTGAGTCAAGTAACCAAGGGAGGAGCGAAAGAGAAATTATTTTGGTCATAATCTCAATAGAAGGCATTCGTAGAATTGAGACATCGCCTTTGTTCTGCCACAGTGCTCACATTACCAGACTTGCAACAACCATTTTAGATTTAGACAGATGCCTTTGACTATGCTATTGGGGCAGTTCTTACTCAACAAGGGCATCCAGTGGCATATTATAGTGAGACATTACCTGACACATTTCGTAAGTATCCCACTTATGACAAAGAAATGTATTCCATTTTCAAGTATTTTTGACAATGGAAGACATTTTGGGGAAGGAAACAATCATCCACACAGATCACCGACCCCTGCAGTTCATACAGACACAAGGGAAGTTGCAAAATGAATGCCATCAGAAGTGGTCCACATATCTACAACAATTTCATTTGAACATCAAGTACAAGAAGGGTAGCACCAATAATGTTGTAGACAGCCTCAACCAACCACCGATCGTGGCACTAACCACCGCTCTCAACTCTTGTGGGCATGAGACTTCTGATTAGCCTCTTCTCTACAAGAGAAATCCAGAATTTGGCCACACATACAAGGTACTATTGGGGTGTACACAACTTCCAAATTTTCACCTCCAAGATGCATTGTTATGTCACCTAGGACACCTTTGTGTTCCTTCAAGTGAGCGTGCCAAGATGATATGGGAAACACACTATAGTCATGTCGCTGTGGATTTCGGGGTTGAGAGAATAGTGGCAGTACTTCAGAAGTATTTCTACTGGACAAACCTTCGATAGGATGTCGGGAAGTACATCAAATCCTACACTACTTGTGCCATTTCCAAACCGACCATCAAGAATCAAGGCCTCTATACTCCCTACCTACTCCTATTCGACCTTGGGAATCCATCTCCATGGATTACATTGTAATGTTCCAAATTAGAAACAACCACACAAATGGGAATATCTCAAGATATTACCAATGTGGAGATCAGCAATTCATAAACATGAGCTGGAAAATAGCTATGAATGCATTAAAACCAAAATTCCGAAAGATCCACATAACCATTACATTATATTATATCAACAACAAATGTATACCATATATTGAGGGAATGATCTCTCAAGCTAGGCAATGTAGCCTCAATGAAGCGTATACATGAAAAATAGAGAAAAGATGCTAAACAAAAGAATCCCTAGCTGTGACTGCACAATCCTTGAAGGAGAATTGCTGCAAAATGTCAGTAATATATATATATATATATATATATATATATATATATATGACAATATATAACTCAAATAAGAAGGGGGAGCAAGATCTCAACCCCTGGAAACATAAAATACACAATCCTTGAGAGGATTGGCTGAAATAAGTACAAAATGGAAAATTTGCAGAAATGCAGGAGTTGCTGGGTAGTAGCTACAACTCAAAACCAGAAATGGGCGTAGATAGGTGATGATGCTGCAATAGATGGCTGAATCTCTTGCAAACAATCTATAGAGTGAAAGGTTGATCCTCTCACCTAAGATCTTGCCCTCGAAACATGTGGATCAAGTCCCCACTACAAATACACTAAAAAATAACGCAATATAGAGAAGGGACTGCGTTGTTGGTGAAGAGAAATGCTTGGCCTGATGCCAATGATCTGCAATATGCTCCTAGATCTTCCTCACTAACCTACCGGAGGAATAGAATCTTACTCCTCTAACAAATGAGCCAAGGAAATGGTGTATGGTGTCCTCCACTGCATCACCCCAACAACACTGTGTTATACTTGAGAAGAAATAATGCAGTATCTGAAAGGAGAAGCTTTGGCCTTGAGCCAAGATATATGGAGAATGAAGAAAAATCCTTCAAGAGGCCTCTCAAGAAGGATAAAGAATCCTAAATAGGAATTCCCTAGCAATTCTTGCTAAACAGCAAAAGAATGCACAATGTATAAATAGACATGAAATGAATAATCCAAGCATGAGAAACAATGGTTGCCTTTCCCTCCTTTTAAACAAGTGAAAGCTCTCTCTCCATGGGCCCCATCCCTTAGGGTTTCCTTCACCAAATATCCTCTTCCTCATTCACACTACACTGTCTTCCAAAGTAAGCCACTCCTCCTATGGCAGCACTGATGACTTGGTCAAACCTAACCTTGTCTTCATGCATTTGCCCCTTTTCACACTTGAGGGTGCAAAATCAAGCTACTTTGATGATCCCTTTCACATTATGAGGGATTTTATTCATGTATTCCATAGGAATGGGTTCCCTTACCCATTTATTCATCTACAAGGTGATAAAAGAAAAAATTTAATATTCCATTTAGCTATGAGCTAAAATGGGAGCATTACAGTCCTCCCCTCCCAAATGTTGCTTGTCCTCGAGCAACTGCAAGGATAGAACTGAAGAATCTCCACCCAAGGCATGGATTCAGAAATATGTTGAGGAACATCTTCCCCAAATGGATCCTCCATCCCCCAAGCAATGATCCATACAAAGTGAGTTACCTCCCAACATGGAAACTCCTGAGAAACAACTTCCACCTTTGGCTCCCGCAATGTAGGTGGGCTAAAAATCTGATCTTGGTAGACAAAATAGCCTATCCCACGCTGTCCTCCTTTCCACTTAGGATAAGTGTACAGTATATGCTGGTATTGGGCTGTAACAATGTTGCCCTCAAGTGGAAAAGTGAAGACTAGACCTCCAAGGATCTCTTATCCAGCGTTATGAAACATGTTGTCGCAAATCATCTCATATGTGAAGAGTTGGAAGTCACCAACATATGGCATCCAATCAATCATATGGCTCATCTCAAATGGAAACAAATGTTTTTTTGTAGTGGCCACATGTGCTCTCATCCTCCCATTAGAACATGCAATGCAAATAATGTGGGAGATTTCTCCCCCAAGGGACACATCCAACCAATGTATCATTCCCCCAATCATGCTCTCAACAAATACAAAGACAATAGCAACATAATGAACCATAATGAGAACCATGCTTGCTGTCATATGTGGCAAGGGAGAAGTAAAATGGTCCCTCCATTGTAACCAATGCAGTTTGACCCTCAACTACAAAAAGGTATGATAAAAAGTGTGGCCTCTCAACCAATTGCTTGTTGTCCCACTCTCAAATGTATGGAGAAAGTGAATGATGTACGGTGCAAGGTGAGTGCGTCCTCCAAAATACATTTCCTCCCAAAGTCCTCCTAGGAAGTGGTCACCAATAGTGCTCATGGCCTTAAGTAGACCATGCGGTCTAGGAAAAAGAATGCTCCTCCTTGGAGCAACATCCTATACATATATGGTTAAGGGATGAATATACAAATCCTTATGCAACTAAACAATACCCTTACCATACGTTCTGTGTATGCAAATGGAGTGGCTAAAAAATGAGTCTCCTCTCATCCTCAAAGATGAAATAGGTGGTTGTGCTAACTCCTCCAAAGATTTATGTATCTCCTCCATCTGCACATGATCTATGCATCTCCACGTATGTTGATCTATCAATATCATGCAAGCAAGATGATCCTCGGAATACTCCACCAACAACCCAGAGTTCCAACATGGATCTATCCCCCATAGTGATAGCACTAAAGATTCCCCATGAAGTTCATATATCATATGATCATCTCCTTCTTTGACATCTCCCATGTCAAAGATGCAAGTGGAAAGGCTGCTATCCTTCCCCTGCTGCTGTTGCCATAGTGCAGAATCTGAAATGAGAGTGGGTGAAAATGATTTTGAGAGAATGGCTCTCCCTTCCTTGAGTCTACCCAAGACTCTCAGTGTTGTGATGTTATCTCCCAAGGTCTCCACTCCTCTAAAATCAATGTATGGTGCCTCAACATGTGAAGCATCTCCCATCATCTGCTGGTCAGGTGGTCTCCTGGGAAAAATTTCTCCATGCAATGAGACATCCTCAACAAGAGATGACTGAATATATGAATGGAGAAAACTCTCCATTCTTCCACTGCACAATCCAATCACCTTCTTTGGTGCATGACCCTCATAAAATAGACAGGGATGTGTTCTCCTCATCACATCATGATGATCATCCTCGCTATCTCCCCCTTGTTTCGCCAAGGTTCCACACCTCCTAAACAGTGGCACATTTAAAACATGAGTTGTGCCTTGATCTCCATACATGAGATCCGGGGGACTTCCTTGAAATGATGCAAGAATCCCTCTACCTAGAGCAAGAGCTCCTCCTTCCTCTACATGAGGCACTAAATAATCTCTAGATGGCACAGTGTTGTTTCCCTCAGCATGAATCGGAAACCCTCCAACAATGTTGATGCAAATATGGAATCTCTCCCAAAGTGGAAATAATTCCTGATCATCAAAGGTCAAGGAGTATCCCCTTTGCACCTTGATAGTGCCATCCCCTACTCTTGCAACATCATATAAGAAATGAGAGCATATCTGCTCTTTCTCTCCAAAGAATAACCCCAGCAACAATTGTTTTTTCTGCGTCCTCATGCTCTCATCATACCAGATATGTGATGACGGCATAGTGTATGATATAAATTTTGCATCATCACTATGCACCCATAATCTTTGTTGTTGAATGATGCCAGCATCCTGCCACATCCTTTCCATCCTCATACACTTGGAAAGAGTGTATGCCAAGTGATAGCCAAACTCCTTCAAGAGTAACCAGCGCAGCCAAGCCTCCTACTGCCCTGTATGATAAATCTGCAAGTAGCTTACCAGCTTCTTTCTCACCATCCATATCCACTCAACCAATTGTGGATGTCTTCTTCCACCATTCATCTTAGTACTCCTCCCATGAGGGTTACCATCATCCAAAATCAAACTCCTGCAATTCATGTGACCTTGAAATTCAATCTTCCCAAGGATCAATTTTACCCTATGAGGATCCAAATAGGTGGTAGGAAAAAAATTTCCATCATGATGTGCATGGCTCAAGGAATGTACATAACAATTGTGAGAGATTTTATCCATCCAAAGATGTCCTCCATCTACTATATGCTCCTGTGAGAAGGAAATAACCTCCTCAATATGATGAAGAATCTTGCACTCCATGATGTGTGGGAGTGCACCTCTACTGAAATCTCTCCGGGAGATATCCACCTCATGCATGTCCTTCCAAAACCAACGAGGCCTTGGATCTGCTGCAAGTAGGAGTCTCTCTTTGATTTGTGGCATGCTCATCGAGAGAGTGTCATCTAGAGAGGAGAAAGAGTTTCTTATCTCCAAATGTATACTCCTTCTCATTGCTTCCTTCATGGCTTCTTGAATGAAGCTGCTCTCTGAATGCTCATATGAGGAATGATTCCTCCTTTCTCAATCATTGCTCAATACAGTGCTATTCTGCTACTCTGGGTCAACTGCATGCAATGATATAGACCCATCCAAAGTCTTTGCTGAAATGACAAGAGATGGATTTTCAATCATACCTTGCTGAAATTTGGAAGCTCTTTGCAGGGCTGCAACAGTTTCCTCCTCATAAGTGTTGGCCTCCCAAACTACTGAAGATTAAGGCTACTCGTCCATGGTCTCAATAGCGCTAGTACTTGCCTCATTAGCTGGTGGTGAGGGCTCCTCCCTTATTTTTCCAAACCTCCCGATCAATCTCTGACAAAACTCAACAAGAGAAAAAACCCTTGCATGGCTTAGATGGCTGAACCACCAATTCTTTGCTTCACCATCAAGGTGCGGCGCTATAATTTCTACAGACTCTCTGTCTACTATAGGATGTAGTAGGATGAAAACCTCTAGCTTCTTTACCTAAACTTCTGCTGCACATGTGAGTGATCCATCAAATGTGGACAATAGAAACCTATCGCCTCTCATCATCTCGTAGCTGTGGGGTCTTCTTTCTTCCTTCTGCTGAATAAATTATGGAAAATATAGTATCTTGGAAGGCTCTAGGTTTTTCCCAGTATTCAGCCAGGTACTCACTTAGAATTTCTAATTCCAAGTGCTCTCTATGCTTCTGGTTTTCTTCTTTGTGAGAGTAGGAAGTGCATGGTCCTTCTTCTTCTCCTCCTTCAATATTCTTGACCTCCTTGGAGAGGTCTCCTCTGGATCTGAAAATAGATGAGAGTAAACCCATATTTTTCATCATATTAATATTATTGGGCTTAGACTCATAGGCTGAGCCAATAAAGAAGCTTTGATACCACTGTAATGTTCCAAATTAGGAACAGCTACACAAATGGGAATATCTCAATATATTACCAATGTGGAGATCAACAATTCATAATCATGAGCTAGGAAATAGATGTGAATGCATTAAAACCAAAATGCCGAAAGATCCACATAACCATTACATTAGATTATATCAGCAACAAATGTGTATAATATCTTGAGGGAATGATCTCTCAAGCTAGGAAATGCAGCCTCAATGAAGCATATACATGAAAAATAGAGAAATGCTACTAAACAAAAGAAGCCCTGGCTATGACTGCACAATCCTTGAAGGAGAACTGCTGAAAAATGTCAATAATATATAGATATGATAATATATGGCTCAAACAATAAGGGGGAGCAAGATCTCAACCCCTGGAATCATACAATACACAATCCTTGAGAGGATTGGCTAAAATAAGTACAAAATGCAAAATCTGCAGAAATGCTAGAGTTGCTGGGAAGCAGTTGCAACTCAAAACTAGAAACGGACATAGATAGCTAATGATGCTGCAATAGATGGATGAATCTCATCCAAAGGATCTCTAGAGTGAAATGTTGATCCTATCACCTAATATCTCACACTCCAAACATGTGGAGAAAGTCCCCATTGCAAATACACTCAGAAATAACGCAGTCTAGAGAAGGGACTGCATTGTTGGTGAAGAGAAATGCTTGGCATGATGCCAATGATCTGCAATATGCTCTTGGATCTTCCTCACTAACCTTCGAGATGAATAGAAGCCCTCTCCTCTGACAGATGAGCCAAGGAAAAGGTGTATGGTGTCCTCCACTGCAACACCCCAGCAACACTGCGTTATACTTGAGCAAAAATAACACAGTATCTGAAAGGATAAGCTTTGGCCTTGCGCCAAGAGATATGGAGAATTAAGAACAATCCTTCAAGAGGACTCTCAAGAAGGATAAGGAATCCTAAAGAGAAATTTCCCGGCAATTCTTGCTAAACAGCAAAATAATGCACAATGTCTGAATAGACATGAAATGAATAATCCAAGCATGAGAAACAATGGTTTCCTTGCCCTCCTTTTAAACAAGTGAAAGCTCTCTCTCCATGGGCCCCATCCCTTATGGTTTCCTCCATAAAATATCCTCTTCCTCATTCACATTGCATTGTCTTCCAAAGTAAGCCACTCCTCCTATGGCAACGTTGTTGACTTGGTCAAACCTAACCGAGTCTTCATGCATTTGCCCCTTTTCGCAATAGGGTGCAAAATCAAGCTACTCAGATGATCACTTTCACATTATGAGAGATTTTATTCATGTCTTCAATAGGAATGGTTTCCTTTACCCATTTATTTAGCTGCAAGGTGATAAAGGAAAAATTTTAATATTCCATTTAGCTATGAGCTAAAATGGGAACATTACATACATGTTGGGCCTTCCTTCTACTAAGCATGGAAAAGACTGTGTTTTCATGGTTGTCAACAGATTCTCAAATATGGCCATTATGGTGGCCTGCAAGAAAAATATCACAGTAGAAGCCACTGCTAAACTCTTCTTTGAGCGAGTGTGGGTGCACTTTGGGATCCCACAATCTATAATATAAAATCAGGACAGTAGGTTCCTCCGTAAATTTTGATCCAGTCTCTGTTCAATGCTAGACACCAAGCTCACCAAGTCCATAGATTTCCATCCCCAAACTGATGGCCAGACAGAGGTCGTCAACAAGATGATTGTACACATTCTACGCACGTACAATTCAAAGCATCCACACACATGGGATGAAAGCCTCCCCTATGTACAAAAAAGTTATAACCGGGCTCTCCACAGCTCAACCAGTCACAACCCCTTTCAGGTGGGGTTGGGATTCCAGCTTCTTTGCCCCATTGACATAGCCATGCCATTTGCGGCTACTTAGGCCAAGCCGGCTCATGTCCATTCTGAAGCTGACAAAGTAAACATCTTCATTGAGCACATTCATCACATCTGCCAATAGGTTCATGACATATTGGACAGAGCCAATTCTAAGAACAAGCAACGACATGATCAACATCGGGTGCCACACAACTTCCAGGTGGGAAAAAAAGTGTGGCTACAGTTGCAGAAGGAGTGCCTCACTAGACCCCCCACAAGCTTCACTTGCTCTGATATGGGTTGTACACCATCACCAAGGCTGTAGGGAACAATGCCTTTGAGCTTATTATTCCACCATTCCTTGGTTTGCACCCAGTATTCAATGTGGACCACCTTCGTCCCTACTTCCCATCTCTACTTGACACCTCTCACATTGCAGAACAACTCACACCAATAGAGTTAAACCTAGACTGCATGGACTAGGCCACCATGGATTATATCATGGACATGCAAATCAATAACACTCGTCAATAGAAGATCTGGCTATATTGGGTTGTCAAAGCTGGCCAACTCCTGCACCAAGGAAAGTGGTTCATCAGGGACCAAGTTTAGCAGAAGTTTCGTCATCTCATGGAGGAACTCAACACAATGGGAAACATTGCTTCCTAAGGGGGAAGGAATGATATAGGTAGATATTGGTGGCCACCTGCCTATTCCACTTACGTCCCCACCACTGTCTCTTTCAGTTTTTTAGTTTCAGCACAACTTACTATTTTTAGCAGTTTTTTGGGTCCTGAACTTTCGGAGCCATTTTGAGGCCCTAAACGACATTTTTTGGGCATTGTTTGTCTGACGAATCTGATTATGTTTCAAAATTGATATTTGTAGCAATGGTTTTATTCCTCGAATAGATATTTCTAACGATGTATCATGTGCATCGAACGGAGGTAGTATGCCAAAGTTACGACCCCGAGAAGTTGAAACATCAATTTAGCCAAACGAGGCCAATAGTTTTGGTGCTTAATCTCCTAGGGTTAGGTTTTTGGATTTTTAGGGTTTTCCATTGTTTTCCTATAATAAATATGCCCTCGAGCCTCATTGTAACATAGGTTAGAGGCTTGTAGCCACCACATCTTTTCTCAGAGATAAGCTACCAGCACCCTAGCTAGTTTATTTCCATTCTGTCTGTAAGCAAAATTCAGTTCTTTGCTATTAATGAAATGAAGTGTTATTTCCACTACATCTTTGTATTTATGGTTATATGTGTATTATGTTGTGTTCCTACATAAATCCAGATCACTAGGACCCCATCCCGGGCCTCCCTCCACTCTGAATAAGCTACCTCGAGGCCGAAATTCCATCATTTCGAAGGCCATCCTACAGGTTGGTCTTGACGTCACCTCTGGCAAAAAACTCTCCATTAAAGGGGTTCTTAGAGAAATACATACCCCCGATCTAGTTTTTCGATGAAATGCCTCTTCTTCAGCTGTAAAGGGATGGCCAACCTAGCCAAGCGCCTTGCTCTCAGGTGCATTTTTGTTTCAGTTCATGTGGATATCATCCTCCTACATGAAACTCGTGCCTCATATTCATTTGTTAGCGAGAATTTATCCTACCTTCTCCCCTCTTTCACTTTCCATGCTTTGGATGCCAATGGGCGATCGGGTGGTCTAGCTCTATGTATCAATCCCCGTCACATTAAACTCCTTAATTTTTTGGGGATGGAGGGCACTTTGGAATTGGACGTCTTCTCTGAGGCCCTTTGTCTACAACTCAAGATCATCAATGTTTATGGCTCTTGCTTGAATTGGAAACTATTCTGGTCTACTCTTATGCACTTATGCCTGTTACGCACCGACAACTTAATACTTGCTGGGGACCTGAAATTCTCACTTGGGATATCTGAAACCTAGGGCCCTAATTCTCATGTAGACCATTTCTTATTATACTTCTTTTGAATTCTTGTGACTCATCATCTGGTTGATCCTCTTTCGATCTCCCCCTCCCACACTTGGCGCAACCAGCATATTGGCGACGATATGGTCGCTCGCAGGCTTGATTATTTTCTCATTAAGGAGGATCTCCTCCATAACCTTGGTTTTCATAGAAAATGGATTGGCTTGGGGGGAATATTTGATCATTCACTGATATAGATTGAAATCACTAGTGCTTTCAACAAGCCGACCTCTCCTTTCAAATTCCGCTTAGTCTGGGTATAGGACGTTGACTACATTAATTTGGTAAAATCATAGTGGAGGCTTGCTCCCACTCTGGGATTTCACATGCTCTCATATATTTTTGTGCACAGACTCCTCTCCATCAAAAATCATACTATTACTTGGGCTAAGAACAAAAAAAGAAAGGAGGATCATGACCTCTGCATTATTGAATATGAAATTCAAAGACTTGAAAAACCTATCAGGGGCGGGTTCACTTCAGAAGCTACGAAGACTTAGCTCATCAAGTTGGAATATGATCATCATAAAATTATTCAAAATAAGGATGAAGTCTGCAGGCTTAAAATTCATACCACTTGGATCAAATTTGGGGATGAAAAATCTAAATTATTTCATCAATTTTCTAGGGGTAGGAAAGCTATCAATACCATCTAGGATCTAAAAAATGATGATGGAACCTATGCTTACACTTTTGAATAGCTTGCTTAGAAATGTATTTCCCACTTTAGATAAATGTATAAGGCACCTCAGCACCCTAAACTGGCCGAGATCATCAAGGTGGCCTCCCTTTTCCCTAGATATGTTGATCCTCTATCAGATGAGGACCTCCTTGCACCTGTTTCTATGGGGGAATTAGAATTTGTCCTAAAATGGTTCAAAAAGGATAAGAGTCCTAGCCCTGATGGATGGTCTTTGGAGTTGTATATGGCCTTCTTTGACATGCTGGGACAGGTCCTACTAGCGGTTATGGAAGATACTCGACAATCTAGGTGCATCTACAAGGCTTTCAAATCCATTTTCATCTCCCTCATCCCCAAATCATACCACCCCTCATTGTTTAAGGATTTTCACCCCATCTCATTGTGTAATTGCATCTACAATATTATGGCTAATATTATTGATAATCAACTCAAGCCTATTTGATCTAACTTTATTTCTCCTGAACAATCTGCATTCCTTGAAAACAAACAGATTCATGATGCCATCGACATTGCACAGGAAGGCCTCCATTCCATGCACGCCAAGAATATCAAAGTTCTGATCCTCAATATTGATCTTGCAAAAGCATTTGATCAAGACAGTTGAATCTACATCCATATGCTTCTTACTCATCTTTCATTCCCCATTTAGGTTATCAATTGGATCACGTGTTGCATCACCTCTGTTTCTTATAGCATTCTCATTAATGGGGCTGCTACAGGTTTCTTTCATGCAGAGCGGGGTCTCCACTAGGTTTTTCCAATGTCCCCTCTCCATTTCCTCCTGATTATGGAAGGCATCATCAGATGCATAATTGATGAAAGGGGCAGAGGAAGACTAAAAGGCATTTGTATTTTGGAGAATTTCATCCTCACTCATATGATGTTTGTTGATGACATTATTATTTTTCTCAATGGATATTTAGGTGACTCCACAGTGGTGACATCAATATTATTACTTTTGTACTACTACAGGAATGCAATGCAAGAACAACAAATCCACTTTGACATGTTATCGTTGCTCTCCACATGAGGTCCATTATGCATAGTAGAGATTCCCTTTTACTCCTACCCGATTTGAAGATGGACTGAAATACTTGGGATTCTACCTAAAACCTGTTAACTATAAAAATATTGACTTGAATTGGTTAATCACCAAGATTGAAAAGAGATTGAACAACTAGTGCCATAGCTAGCTCTCCAGGGCAGGACAACTGGTACTTATCAAGCTAGTTTTGGAGGTCATTTCAGTCTACTGGATGTCTCTGGCCTGGATTCCATAAGGCATACTACACAAGATACATAAGATATGCTGCAAATTTCTCTAGATCGGGGCTAAAGAAGGTCACACATTTTCCTAGTCTAGATGGATGTGTATTTCTTTACCTAAGCATTGGGGTGGGTGGGTTATCAAAGATATTCTGACTTTTGCACAGGCACTTTCTGCCAAGCTTGGGTAGCAAATTCTCACCTGAAAAAATTTATGGACCAAGGTTGTCACCCTCAAATACATCCACCTACTCAGCACTATTGAATGGTTCCATCAACTCCCTGCACAACATCCCAATTGCTCCACGATCTGGTGTGTTATTCAGTGCTCTATCAAACACATTAGTATTAGACTAGCCTGGAAGATCGGTACATGTTATTTGGTGCGTATTAGTTGGGATCCTTGTAAGGGATGTGGAAATGCTCACATCCTCCCACCTACACTCATTGACACCCTCAACCGCATTGGTATTAACACACTACATCACATTGCTGACAGAAACCAAACTACCATATTCACCCAAGGCTGGTTGAATCATATGGATTTATAAATTCATCCACAATGGGAGGTGACTTGGAATATATATCTAGATGCATTAAGAGATTCACATGTTAGAATCATAGACCGTGAAGATGAACTCATCTATACTATTTCAAAACACGTAAATTACACCCCAAAAGAGGGGTACCTTTACATATATAGTCCACATTGGCCTGGTAATCTACTCCCTTGGCGGCGCACCCAATGGAAATTAAAATGACCTTATAAAGTGAGGCGCCTAATGTGGTGCATTCTATCAGATAAAATACCTACGGGGGCCAACCTCAAAAAGAGCTCGCAAATTGGACCCAATAGATGTACCCTTTGTGTTGTTGCTGTTGAAGATATCGTGCACCTTTTCCTCAATTTCCCATCCATCCATGATGTTTGGCATCTTATCATCACCTCCCTCAACCTCCAACTTTCTTGCGAGGGGTTGTCTATATCCATTGCATGAGAGACATGGTGGCTATATTCTAATCCCCACAAGCTTTGTAACCTTCCCATATTATTTTGTTGAGGCATTTCGATTGCCCACAATCGGACCATCTTCCACAAATCCCCTCTCAATTGGACCTCATCTGTTGCTCACATTATTTCCAACTATCATATGATTTCGGATGACCCCCCACCTCCCCCTACCTGGATTATTAATCTTGAACATACTGATCACTCCCTACGGTAGGAATATTTTGATAGTTCTACACAGTTTCATGGTTGTGGAGGTGGTTTCCTTATTCATTCTAGTCCTCTACATTTTTTCAGAGTCAAGACCGGTCTTGGGCGTGGCACCAACAATTTTTCTGAACTTTCCTACCTTCTGTATCTTCTACAATTTTCCATCACTAAAAACTGCCATAATCTACAAATCTTTGGCGACTCCAAAATTATCATTGACTGGTTCAACCAACACACAACCTGTCATGTGCACACACTCTAGGAAATTTTGGATGAAGTAATTCATTTCAAAACACATTTTGATTATATCTCATGTCAACATATGTGCAAGGAGAGGAACGTGATTTATGATCTCCTATCCAAGGAGGCAACACACTTAGTGAGAGACCACGTGGAGATACAGGAGTAGAATGATCATGCATATTAAAATTATTTTCACCGTCCTTTTGATCCTTATCAAAGGATGGGGTGAAAAACCCATCAGAGGCTGCTCCAGATTTATTTTTGTTATGTTACTTATAGCATATTTTGTACACAGATTATTATGTTAATATTGATGTCACACAGTATGTATCTATTCGAACACTTATTAGATGTATTTATTTCTACTATTTATTTTGCTATCATGATCCAAATTTATTGCTAATATGAATATGATCTCTGCATATACAACATGAAACTTTTATTTCATATTAATAGAAGTGACGATTTTTCCTGTGGAAAAAAAAAACAATTAGAGATGCACAATCAGTCTAGACATAATACAACACACTATCATAATTAGGTCGACTCATGCCTAAATGTCATTAACCTGACCATCGAGTCACTATCATGTAACAACAAGTTATATATCATTTTCATCAACAACATGTAACCTAATCATCAAGTTAACTATCATACAACAATAACAAGTTAAACCATAATATGCTGATCAACAAAATATAAGTTATCTAACATAAAAAAATGATAGGAATGCATACCACCACAAGTTTCTATCATTCATGACTATCTGACATGTACATATAACCACACTAATCAACTAGCATCTATAATGTATGCAACAATAACATTAATATGATAAAAGGAATACTCATAACCATAATGCATCCAAAATGCATATAACTACACTGATCAACTAGTATTTATCACGTATGTAACCATAATAATATAATGACACACATATAAGTAACCCTAATTATTACAACAACCATGAACCACACACCTGCATGCCAAACATGCACACTTGTATGATGATATGCTCTTGCCTCGAGGTCCAATTTTGCAACTTCACTTTGATGGTTTGTATCTCCTGCTCTATCGAAGCCAACACATTAGCATCATAACATAAAAATATCATCATGATGACCTAATTGCATACATTGACCTTATGAACAACAACATTCACCAAAACAATGCAAACATGACCATATGCAACACTTGACATGTATAACAAATCATTTACGACCAATGCATGTCCCAAATATAGAATCACATAAACAAGCATACACAGACAACACACAAGCATGACCAATATGTGACCTAGTGCAAATAATAAATGCATGTAAAACATGTAGCAACATGTAAGAAAGTGTGCACGAACAAGACATAAGCAAGAACAAAACATAACTAGTCATACACTCATGACAACATGTTGATAACGACACCATCAACCCTCCCGTGGCGAAACCATTGCCACCATGGCCAACATAATGCGGATGCACAATCACATACACCATAGGTATGAGAAACACATATATACCCAACATAAATGCATGATCAACACATCGCCCATCCATTCTGAGGGTTGAACCATGCTCTGATACCACTCTATAACAACATCTTCCCACATCTACCCAAGTAATCAACCAACCGGAGTAAACATGTGACAAGAGGTTACTAATATGATATTAAAGATCCTAGGTGACCTTAACAAAGTGGAACCAATGGAAGAAAGGAAAGCACACCTTACAAAACTTCAAAAACATCATCAGGAGGTAACCTAACCTTCCAGGCCCCTGAAACCTAAGGGAGACTTACTTTTTTACCAATTTGAGACTTAGTCATAGGCATGGCAAGGAAATTTAGCGGCTAAAATCCTATAGATGCAGGCATGCCAAGGAAAGGTAGTGGCCAAGGCTCAGTCTGGTTAGTTTTTTTCCTGCAACTTCTATATTTGTGCCACCTTTTCAGCCCTAGAGCGCATGGTACTGCCCATAACTTCATGAAATTTTAGGAGATTATAAATAAAATTAAAAAAATGTATGTAAGCAATCACATCATCATGAAATCATATAGACCCATCCTATCCATGACATACATTTCGTCAAACATGTCACAAACATTGCATCTACAAGTTTAAACTATAGACTTAAGCATTGGGGTCTCTTACTTATCCGAGAATCACTAAAAATATTTTTTCCCCTACATCATAAGTTGTTAAACAATCTATTTGACCATAGATACTTGTGTATTCATTTACAGGTAAGAAAATGATTAGAGCCATACATTATCATTGGTCGAATACATGCTTATAACCAACAAAATAAAAAAAATATAATTGATATAACAACAATAAAATACATACATAAAATAGTACATTTGAATAACGAATACCAAAGGAATGAGCTCTTCATTACTGAATGTAAAAACCAAACAGAGATGGGACTTCCACATTCCACCTGACCATAGATTGGATGAGCCAGGTTTCACTTCAACAAATCACCCCCGTGCCATATTCCAATCATGAATATGCAATCTCATCAAACACATCAATCACAATCAGTCTAGGGCTTCTATAGGCCAAACCATGTCAACCCTCAACCAATGACTCAACCTCACAGTCGGATATCACAAACATCATAGATTATTCTCTATCCAAGTTGTTCGAGGGCTCCAGAGTATTTCTTCCAACTAGGGATTCCAGGACTAGTAACTAAGCCCCAACAGTTACAAGCATTCCAAAGCTTTTTTCTAGCTAGGTCTTCTAGGATAAGTAATTGAACCCACTTAGGGCTTCCAAAGCATTTTTCCAACTAAGGCTTCATGGAATAGTAACTCAACCTACATTTTTCTGTCAGGATTTCATAGTGTTTTTCCAACTAAGGCTTCCAATAACTAATAACTCAACCCAAAAAATAATGGAATCATGAGAACCAACCATAAAAAAATTGATGGAATAATCCCACAACACCATGGCTACCCAAGAAATGGAAAGGCTAGGAAAATCCACATGCATACACCATGCATTCCAAAACTAGCGAGGAAAAGATAAATGAAACTTGGTACCTGCACTTAGAATCTATTGTAGACGTCGATCCTGATGCCCACTTGTGATTTCCTACTCTTCCTTTGCCTTGCCTTCTTGCTCCAAATCACTAAGTATCCACACTCTCCAAGAGTGCTCCAAGAAAACCCTAAGTATCCAAGAGTATGAGAGAGAGAGAGAGAGAATAATGAGAGTTCCACCAAAACCTATCAAAACCTCCCCAACTGATCCTCAGAAGCATTTTTATTAATGAGGCCTCTATTTTCTTCATTTTCCATTATTTTCCATCATTTTCCTTCGCACATGCAAATGGTGACGTTTCACCTTCTTTTTCTCCAAATTTCCTTTATTTTCATAAATAAAATGCCAGTTAATGCCTCATGCCTTTCAAAATCCTTTGTCATTGCTTCTCCCAATTTCCTTTAGCCATAATAAATGAAATGAATACTCACTAAGATGTTTTTCCCACCATTCAACTTGGAACATGTGTCCTGTCATCGTGGTCTTATATTTTTTTACATGGGTTTTTAACCAGGGTTGTTACATGGGCTTCATGGGATACTATTGCAATTTTGTCAAAAATTGTGGATGAATTTCCATACCCTTAACAAATATTCTCAATAAAAATGAATTTTTATGGACAAAAACAACTCAACACGCCTTCTTGGCTCTCAAAAAATCCATCTTATCCATCCCTATAATTCCCCTACTAGATTTCACCAAACCATTTGTGGCCGAATGTGATGCCTCATGCACCGACATTAGAAAATTATTAACTTAAGAAGGTTGAATACTAGCCTTTACAATCCCATAATTAAGTGGTGGACATTTGGATCAATCTACTTATGAGAAGGATATTATAAGCATCCTACATGAAGTAGACACTTTGTAACCATACCTTCTCAGGTGACATTTCCATATAAGAATTGGCCATCATAGAATGAAGTACTTATTGGAGCAATGCTTATCCTCTCTGAAAAAAAATAAATGGCTTGCTGAAATGTTGGGTTGTGAATATGAGATATTCTATAAGAAGGGTCGAGACAATGTTGTGGCAAATTCCTTGTCTAGACAATTTTAGGAGTATGATACCCTCTTATCCATATCTTTACCCATATCATATTGGATTGAGGAGGAACACAATGAATGGTTGAATCGTCCATATCTTTCCAAAATAATAAAAATGTTACAGGAGGATCCTAACCCCCCAATGGGTTATACTTGGAAGGAAAATATTCTTTGATATAAGTATTGTCTGGTTCTCTCCCATCACTCCACACTCACATCCCACATCTTAGCAAAGCTACACTTCTCACCCATTGTAGGCCATTCCGGATTTAAGAAAAATTATGCTCGTGCACATCACTCCTTATTTTATGATGATATTTATTTAATATTTCCTCATGGGGTTTCATGTATAGACCATAAAGAACTTAATAAATGTGGTTTACTAAATTATTTTTCATAGTGAAAGAAATCTTACTTAGGGTAAAATTGGTCTTACATGGTGTACTTTGGTCCATATAATAGTAATAGGTTAAATGACCAAAAAATGGTGTAACAGATTTCCCCTAACATGCAAGCATTAGGATCTAATCGTATGACTGAAGTACATTGTAAGAACTCAATCACTAGACACCGAAGGGGAAGTCAAAGAGAGAGAGAAATATAAGGTAGACCAAAGCGCTAGAGGACTAGACCCTGAGGAGGCAAGACTTATGGGTGCGACAAGTCTCTTTTATGACTGAGTACTTGTGCTATAGGCGGCGGGGGAGGCATACCTATCCCTGCCAAGACAAAGTACAAAGAATAATGCATCCAATAAACAAGGGACTGAACTATATAGTACATGCTAGCATAAACATGAGCCAGATAAAAATATGATAATGAATCCCACATAAATATTGTGCTTGGGATGACAGCTAGGACTTGTACAATAATATTTGAGTACATGACATACATATATAACCCAAATGCCCCTGTAAATAGGAAAGAGCTATGAAATCTGACTGATACATGTAATAAAAAAGGCATTGCAAGTGGCTAAGGCCGACATCATCAAATCTATGGAGCTACATCAAAGGATGTAATTGAGAGGTCATCTGGGCATGTGGGGGGCTACCTATAGGGCCACCCCCTCATCAGGGCTGAAACATCTCACACACAACCGGGAATCACCAGTATAATCTGTTTCATCACTAAACCATCAAGTATAGGGATCTCAATCATGTTGTAAGGAGCTGGAGCCTTAGAAACAATCAAGTCAAAGGGCTGTAAGGAGTCCCTTTACCTAATCGAAAGCACCAAACAAGAGTGGAGGCTGGAACGAAGATACACCGCCCTATAGACCTGTCTTCTGGAATGAATAAGCTATTGTTGACAGAAGGAGGTCTACCATAGGTGAGGTAATAAGAGGTCCTCAACTAAGGCACGAGAGAAAATAGTAGAGCGACTAACAGACTGACACTAATGATGATGATGAAATGGGGGGTACTGAGTAGTGGTCAGACGACTTCCCTTGTTAAAGCATAAAGGACATGGATGACCTGGCAGCGACTGAAACAATATCAAAGGGATAGGGGATAGTAGGACTGAAGGCTATAATGTGTGACACGAGAGAGGGACAAAGAAATGAAGGATGGAGGACTATATTGGGATACAAAGGGACTCAGTATAGACTCCATGAATGTGATGATGACTCAATTCAGATGCTTTAAACAAGGGCGACTTGATATTGCTGCCACATGGTAAAGGTCCAATGGGGACCATAAAAACATGAGTACAAGATCGTTACTCGTGACAAAAGTTGACACGAGCATGGACAAGTATGGAGGAAAAGTGGTGCCACAAGTACAAGTGTTGCAAGTGAAGAAATTCAATTTTGAGGAGTGGTGAAGCGGTCCTTTGTGGACAAAATGTGTCCTTACGAAGTATCAAATCATGAAAAACTAATAGATACCCATTTGAGGGCTTGGTGAGAGATTTCCAATTGTATAGATGGTTTTTCAAATAGAACTATGGTTTGGCCGCAACAGGCGAAAGAAAAATCAGGGGTTTCTCTTTTAATAAGGCATTTCCCCTCCAAATTCACTCATTTGCAAGTGTAGCTATGGTGAATGTAGAGAGGAGAGAAGGCCCTAAATCTTGTGGCAATCGTAGTGGACAAACCGACTGTTGGAATCGAGATCCGTTAGTTTTAGGTAAGAGGCCTAACCCTACTCTTTCATTTCAATGAATCAAAATTTCAATTTAGGTACCCATAGCTCATGAACAGGCCAGGTCGCACTTTTTGGGGTCTGCTATGTGACCTGGGTAGTAGGTACTGGGTAGAAAACTACGACTTGTCCCAGGAAATGACCTGAAAAGTATGACCTATCAGAGGAAGGTGGTTTCAGTGTTGTTTTTGGCTGAGATCTGGGATGTTTTATGGTTGATGGGCATTGGTGCCATCAAGCATGTTATGATCATGCAAAAATGTATTTATAAAGGGGGAATATAAACACATTTTTATGATGTTGTGTGCCATTTTTTTTCATTATGGTTATGAAGTTCGAGAAAGGGAATGGAGGATTACCAATCTCTTTTGGTATTGCATATATGAAGCAAATGGAATTAAGTTTCTGGGTTGGCACACATGGTGTCACTATCCCAAAGAGAGGATTTGGAGATAATGAACTCGTGTTCTCCTAGAAAACCCATAGGTTGGTCAACAACAATGTCTAGGTGACTAGGTTGCTAATGTAAGATGAAGGAATGATGAGGGGTATCATCCCTAGAGTGACTTGAAGTGATATGGGACTCTAGGGATTCTTATAAATGGGGAAGAATAATGGTACTAGAGTTGACACGACCAGATACACTAGGAGATTTGTGGAGAATTTCTTCCCCTGGACTCTCAAATATGGGTGCCCCCTTACCCAAACATTGGGTGTCAACGTAATGGCCACAATTTGTATGTGGTTTGAATGTATGGGTTCAATGTAAGGGGGGTAGATAAAATTAGGGGTGGTGATTGATTACATAATGTCGTCATCATGATAGAATATGTGCTGACTGGTGGAAGAAAAACCACCTAACGCGGCGAAGCTACCTGACTCATCATCATGAGAAGATAGGTTCACATGCGCATCATCACAATGGGTGATAGAAAAACAAGTAGATGAAGGATCCACTAATGTTGAGCCCAATGTGACCACTGAAGGGAGGTCAGGTGAAATAGAAGGGGAAGGTTGAGGAGGGTCTTTTATTGAGGATCTCATATATGATGATAGGTAGAGGATGGTGGCCGTAGGCTCCCTCATCTCAACATTAGGAGGGGGAATGTCAATGGGAGCTAGTAAATCCTCAAGCTGGCCTGCAGCATACTACGCAAGGACGAGGGAGGCGGATTGGTTCTGTTCAACCTCGTACTCCCAAACTACCTATAAAGAGGAACGGTAATGTGTAAGGTCGGGAAAATGGTGGGATTAATGGCCATGGAGATCACACAGAGCATAAGGTTGATTGGTGTGAATAGTCTTAGGGTTCTCGGCTGCAGTTGAGGAAGAAATAGAGGCTTCAGGGATCGTAGAATCAAGGAAGGAAACTTTAACCATGGGCTTGATATGGGGCAATTCAGAATAGGTATGGGTGGCATGGAAGACAACATCACACAAGGTAGAAGGCTTTGGAGGTGGAGGAGGAGCAGGGTCAGTTAGGGCAGGCTTGTCTTTTGAAGCCCTCTTGCGAGATTTTCCCTTTTTACCCGAAGTTGTCGCAACAGAAGAAGGTTCCTGTTGAGGTGGTTGAGGCACTGTAGCATTGGGATAAGTCTTGGGGACCAGTTGAACCAGTTTCAAAGCTAGCTAAGGTTTGGGTTGACCAAGCGGGGTAGTGGCTGGGGTATCAAGGTATGAGACGAGAATCCCCAGGGTTAGGTTAGGAAGAAATAGGGTATCCATGACAGGTACCGAGTACAGTCCAGGAGGGGGAGCAAGGAATGGTATCTGAATGGAGGGGTAATGACCAGGCAGGATGGCTCCAAGATGGTTAAGGCTTGGAGGAACTATTCCAGGAGGATAAAGAGGTTTTGGTATACCAACTACAGGTGAAGGGCCAGAAGAAGGGGGTCCAAAAGGCTGAATTGAAGTGCTAGGAGCAGGTTGCAAGGGGTGCTACTGCTGACTAGCTGAAGTAGGCTGCTTGAGAGTAGCCCAAGATGATTGCATCATGCAAAATTTCGATGAGCTGGGATCAGAGACAAGAGGAGGAAGACAAGGGAGAGTACCAAGAAAAGAGGAGTCTTTATAAACTCCAAGTGAGACACTGGTCAAAGGATCGATGGTTTGCTTATTGGCCACTGAAGAGATGATGGACTGAGTGGAGGTCTGAGACTTCAGTTCATAATATGTCAACTGGTCAATGGTGACTATCTTTCCATTATGAGGGAAGGACATCTTGTAGTGGATCACAGATGGGACAGCATAAATCTCATAGGTGTAGCTGTGACCCAATAGAATGTTGTAATCTAAGGGGGCGTCAATGACTTTTATGTCAATGCAAACAATATTTCCCGCAAGAGTAATAGGAAAATTGTGGAATAAACTAATGGGCTAGGAGGCGTGGCCATCCCACACTTGAAGAGTGATTGTAGAAGGAGCCAACTCAAGTGATCTGAGTTGCTTCCAAACCAAATTGGACATCACACAGGTGGATGCCGCCTCATCAATGATACAATGAGAAATGTTGGCGTTCTAGATCTTGACTGGGATTTGAAAGGTGACATAAGAAGGAAGATGAGGATTTTCTAACCGGTCAGCATCAAAGATGATCAAACGATCATCTAAAGATCTACAGTCCCCATGGTAGATAGTAGAGCTTTTCGTTTTGAAGGGCACGACTGAAGGATTTCCAACCTTGAGGTGGTAGCAAGAGATTGTGTCAAATCATCTACTATACTATATGAATGGGCAGCTTTTCCAAAAGTAGCATTGCAGCTTAATGGTCCCTTATGGATCTTAGGAGGAACCTCTGCCTTAGGCTGAGGGATCTGCAAAGGACCATTGGTTGTCGAAAGAGGCTTTGTAGAACCTGAAAAAGGGGACTCGAGGATAGACATAGTGGGAGGATTTTTGTATTGACGGGACCGAGTCTGAAGGTTGAGGTCCATGGTTATAGGTTGCTCATAGTTCATCATGAGAATCTATAATCGAAGGTACTATATGGAGAAGGTTTAGTGGCCGCCTAACATTCAGGTGGTTGGGTAGCCAAAAATCCTTGCTGAGGGAAAGGATTAGTAAACACAGCCGGTTGACTGGGTGTGGGACTGGGAGGGATGGAAGGGGAGGCTTGCTGTCCTCACAATACTTCTTGAGACTCCCACATCTACTGCATATGTGGTAACAGAGAACAATCATGTGTGTAATTACCAAAAACAACACAACATGAATAAAGCTTATTTGTGAGAACAAGCCTGTCTTGCCTGGTTTGAGTGCCCTGTTGCTGGTTAGTAGTCTTAGGTGCATTACCTTAAGGATTAGGTCCAGGATTACCAGGGGCAGGTTGATTTTGAGTGCCTTTCCTCTTCTTTTTAGACATAGGAGGATTATTCACGCCCTGCTATGCATACACCTACCCCTGAGGAGGAGGTGGTTGTTATTGCGGGTGTTGAGAAGGCAATGGAGGAAAAGGTGTTAATGCTAGAGGAGCTAGAGCACCAGGCTGTGGATATGAATAATAAATAGGTTGGGAAACATTATGGTAAACAGGAGTTGGGAAAAAGGAGGAGGCATGTCGTATCCTAGATACATGCTACCGGGAGGGGGAAAGGTGATGGAGGTGCTGGCCTCTCCTTGAGGGAGACCATAGCCCATGGGAGGCTAAGCGCATGGATGAGAAAGAGCTCCAACGATATTGTCGGTGGAATCAGATTCCCCCGGTGCATTGGCGCCACCGGGTCTAGGAAGATCAGGTAGAACAGTATAAACATAACCTGACTGAGCGTAGATCAGGTCATATTTTAAGGAAATTTGGAGAGCGACTTCTTTGGTTTGAGGGAAATGCGATGCGACATCCTTTTCAATAGCAGACAAGAGAGATCTAAGGAACCAATCCATGTACACATGGTCTTTGAAGGTAGGGGATCGACATAGGCTATTTCTTCTCTGCCATTCCTGGACATGATCGAATAGGTGGGTCACAAACAATTGATGAGAAGAAGTCAAAAGTTTGGTAAGAGTGTCATAAAGAAGGGGAAGCTCAAAATAAGACAGAAAATCCTGAGTAAGAGTCGTAAAGGTGGTATGAGAAGAGGAGGTCTGATCAACATACCACTTACAAGCTTCACTAGTAAGCATACATTGGAACAACCGAAGACGGACAATCATCAGTAATGGAGTTAGACAAAAACCACATGTGGAAAGATCGAACATGGTTTGTAGGATATTCCCCAGCAAGAACTTCAAACTTGTGGATGTTGGAAGGGAGCTTGGTTGGCATAGCAAGCCAACCAACATCATGGCATATAGGGTCATTGATCGACTGGTTAAAATCGGGAAGACTGAGGCTCGCCATATAGGGGACAAAGGGAGCAGCCGGGGTAGTTCCTGTTGCAGTCCCACTAGTAGTATTCCTAGCATTAGGGCTAAGGTTACCACTAGCGTTAGGTCTTGAACCAGACATGGTGAAGGTGAAAGGCAGAGAACTGTGGGTGGAACCAAAAGGGGAACCGAAAGAACTAGAAGAGGAGTTGGAGTGTGGACTCGTTGGAGGACTAACTCAAATCCTACACAGAGGAGTAAGTCTTCCTATCAGAAACTAGGAATGAAAGCCAAGAAGCATCTGGGATAAACGCCTTCGTGGTGCAATGATGACGACACAAACACAACACAAAGGGAAGAGAGACCAACAAGGCCAAGGAGGCGCAGTATCAACTGATTACAATATCAAAACAAGGGCAGAGAGGTGTTGGATCAATTGATTACAATGTTTTAAAGTATTTTCTTGGCGGTGTTAACTAGGCTCTTTTCCACTTAGGGTGTGTGTGTTAAAGTGTGTAAATTTTCATTTTTAAATCCAGACATTTGAAGAGAAAAAGAAAAGTGTGTTGTATAACTGTAAATAAACCTATAGATAATAGTATATGAAACTAAAATAACATAAAATAAAAAGCTAATTATGCATTAATCTAAACCCAAGGAGGCAGGCCTCTCAACAACTAGTCTGTAGGTGGGTAAAAATCTAGTCCAAAAACACTAAAATAGCCAATAGATCTAAGGTCGAGAGGGACAGGGATCTAAAGGTCAGATCTGCTGGAAATAGGTGCAGAAAACAACAAAAAATCATAGGAAATATTGTTGTAAATGAAGTGGCAAAAGGCTATATCCTCAAGGGAAGCAAAGGGGAACCTAGAGGAAAACCTAAACAAAACTAAAGGAGATGTTTTCGATGGATAAATAACCAATCTGAAATGGATCTGAAGATAAGATATCATATCTAAAAAAATGGTTGAACACACTAAAATTTCAGACAACCTACAACAGCTAAAACTCTTCCACAAAAGGTGGAGGGTGCTGAAGCCCTAGGGGGCCATGTTCCCACTTTTTTGAGTAAAAAAAAACAAGTACAGGTCCAAAACGTGTGGATACGGAGGTCAGAAAACCCTGAACAGAGGCCTAGACAAACCCAGAAAAATCTGAGAAAAATTCCCGCAAAAATTTTAAGTCACAGTTTCTGACCTATTTCCTTTAGAGGTCACAGGTTTTTGCCTATTTTCTGCTCCCTGGAGGTTCAGTTTGTAGTTTTGGCCCAAAAAGTGCGACCTGCACTTTCGGCACTCTCAAGAGCAGGTTTCAGAAAATTTTGTCGTCATAGTTGCAATTGATTCCTGTCATCTACGCAATAGGTCCGGAAACACATGGAAGTTATAATTTTTAATTTTTAAGGGTTTTATAGGTTTAAAAAAACATCAAGAAAAGAAAAACAAGAAGCTAAAGAGAAATCCTAGGGTTTGAAGTAGTTGGATATCCAAGGATCTAAAAAATGACCGCGGTCGCAATCATAAACCCATGTGGAGTCACCAGTTGTTAGTATGAATCTTAATCGCAAGCATATGAAAAAATACCACTTTAGTTGTGCATAACAAACAACCCTAACAACAAAAATGGCTACCAATATCTTTAGATCTGCAATTAGGTGACCAAGATAAATGCTGCAAAAATCTAGATCTATGCATTAAAAGATATTAAGCAGTAAATAAAAAACATGAGTTGCTCCATGCATCCAATAGACAAGACAAGAATATGTTGAATGAATTTTGTATCAATGGCACCTGGAAGGAAAAAATAGAAGGAAGTTACCAGTTCTCCTCAATTGGATGGGTTCTTGTAAGTCCTTAGCACTTCAGATCTAAAATCCCTCTCTCTTGATCGTGCAGAAAACGCAAACAAAAAGTGGAACTCAAAGGGAGCTCACAAGAAAATGGTAGCAAAATATGAAAATGATGGTGGATCAAAGTCAGACCAAAAGTATAGATCCAGAGTGATCTTTAGGCAACAAAATGCAGTGAAATGAATGAAAAACCCTTCTATTTATAACAAAATATTGAATTAGTCTAGATATCGGTGCATAATTAAAATATTATTAACCAAATCAAGATCCAAATTTTATGGAATATTTTACTATATTTGTTGGAGGGAAAAAGAATTTGACTTGAGTCAAATCCCTTTATCTGTAAATAATAAATAAATAAATGATTTATTTATTATTTTAAGGATGTGGTTGAGTAATAATTAAATAAATAATGATATATTTAATTATTTATAAATGATTTAGTGAAATTTAACGAGGAATATTATTTAAATAAGGTTTAAATAATTTTTCCTAGAAAAAAATAAGATAAATAATGATTTATCTAATTAATTTTCCTGTTTTGGGTTAAATATGACTAGGAATATTAATTAAACTTCTCTTTAAGTAATTATTCCTCGAGGAAAACCAAAAAAATGTGGATTTATTTAATATTTCCTCATGGGGTTTCCTGTTTAGACCATAAACAACTTAATAAATGTGGTTTACTAAGTTATTTTTCATAGTGAAAGAAATTTTACTAAGGGTAAAATTGGTCTTATACGGTGTACTTTGGTCCATCTAATAGTAACAGGTTAGATGACCAAAAAATGGTGTAACAAAATCATTTTTCCAACCAAGGCTTCCAGGAATAGTAACTCAACCTACAATGGTCTGTCAGGATTTCAGAGTGTTTTTCCAACCAAGGCTTCCAGGAAATAATAACTCAACCCAAAAAATAATGGAATCATGAGAAAAAACCATAAAACAATCAATGGAATAAACCCACAACACCATGGCTATCTAGGAAATGAAAAGGCTAGGAAAATCCACATGCATACACCATGCATTCCAAAACTAGTGAGGAAAACATAAATGAAACTTGGCACCTGCACTAATAATCTACTGTAGATGTTGATCCTCATGCCCACTTGTGATTTCCTACTCTTCCTTTACCTTCTTGCTCCAAATCACCAAGTATCCACACTCTCCAAGAGTGTTCCAAGAAAACTCTAAGTATCCAAGAGTATGAGAGAGAGAGAGAGAATAATGAGAGCTCCACCAAAACCTATCAAAAGCTCCCCAAATGATCGTCATAAGCATTTTTATTATTGAGGCCCCTATTTTCTTCATTTTCCATTATTTTCCTTCATTTTCCTTCTCAGATGCAAATGGTGACCTTTCACCTTCCTTTTCTCAAAATTTCCTTTATTTTCATAAGTAAAATGCCAATTAATGCCTCATGCCTTGAAAAATCCTTTGTCATTGCTTCTCCCAATTTCCTTTAGCTGTAATAACTGAAATGAACACTTGCTAAGATGTTTTTCCCACCATTCAGCTTGGAACATGTGTCTCGCTATCGTGGTCTTATATTTTTTCACATGGGTTTTTAACTAGGGTTGTTACATGGGCTTGATGGGATACTATTGCAATTTTTTCAAAATTTATGGATGCATTTAAATACCCTTAACAAATATTCTCGATAAAAATGAATTTTTATGAACAAAAACCACTCAACACACCTTCTTGGCTCTCAAACAAGCCATGTTATCCACCCCTATGTTTCCCCTCCTAGATTTCACTGAACTATTTGTGACCGAATGTGATGTCTCATGCACCGAAATTAGAAAATTATTAACGTAAGAAGGTTGAATACTAGCCTTTACAATCCCATAATTAAGTGGCAGAAATTTGGATCAATCTACTTATGAGAAGGATATGATAAGCATCCTACATGAAGTAGACACTTTGTAACCATACCTTCTCGGGTGATTTTTCCATATAAGAATTGGCCATCATAGAATGAAGTATTTATTGGAGCAACTCTTATCCTCTCCAAAACAAAATAAATGGCTTTCTGAAATGTTGGGTTGTGAATATGATATATTCTACAAGAAGGGTCGAGACAATGTTGTGGCCAATTCCTTGTCTAGACAATTTTAGGAGTATGATACCCTCTTATCCATATCTTTACCCATATCATCTTGGATTGAGGAGGAACACAATGAATGATTGACTCGTCCATCTCTTTCCAAAATAATAAAAATGTCACAAGAGGATCCTAAACCCCCGATGGGTTATACTTGGAATGAACATATTCTTTGATATAAGCATTGTATGGTTCTCTCCCCTCACTCCACACTCGCACCCCACATCTTAGCGGAGCTACACTCCTCACCCATTGTATGCCATTCCGGATTTAAGAAAAATTATGCTCATGCACATCACTCCTTATTTTAGGATGAGATGAAATATGGCATTCTTACATTTGTAATTGAATGTGACGTCTACCAGTGCAACAAAGGACACTAGGAAGATTACAACCCTTTCCGCTACCTACTTCTATATGGACGTATGTCTCCATGGAATTCATTATATGTCCCCCTACATTAGGAAACAAGTCAGTTATCATCGCGATAGTTGATAACCTCTACAAATACACCCATGTTTGTGCCCTACCACACCCATTCACTCCAACCTTGGTGGCTCAAGTCTTCATGGATCAAATTTTAAAACTGTATCGAATTCCTACTTCTATTATGTTTGATCGAGATCCCACCTTTACTATAAAATTTTGGCAGGGGTTATTCAAGTTACATGGCACACAACTCCAAATGAGTACATCATATCACCCTCAGAAATATGGTCAAAATGAAGCAGTAAAAAATTATTTGGAGGCCTACCTAAGGTCCTTCTATTCAAAGAAACAATATCAATTGGTGCAGCAGTTACCTTTAGCAGAATGGTGGTATAATACTAATTCTAATGAAGCAATGAAGATTCCACTGTATGAGGTGGTGCATGGCCAACTTCCACCTCCACTAACTTCTTATTTGTCAAGATATTCCAAAGTGCAGGCATTAAACTTCCATTTAATTATTTTTCTTGTAGAATGGTAGGATAACTATGCTACTAAATGTCCATACAAAGACAATATTTCAAAAAAAAGGAATACTTTAAAGAATAATGTCAAAATTAATGTCACTAAAAATAAGAGTTTCTATACGCATGAATATATTGAATTTTATTATGATGATGAAGATGATGACTCTGATTCTAATCAATAATGTAGAATTCTCATGGCCTTTGAAGATCAATTTTCAAGTGAATCTGATAATTGTGATGATCTAATGGATGCATTAAAAGATATTGATGGACTTAGGAATATAAAAAATAATGAAGAAAAGTAATTTTGTAGGTATAAAGAGAACAAATTAGTTGAAGAATGAGTTAATGTTTTGTTAAGAGGGGGCTAAAAGAGTAGAAGAAGTACTAGGGAAACAACTTCAAGATAAAGAAAAGAATTGTGAGAAATAAGAATATAAAATCTTGGGGCTAAGGAAAGAACTTGAGAAAAAATAATCCCAGTTGAATCTAAATATTAGGTTTACAAAAGGATCTGGAAAATTAGAATAAATCATTAAGGTTCAACATTCCCCGTTATTCAAGATAGGCCTTGGATACAATGCAGATCAAAATGATAAAGCAGAAAAAACTATGATATCTTTATATCTTTTTGTAGGTATAAAGAGTTATGTGAATGTTGTAAATGGAAGCAATGGTCAAGACAAAAAATCTCAACAAAATCAGGAAGGAATAAGCCATGCACAATTGAGGAAACCAAGATCGAAAAGGATCCCTTTCCATAATAAAAATCCAAGTTACTCAATAAGGTTCTTCACTGCTAGACACTCTTCCTTCATTGGTAAAATTTTTGTTTCTCATAACTTTGGTCACAAATAAATTCACTATGTAGCTTAAGAAACTATCAACACTATAGAACCAAGAGCCAAATATAATAATAATTCAAGAAATTATTTTAATAATGTTTTCTCTTCACTTATGAATGAAATTTAATGTACTATATTAAAAAAATTTACGCATGAAGAGAATGAATGTAGAAGTAGGATGAGTCTTTCTTATCAACATGAACAAAATATATAACCTACCATAGTCAAAGAGAAATATTCCCTCCACATAAATATGTGTTTTAGCTCTATATGTAAGAGATTGGAAGAATATGTGGTATGTTGAAAGTAGTTGTTCGAGACACATGATAGGTGAAAAAAATAAATTTGTCACTTTTAATGAAGTTAATAAAGAAAATAATGTTTCATTTGGTAATAATTCTCCTACTAACATTAAACGAAAAGGATTTGTGATCTTAAAAGATAAAAACCAAAGATCATAATGTATTTTTTGTAGATGGCTTAAAGCATAACTTGTTGAGTGTCAATCAAATGTGTGACCAGGGGCATGGAGTCATTTTTAGTTATAAAGTTTTTTTGGTCAAAGAATTGGACACAGGAAAGATTTTAATCAAAGTGATCAGAACTCCAAATACAATGTATACACCTTAGAAGGTGACAGTGATCCAAAATCTTTAGCTTTGAGATGGAATAAAGAATTACATGTAAAATTGCATCTTATCCATAAAACTTAAAAGGCGTGAACATAAGAAGAGAGAAGCACACAAAATCATGCAAAGAAGATAAGAAATTGATAATAGAGTTCGTCCAGGAGGGACTACATCTCTGGGCCCTGATCATTGAGTGGGGAGGCCCTCTTTCATTAAGTGGAAAATAAAATGAAAGTACAGGCCTTAAAATTGGTCGAAAAATGGAGAAATTTCTTGCATAAATAGGCAGCATCATCAAAATCCTGTCGTCGAGAGGTGTAGAATCCATATAAATTTTGTCTAATTTGGACACTGTGAAAATTTGGCCCCTCTAAAAGTTGAGCTCAAATCATGGTTCCACTTGCCCCTGAGAAGGCTCAGGGTTCCACTGCCCTGTCTCGATTTCTATTCCTCTCCTGGTCTTCCTGGGCATAGTTCTGAAATGAAAGGTTGATATAGGCTGGGTTGGGCAGACTCCCCAAGGGAGCCGCTAGGCGAGTTGGTTAAGATCCTGGTTTATGGGGAGGGGGTCGGGTGGTCGAACCCTATCCCCTCCAAAAATGGTGGCTTTTTCATTATGAATACTCGACACATATTTTAATATACGGTCTATGGGGACCGGACCCACATCAAGCGGCCTGCCCCACAACTCCCTCCAGCACATTATATTGTATATGGTGAATGGGTTTTCGGTCAGCGAAGTCACATCTGTTAGCCCCAACTGTATTCAATGCACTCGATGGTTGGGTGGTGGGGTCATGGTTGCTGCCCACCCTATACTTAATTCTTTTTTGTTAATCCATTGGGGTAGGGGTAGGGATAATGGATCGCCCTACCATTTTTTTTATTTTAATTTGTTTTATTAATTTTTTTAAACCATAATATGCCTTTTTAAAATTTCTCGAAATTGACTAAAGGAGTCAACTTAATGGTCCCACAATTTCGCCCAGAATCTGGCCAGAGTTGGCCCGAATCCAGTCACTGGATTTCTGTAAATTTGTTTCCTCCTTAAGCTGCCACATCACCAAGTCTACCCATAAAATTTGACTGCCTCTAACTTTCGCATACGAGCTTGGTTTGACGAACATTTCACACCGTTGTGTTCAAAACGACGAGATCTTCAACTTGACACTGCATTTGCCACATTCCTGACACTTTGGTTTTTGATGCTTTGTACTTAAGCCACTTATAATTGGACCTATACGATCCTCTTGGATCATTCCTCCCCACTAAGGAGATTTTTGACCACCAAAAGCATTAACACACTCAACACACTGCTTTTCCGTTCAAAACCACACTTTCAATCTCCTGCATGCAAATCTGGTACATCATTTGCAACCATGCACACACCACACATGACTCAACAAACCCTCACTTGGCAAGAGTTTATAGCACACACTCATTGGCCAAGGATTACATAGAAACAATCAATACCTCCACTACTCATAAGGAAAGGCCAAAACATCATTGTTTTGTTTCAAAGTGATGGGAAATAAACCATAAAGTTTACATTTACTTGAAAAATATGATTTACAATTGTGGCCATAGCAAGCTACTACCTCTAAAAAACTCATCTTAATAAATAAGACGACCATGAATGTGGTGGATTTATTTGTTTAACATTTCACATTTCCGCTCCTTTATTGATGCTCCCGTGGCATGGATCATTGGACACATGGCTTGTTGGTGTCCCACTTCGTTGTAGTGACTATAACGATTCTTTTTCCTCCAAACTTTCTGGGTTGCCTTCGAGCACTTTCCCCTGGTGTTCCTTCGTTAAGTGTTCATGGACCCCTCACTATCACTGGAATGTGAGAAAGTGATTTCATCATCTTTCGTTGGCTGGTCACTAGATGTGTTGGAGCTTTCTCCAACTTCCTTCCTAGTGTATCTAAGTCTTGCATGACGTGGAAATTAATTGACTTCGATGGAGTTTACAATGCCTTGGCCATTGATGTTGAGGCCCTTTCCCTGATACCCCATTTTCTTCAATAGTTCAGATATGATCCCTATAGTATGTTTTTCAAAAGAAACGAGATCATCATCGTGAAAAGTACATGAAATTGAAGGGTTTCTTTTGACCTTGGGTTGCCTATGTCATAAATTTTTCAAGGCCTCGCCCTTAGCTTGTAACTGGTGTAGTAACCTTATTTTTTCTTCCTTCGCTTCCTACAGGAGTCTCCTTAGCTCAATATTCTCATCTTGGACGCTTTGGTTGATTTCTTCAATTTCTTGAAGCCCTGTCACAGTGAGTGTCCTTTTCATCTTTGGAACCATGTCTGTTGAAATTTTGGTTTCATTTCCTGAATCGGAGCCCAAGTCTATGGGTCCTCCTGTTGTGATCCCAAAGGCTTCAAAATTCATTTCATCACTGGAATCAGACCCCAAGTCAATTGGTTTACCTCGTGAAAATCCTACAGTTGTAGCCTTCTCATCTTCCTCTGATTCATAATCTTAGTTTTGCAGCACAGTGGTAGCAGTATTTTTCTTCCCCTTTTTGTCATTTCTCCCAGGTCTCAACTTAGGGTGCAGCTTCCAGCAACTTTCCTCGTCATGTCCGTCTTTCTCACAATGTGTACAAGAGGGCTTCGCTCTCCTTCTATTGGTTGTTGAAGTTATTTTTGGGTGGTCACTTTGTTCATGCATTCCCCAACTTTCTAGATGCATGGCCTTCACACTAGCCTCATTGATGGTAGGAGGCTCAAACAATAATAATTAATGTATTATGTAATTATGCAGAGAACCAATATACTTAGTTACAATCTCTAGTGAATCTATGGAATGCCCAAATTCAATTTTTTTTTTCTAAATACTTTAGTGAAGTCTTACATATTTTGACCTATGCTTTGCCTTAGGTGTTTCCATTCCATTAATTCCTTTTGCTTATAACCCAAAGGGTAAGTTTCTTAATGAAAAAATAAAATTTGACCATGAGGAGAGAAGGTTACCCAAATTTTGGCTGCCTTGCAATTTTCTCTCCCACCAGACAACAGTGGTGTCGGTTAGCCGAAGAGAAGCCAACTAGATATTTGCCTCTTCCTCCTCGATTTTTTGAATCCTACAATAGACTTCAATCTGCCTAACCCAATTGTTAAGATTTTATGCATTACTTTCACCATTATACATGGGAAGATCAAATTTGAAATCTAATTTAAAGAAAGGTTTCTTAGATGCATTTCCTCAATTCCTATGATAATGGTGAGAAGAGGAAGAAGAGATTTCACTCGTGAAAGGAGAAGGAGGTGGATCTCCTCCATCATCTCCATGTGCTAAACCTCATCCTTCTGAAGCATTCTCCACTACTTTCTCTAGTTTCTGAAGCCTTGAGAACAACCTATCAACCCGATCTACCATGGTGTAGAATGTTTTCCTGAAGTTTAGCTCCTCCCCATTTCGAACATCATCATCCAGGTTTCTTATTTGATGTGCACGTCCATCTTTGAGATCAAAAGACTTTAGTTTCCCTTCGCCTCTTTGTAGCCTATTTCTGGTTAGCATACAAACATGCAATTGACATCTACAAAGGCCTGCTCAGATACCACTTGATCCAAAATCTTTAGCTTTGATATGGAATAAATAATTACATGTAAAATTGCATCTTAACCCTAAAACTTAAAAGGCATGAACGTAAGAAGAGAGAAGCACATAAAATCATGCAACGAATATAATAACTTGATAATGGACTTCGTCCAGGAGGGACTACGTCTCTGAGCCTTGCTCAATCAATGGGGAGGCCCTCTTTCATTAAGTGGAAAATAAAACGAAAGTATAAGGCATCAATGTAAAATTACACCCTTATACGTCCAAGCCAAAAAGTGGTCGAAAAATGGAGACCTCTATTGCAGAAACGGGAAACACCATTAGAATCATGTCATCGAGAGGTGTAGAATCCATATAAATTTTGTCCAATTTGGACACTGTGAAAATTTTCCCCCTCTAAAAGTTGAGCTCAAATCATGGTTCCACCTACCCCTGAGAAGGCTCAAGGTTCCACTGCCCTGTCTCAATTTCCATGTCACTCCTAGACTTCTTGGGTGGGGTGGTCAAACCTCACCCCCTCCAAAAATGGTGGCTTTTTTGTTGTGAATACCAACCACATATTTTAATATAGGGTCTGGGGGGGTTGGACCTGCATCAGGCAGCCTGCCCCACAACTCCCGACGACACGTTATGTTGTATATGGTGAATGGGTTTTGGGGCTGTGGGGTCACAATATCATCCCCACCCGTATTCAATGCACTTGGTGGTTGGGCGGTGGGGTCATAACCACTTCCCACCCTATATGTAATTATTATTTTTTAATCCGTTGGGGTAGGGGCAGGGGTCATGGCCAACCCTACCATTTCTTTTTATATTTTTTTTATTATTTTTAACCATAATAGGCCTTTTTAAAATTTCTTGAAATTGAACGAGGGGTTCAACTTAATGGTCCCACAATTTCACCCAGAATCTGGCAGAGGTCGGCCAAAATTCGATGGCTGTATTTCTGTAAATATGTTTCCTCCTTAAGCTGCCATATCACCAAGTCAACCCATAAACTTTGATTGCATATAACTTTCGTATATGAGCTCGCTTTGACGAACCATTCACACTGTTGTGATCAAGATGACAACATAATCAACTTGACACTGAGTTTTCCACATTCCTGGCACTTTTATTTTTGAGCCTTTGTACTTAAGCCACTTGTACTTGGACTTGTACGATCCTCCTGGATCAGACAGTGAACGCTGCTACTTAAGAAAAAATGAAGAAATTTGGCTATGGCATAAAAGGTTGGGACATCTCACTTTGAGTCAACTATATAAACTAAGTAATAAGGTAGTTTTCCATGATAAACTAGACATTATACCACCTAAAAATAACATCAATAAATACTATCAATTTAGTAAGCAATCAAGAGTTCAATCCAAGGAAAAAGAATGCTCTTCAAAAAAATGTCTTGAACTAATTCACATAAACTTATGTGGACCAATGAAGAAGAACTATCCTCGTGGCAAGTAGTATTTTATGTTATTAATTGATGAATATACTAGAATGTGTTAGGTTGGTCTACTAAAATTTAAATATGAGCCTTTTGATAAATTTAAAATATTCAAGGATATGGTTGAAAATGAAATGGACTTAAAAATAAAATGTCTTAGATCTGATAGAGGGTGTAAATTCATATTAGATGAATTCCTTGATTTATGTGATCAACATGGTATCAAAATAAAATTCTCCATAGCCAAAACTCCTCAACAAAATGGAGTTGTGAAAATAATTAACATAATGATTCAACAAATGGCACATGCAATGCTTGATGAATTTGGAATGTCCCACACATTTTCGGGAGAAGCAGTACAACAAGTGGTTGATATCCTCAACAAAGCCCATCTAAGAGTTAATAGTGAAAAAAAAATGCATGAACTATGGTATGAAAAACCTACAACTATTAAATAATTTAATATATTTGGAAGCAAGTGTTTTATAAAAATAGTTGATGATAAACTTAGAAAATTTGAACTAAGGGCCAATTAAGGAATTCTTCTTGGGTATTCCTATAGAAGAAAAGGGTAAAAATGTTATAATAAGAGGCTTCATAAAATTTTTGAATGTATGGATGTTATAATATATGAATGATTTGTGTTCCCTAAAAGGAAAACAAAATATTTTGATGAACAACCCAACATTGAGACGAAAGAAATTATAGGTGAAGAAGAAGGAGAGGCATCAAAATAAGAAGACAAAATTTACAAAAGTGAGGTACCAAAGACCCCATCCAGATATGTGTAGAAAAATCATCACGAAACCAAAATACTAGGTGATAAAGGGGCCAGTGTCTAAACAAGAAGGAAATTTATTGGATCCTCTAGTCATTTAACTTTATTTTCTACAATTGAACCTAAAAATATGCATCAAGAAAGCCAATATGAATGCTATATTAAAGCCATGAATGAAGAGATTAACCAAAAAGAAAAGAATCATACTTGGAATATGGTTTCAAGGTCACAAAATAAAAATTTAATTGGTACCAAATGGGTGTTTAAGAATAAACTAAATGAAAATGGAAAAGTGGTATAGAATAAGGCATGACATGTCTACAAAGGATATGCTCAATAGGAAGGAATATATTTTGAAGAAACATTTGCACCTGTGGCTTGCCTTGAAGCCATTAGAATGTTCCTAGCATTTGTTAGTTTATACAAATTTAAAGTAAATCATATGGATGATAAACAACATTTTTCAATGGGGATCTAGAGGAATAAGTATACATTTTTTAATGGTTTATCTAGGTGAAGCTTTTAAAGAACATATAAGGAGCCCACAAGAGAAAGGCTTAAGAGGATTAAGAATATGTCCCCTCATGAACTCATAGGGAGCGGATGTGAATGAGATATGGAAAAAAACATAGGTTAGTGAAACAAAAATTAAGGGAGTGTAGCAAGATTAACACATGAGCGTTAACACCTGAGTGTTATACAAACACGAGTTCATGAGTAAAATTGCAGACCACCGGTAGCTACATTACACGAACCATCAAAGCAACAAAGCATGAAAGATGATTACACATAAAAAGGAGATTACTGATAAAAGAAGGAAACAGATACATATTACTCATTGCTCCATCTGGAATCCAAATAACAGCTCTCCCAAATATGTATGTCAGACCACAGGGATCACAATCATACAAAACTACAACAAAATTCTTCAAAATTCTAGAACCCTTATTTCATCTTAGAACTCACTACATATTGAGTTCTCCTTGAGGGTATATGATCGAATATTCTATCATGATCGAACCACATAGGTGAAAACCAAAATATCCTAACAAACTAGCAGAGCGTGCATCAAGCAATCACTCCTGTAACATTAAATCAAAATAGAATTGGGTAAAATCAGGATTTTACCAGCAAAAAATCACTATCTAATAGGAAAAAGAAACAAAACAGTTGGCCAGGGAGGCCTAATTCCATAATCTTCAAAAGGAGTGGCGATAAATGTCTTTGAACAGGTGGGCGGTCTAGCCTTCATCATATGATTCCATCTACTATTTAGAATACCCCACTCTCTAACTGTCATGCTTTCCAAATCCCACTGCGGAATGACTAGTTGTGTTGTGTGTGCTTGGCTCTTAGCCCAAAAGCCCATTTTGTGTTAAAATTGCAAACTGGAAACCGGATTTAGGAGGGGATCATGGATGGTTTGTGGTATTGGATGTGGGGGGTTAGAAATCACTACAAGCTGCCACATAGCATGATAGGCAGTATTAGAAACCAGCCTTTTCAGAACCCCCCCCCCGGGCATTAACCTTTAGAAGGTGTAAGGTATGCGAAATAGATTATGAGTCATTGGATGCATTGTCATGGAGGGGAGATGAAGGCATGATGATGGAAGCGGAAGTGGATTTAGAGAGACTCATTAACACTGAAATCAGCGAGAAAAGGCTGCCCGCACATCAGAAATCACATGATTTATGTGTAAGCTGCGAGGCATTAAAGGTAAAAAGTGAAATATGCGAAGTGTGGGGAAGGTGACGTGGTAGATGGAGGTTGGACCACCTGCACATCGCAAATCGTAAGATTTATGTGTGCGCAACGAAAGGTAAATGGTAAAAAGTGTGATGTGCGAATTGTGGGGAAGGTGACGTGGCAGATGGAGGTGAGACTGCCTGCACATCACAACTCGCAAGATTTATGTGTGCACAGCGAAAGATAAACGATAAAAAGTGCGAAATGTGAAGTGTGGGGAAGGTGACACGGTAGATGGAAGTGGGGCCCTACCCATAGATCGCATATTGAAAACTTTACATGTAAGCAGAGCAGAGGTTAAGTGTTAAAATTTGCAAAGTGCAAAGTGTGGGGAGGTAAATGTTAAAAAGTGTGATGTGTGATATGCGATGGGAGGGAGTGATGTGTCATATAAGGAGGTGGGACTACCCATAGATCACATATCACAAGTTTTTCATGGGAGATGTTGTAGCTCCTAGAGACAACCTTGAGTTGCAAAAGACCAGTGCCTAGGACATCTTGAAATCAGAGATTAAATATGGACAACTGTATAAATGCCTTTAACAGAATATGGGTCAAGAGAATAATTCTTTTGGTGATTCAAGAATGGAGAAGACAATTTGAGCCTGGTTCATGTGAATTCCCTGTACTTGTGAGAGGGGTCAGGAGGCTGTGAGGCTTGATGACTTTTAAATGGGCCAAGTATAAAAAAATGAGTAGAAGCTTTAAAATATGCAGAGGCGTTGAGAGAGAACAGAGAAGGACCCCAAAAAAGATAGGCTTATGAACATTAAGAATATAACCCTCGTGAACTCAGAGGAAACGTATATGAATGAGGTATGGACAACACTAGAGGTTCATGGAGAGTGAATTAAGGGAGTGTAGAAAGCTTAATACATGAGCATTAACACCTGAGCGTTATACAGACATGAATTCATGAATAAAATTGCTGACCACTGACAGCTACATTACACAAAACCTTCAAAGCAGCAGAGCATGAACGATGATTACACATAAAAAGGAGATTACTAATAACATAAGGAAATAAATACATACTACTCATTTCTCGATCTGGAATCCAAATAACAGATCTATATCATATTAAGTTTAAACATCTCTCCCAAATATGTGTCTCAGAGCATAGGGAGCACAATCATACAAAACTACAGCAAATTTTTTCAAAATTCCATAACTTTGCTTTCATCTTAGAACTCACTACATATAGAGTTCTCCTTGAGGTTTTACTATCGAATATTCTATCATTATCGACCCACACAGGTAAAACCAAAATATCCTAAGAAACTATCAGAGCTTGCATCAAGCAATCACCCCTGCAATTGAAAAATCAATACACAACAGGGTAAAATTATGATTTTACCAGCAAAACATCACTATCTAACAGTAAAAAGAAACAAAATAGTTGGCCAGGGAGGCCCAATTCCAGAATCTTCAAAGGAGTGGCGAGAAGCGGCTGAGCACAGGTGAGCGGTCCTACCTTCATCATATGATTCCACCTGCTATTTGAAAACCTCCACTCTTCTAATTCTCATGATTTCCACTTCTTGTTGTGGAATAGGCAGTTGTGTTGTGCATGTTGAACTCTTTAGTAGAGGCCCATCATGTACAAACTGAATAAACCATACTGAAATTTCCACCCAAAATCCATGTTGTGTTTTAAATTTCAAACTGGAACCAGATTTCGGAGGGGGAATGAATGGTGGAGGCGGAAATGGATTTAGTGGGACTTATTGTCATTAAAATAGGCGAAAGACAGGCCACGAGAGGGCTATTTATGATGTGGCAAGGTGGTGGGTACTACGCCCACAAATTTTAGATCGCAAGTTTTACATGGGAGGTAAAGGTTAAATTTTGTGAAACAACCTCCAAAAATAGAAGAAAAGAGATATCAACGCCTTAGAAATAAGCCACTTCGGGGGGTCAACCTCCAGTTCATTACATGAATGAAAAATTCTTGGATGATACAAATTAAAAAACCTCCTTTCTATATATAGGAGTCCATGGGGCCATAATGTAATCCTAGTGGGGCCACAATGTAATCCTAGCCGACTTAACAATAATAATTTAAGGGCACAATAATAACAATATGGGGGTTACAGGGGTACAATAATAACAATAAGGGGGTTACACTAACAACAATAAGGGACTATACTAGTAATATAGGGACCTAACATGCCCCTCTCCTTCAAAAAAGTGTAGTCCTCAGCGCTTTAGTAGCTCTGGGTGCTTCTGTATAAAATTCTCATCCTCCCATGTATAATCTTCAGTGGGTAAGTTCTTCCACTTGATGAGATACTCTGAAATTGATCGATTACGTAGCTGTTGAGTTCTTGTTTCTGTGACTGCTTCAGGTTCCAAAATGTTTTTTCCTTCCTCATCAAGTTCTGGAAATATTGTTTAAATTAGAATATTTTCACCTATAACCTTCTTTAAGCATGAAACATGGAAAATTGGATGCACTTGTGAAGAAGCAGGAAGCTCCAATTTGTATGCCATAGTACCAATCTTTTGCAACACCTTGTAAGGACCATAGTACTTTGGTGATAATTTATTATCCTTCTTAGCTTGCTTGAGGGACATTTGTTCGTATGGTTGTAGCCGTAAAAATACCCAATCTCCTACGTCAAAACTTCTCTCGCTGCGATGTTGATCTGCCTGTTGTTTCATTCGATTTTGTGCCAAATTCAGGTTATCCTTTAAGAGTTGGAGAACTTCTTGCTGATGCTCAATGTGATCTTCCACTACTTGAACCTTTGAATTTTCTCTTAAATATGATGTGATGGATGGTGGATGATATCCATAAAGTGCCATAAATGGGTCATTTTTTCTACAGTATGTAAGGAAGTGTTATATGACCATTCAGTGAGAGGTAACCACTTGACCCATTGTGTTTGTTTATCAAATACAAAACAACGAATCCAAACATTTATTTACTATCTCAGTTTGACCATAAAATTGAGGATGATAAGATGAGCTATGAGCTAATTGAGTACCCAAACAAGAAAATAACTCCGTCCAAAAATTTCAAGTAAAAATGGGATCTTTTCACCTTCAAGTGTCTTCCCATTAGGTAAGTTCTCCATTTATTTAGTGCATGCAGTATTGCTAACATTTCCTTCTCATAAATAGGTTTCTGTAAATAATTTCCTTTGATTGGATGACTTTCAAAAGCAATGGGTCTTCCTTCTTGCATTAAAACAACACCAATTCCATTTCCTGGGGCATCACTTTCCACAATAAGGGTTTTTGTGAAGTCTGGCGTAGCTAAGACTGGTGCTAGGCACATTTCCTCTTTAAGATGTTCAAAGGCCTTAGTTTCTTCAGGGGTCCATGAAACTGCATCTTTCTTCAATAATATTGTTAGAGGTGTTGCTTTTCTCCCATAATTCTTAACAAACTTGCGATAATACCCTGTTAACGTGAGAAATCCTCGCAACTGCTTTCCGGTTGTGGGGACTTTCCATTTTTAATGGCTTTAATTTTTTTATGGTCTACCTTAACACCCTCGTGAGATACAATATGACCCAGATATTCCACCTCTTGTACTCCAAAAAAAAAATTGGATTTTTTTACATATAATTGTTTCTCCTGCAATAGTATGAGCACCTTGTCAACATGTCAAACATGATCCTTCAAAGACCTGCAGTAGATTAGTATATCCTCAAAAAATACTAGCACAAATTTTCTAAGGGTTTGAAAATGGAATTCATCAACCCTTGAGATGTAGAAGGTGCATTGGTAAGGCCAGAAGGCATGACAAAAAATTCATAATGACCCTCATGAGTTCGAAATGTTGTTTTTGGAATATTTTTATTCTTCATTCTAATTTGATGATATGCTGAACGAAGATCCAACTTGGTAAAATAAATTGCTCCATGTAATTCATCTAATAATTGATCAATCACAGGAATGGGAAATTTATCTTTAATGGTGAGCTTATTGAGCTCCCTATAATCGGGACATATGCATCATGATCCATCCTTATTGTGTACCAATATTACAAGAGCAGAGAAAGAACTTTGACTAGGTTGAATTATACCCACCTCTAACATTTCTGGAAACATACATTCAATTTTGCTCTTTTGGACATAAGGATATCTATAAGGCCTGATGTTTGGAGGAGAACTTCCTGGAATCAAATGAATAGCATGATCATGATAACGAATAGGTGGGAGTCCTTTGGGAGTTTCAAAAACCTTGGAACGATTGTCCAAAACTTCTTGGAGATCTACAGAAATAGATGATTTTGATGTTGGAACTTCTAGTGAGCATAATTGTGCAATTATGCCTCATTGTTCTTTCTTTAGAAGCTTTGTCATGACATTAGAGCTTATTATCTTTCCTGGCTTCCCTGCAATACCCCATAATTTGACTTCCTTTCCTTCTGAAAGAAAATTCAAGAAAATTTCTTGAAAATTAAAAGCTACCATCCCCAAACATAGTAACCATTGTACTCCTAGCACAACATCAACACCTCCCATAGGAATGGAAAGCACTGGAATATTCAATACATATTCCCCCATGGTTAGCTTGATATTATGTCATTTTCCAGAGAAAATTATAGTTCCTCCATTTGCAACCATCACTTGACATTCTGGTGCTAGGTATAGGAAACAATTCAATTCCTTGGCTACCCTATAATGAATAAAATTATGGGTACTACCTAAATCAATCAACACTATTACCTTTTTATTCTTGATATGTCCTTCTATCATGAGAGTTTGAGGAGTGGTAATTCCTACCAATGCATTACACAATATGGTCGGACTCATTTCCTCCTCTTCTAGGGTTGGTTCCTGGTGTATATTGTAATATTCCTAATTGGCCCAAGCTAATAGGAATATTTGATTTTTTTTTTCTTTTTCTATCTCATGAATAAAATTGTAAAGGAGGATCAATATAAATCCTAAACAACAAAATAAATCAATGCTCAATGTGAAACAAGCTAAATCTGAGTTATCTTCATAAACACACTTAAGTTTGAAAGAGGCTATACCAATTGACTGGGTCAACAAGATCAAATCCACAGCACTGTCCACATGCATTGTATCTCCTAAAGGCACAACACAGTTCATGTTGGAGGCCGCTCATGTGAATGAAGCTAAATCATCAATATGGTTTAGGGTTTTACAATACTTCCATGTTTGTTGGGGCCCTTGTTTTTGTTTAAGTTTTGAATTTTGAACTTGGACTCTTTTTGAGTTGCGGAGGGAATACACATAGCTAACGCGACCGCACCACGCGACCAGGAGTTGCGGAGCTACCAAGGCGGTGCGGAAGCACTTGATAACTGGAGATGGAACAGAGATAAGTACAGATGAAAGAGATACAGCAGAAAATAGGAAGTAGAACATGCAGACATCAGAAGAGAAGTCGGGAAAAGCCAGAGCAAAGACGCAGAGAAGCCGCCAGTCGCGACGAGTGGGTGAATAAAAGGCAATCACCCGGCTGAGGAAGGAGAGATTGGTTGATCGGTTGCTGTCGAGGGATGATTGAATGCGGAAGCAGCCGCGGAGAAATCAGACTTGTTCTCTCCATTGGTCTCTACTCTCTATGTTTTTGTCTTCTCTGTTCTTAGATCCATCTGTATCTGATTTATGAGTTATCAGAGAAGGAAGCTATGTAATCATGTACTTGGCTGAAGAATAATATAAAGAAGGATTGATGTCTCTATGTTTTGGGTTATGGGTTATGATGTGTTTACACTGCTTTAAATTTTTTAAGTTGCGACTGTCCGTATACTTGATTAGTGATCTTGCATGAATATTCTGGTATATGTAATGGATTCTCTTTCTTTCTGTGGTTGCGAGTTTATTCCTCGTCTGTGATTTCTTCCCCTTTCCCATGTGGTCGCGGCACGCCTCGGGTGAGACGCTATGTTCTTCCAGAGCAGGGTGAAAATGCCGGCGTGTTACTAGACTACACCGGACCCTTGTTGGCCACAACCCTGTGAACCTGGGTCTTGCCCGCGAGACCTTATTTTTCGCCAACAAATGGTTCTGTTGCCGGGACCTGCATGTTCTGAGGGGATCTAGATCATGGTCTCGAGGATCTTTGAAGGAGCAATACGGCGATGGTGGGATGATCATCTTGACCATTTTATTACTCAGCAGGCGGAGCTGATCAAGAAAAAGGAGGCGGAGGTCAGGGAGCTTGTTCTTTTCTCTGACTCGGCTAGCGATACGTACGAAATTTTCTGGGGAAGGTTTCCCACGGATCTTTACAACTGGTTGCGGAGGTTACGAACGAAGGCGGCCCAAGAAGGCTTGCGGAAGATAAACCGCAGGTGGGCGCACGAAGACTTGGTAGCACTGCACCGGGTAGATACTGAACTAACCCGCGCAGTGGATTTTTGGGTAAAGACCACGTTGGAAGGATACGTTGTGGAGTTTGCCGCTGAGTGCTACCAATATTTCTCGAAGGCTGAGGCTGTGTTTCACTCAGGGCTGAGGGGAAAACTGTTGAAGGAAATTCCGCTGTGGATCAAGGCCCTAATGGTGGACGAAGGGTTGATTGAATTCCACAAAACGAGTATGGAAGCGTAAGCCACCCGTACTGGGGGAAGGATCGAGGGGATCGATGCTGTGTAGACTGTAGGGGTAGGGAACGGGGGATGGACGTTGAGGCCGCATGCAAGTTGCGGGAGTTGCGTGCACATCGGCGGGCACAGATCGCCGATAGGTGGCGAAGAAGGGTAATGAGAGATTTGAAGAGAAGGGAGATCGAGAAGAAGAACCAGAAGGAGGCGCCTCAAAGGACAAGAACCATGGGATTGGATACCCGGACAGGAGACGGGACAGCAGCAGACGTAAAGTGGGTGCATGGGAGCCCGAGGATGCGAGAAAGAGCAGTAACGATTAACAAGGATAAGGAAAAGATGCAGCCCGAAGAAAGTTCCGATGATGAATGGTACGACGTAATGCAGCAGATGTTTCAGGATCAGACGGCACCCACCCCTCCAGGCAGCCCTACATCCCACCTTCCGCATGGCCAGGATCCCGACCTTCCCCTGGTACTTTATCAACCTTTAAGAAATATTTTTGTTCAGTTACAAGCATTAAGTCAGTTATCTAGTAGTTCAGCGGTGCCGGTAACGCCCAGTAGCAGCAGCGTTACGAGTAGTAGTTTTTTTTCCTAGCGGGACCGTTACGCAACCAGGACCCGGAGGTTTTATCTTGGTTAATTCGCCGCCAGTATACATGGCTGGATCTTTCACCCGGTACCCAGAGTTCTCTGGCCGGGGAAACGACGATGTAGAACAACACTGGTATCTGTGCGAAGCCATCTGGAGGGCTCGACAGACGCCGGATGCAGGGAAATTAATAGAGTTTCAAACCACGCTCAGAGAGAGAGCTCTGCGGTGGTTCATCAAGTGGTCTGAGGCGCACCCTAATCCTGTAATTGCGGATGTAAAGCGGGATTTTTTCCGCGAATTCAAGCTCCCCCAGACGGACCAGCAGGGTCTGTCCGAGCTATGGGAAATTAAGCAGAAAGAAGGCGAAACCGCATGGGAGTTGATGCGGAGATTCAAGGACGCGATCGGGAAACTGAGCTACCCGATCGATCCAAACCACCAGAGGGACTGGTTCATCAAGGCTCTGCTTCCCTTGACACGAACCCCTCTCACTCAGCAGAAGATTGATAATCTGCAGGATGCTCTGGAGCAGGCCATGAAGATTGAAGCCATGGCGGGATACCCCCAGGAATACAGGGGGGGGCTGGCTCCGCAAGACCCTTCGCTGATAGGGTTGCAACACCAGATCGCCAGTTTGACTGAGAAGCTCAAGGAAATTCAGCCAGCAAGACCAGCACGACCGAATGTTTGGTGTACTAATTGCCTGGTCGAGGGGCACGTCGCAACCGAATGTCCTCGGTTGCGCGGCGCGGGAGTTGGACCCTCAGTTGCGGCTATCCAGGGGGGGCCACCACCAGGGGGTGGTACGGCAATGAACCTGCAGGGAGTATACCAGACGCAACAGGCCTTTGCGGGGTTTCCACCGCAACCAGGGTCCTCCACCCCAGAATACTGTGAAATTTGCCGAACGATAGGGCATCCTCCTCGGATGTGCCCGATATTACAGAAGTACTCCACGGTGCCGAATAATGTATACTGCGAATTCTGTGTGTCCACGATGCACAACACGGAGCAGTGCAGGGCGCTTGACGCACTTGCGGATCGACTGGATCGCCCCTCGTACCGGGTCAACGAGGCTGCGAGGGGAAGAGGTGGCGGCATGCGGGGAGGCCGAACAGGAGGACGCGGGCCGGTAAAATGCTACAACTGTGACCAGGAGGGTCATGTAGCTCGAGAATGTCCCCTTCCGCGACGACCCTGGTGTTCCCAGTGCCGGGTCAACGCCCACGCCACTGAAGACTGCCCAGAACTCATCAAAAAGTGGGAAGAGCGGGCGCGGCAGAGGGCCACGAATCTGATAGGCTCAGAACCGCGAGGGGTCGCAACCCCTGACATGCAAAATGTTGCGATAATAACGAGAGGCGGAAAGAAGACTGGTGAGGATGCCCACGAGAAGGAGCCGGTACGAGTGGTGCGGCCGGCATCCCCAAAGAAGTTGATTCGGCCCGAGGTGCAGAAGAAGTACTTTCAGGAGGCGGTTGAGGCATTCGCCCAGCTGCGAAAAGAAGGAGGGCTGGAGGAGCCCCAGCTGCCGGAAACCGGGGATCAGAACGCTGCAGATGCTGTAGTTGCGGACTGGCTCCAGCTGTTTCTCAGGATTGTTGATGACACCGTGCTGCGGCAGCAGCTCAGACAGGTGTTGGACGGAGCGCTGCAGGGGCGCGCAGAACCCAGAAACTTGGTAGACACTACGCCTCAATACGTGCAACGTGTCAAGCGAAACAAGCAACGAACGGGCAAAGAATTTCGACTTAACACACAGATCGCAGGATTCCAAATCAGCGACATGATGTTGGACCTGGGGTCCGACGTCAACATATTGCCACGAAAGACATGGGAGGCTCTTGGAAAGCCCCGGCTCGCTTATTCGCCAATCCAACTCAAAATGGCGAACCAGTACTGTATTCTGCCAATCGGCCGACTCGAGGGTGTCGAGGTTGATGTTGCGGGGGTGAAGACATATGCCGACTTTGAAGTTATTGATATCATGGGCGATAAGGACCCCTATCCTGCTTTACTTGGCATTGATTGGGCTTTTGAGAATTATGCGATCATCGACCTCAAGAAGGAGCTGATGATTTTTGAGGATGGGGAGGTACGGGTGACTCAGCCTCTCGACCCGTATCAGGGTCCGCAATACACATAACCGGTGGATAGTCGGGAGGACGCTCAGATAATGGACCACCTCTATCAGATGACCGCCGGGAGGCGGGACGATTATATCAACCCGACCGCAACAGGATCTATCAGTTGGCGGAGTGTGCAGAGCTCGGAACTCGGATCCGAGCTTGCGTGGGAAGATTGGCAGCAAGGGGGATACGAGACCACCACGCGGCGATGTGCCGCCATCGCGCAGGTCCGGTGGGTGGGGACCGAGATCCGCGGGTACCCCACATTGTCAAACATGCAAGCAGTGAATACTTTTATCCTCAAGGTGGAAGACCGGGTCCCAGAGGAATGCCGGATACCCCTGTTGGATGTGGCTTTGAAGTCAACATCGGGACGATGGTGGAACAATCACCGCAACACTCTGTTGCGATGGGAGCTGGTGGCGGATGCACTACGGGCACGCTTCAAAGAGGATGAAGGGCCCTGCATTACACTTAAACACCATGGAGATTCAGACCCGCGACAGCACTTGCGGGCGTGCGAGGAACATTGGCGCAGTGCCAAGTACCCTGAGGAGTTGTGGGTCCACAGATTTATCCACTCCCTGGGTACAATCCCCCAGGCCTGGTATCTAGAGGAAGAGCGGAAACGGGGAACCCGCTCTTGGCAAGCAGTTGCAGAGAAGTTCGTCCAGAGTTTCTCGTTTGAAGGGGAGACGGCACAGGAATCTCAGGCCCTACAAGCCGTCAAGGAGGTTCTGTTTTTCCGCCATCCCGAGCCCAATGAGGGACCGGTGGCGTCACGTTCAGGGGTCAAGAGCGAGTTGGTTTGCCAACGGGTTGACGGCGAACCAGAGGACGACAGTTTGGAGGACCTGAGGCATCTCTATTTTGACGAGAAGGAGGGCGAGCGGAGTGTCCGCGACGAGCCGACGACAGAAGGAGTCCATTTGCAGCCCTTGAAAACCAAGAAGCTGAACATTGGGACGGAGGAGAAACCGAAGCTGGCAACAGTGGGAGATTACTGGGATGCGGAGACAACCGGAGAAATTTTCAGCCTCCTCCGGGAGTATGAAGATCTATTTCCGTCATCAGTTGCAGACCTGAAGGGGATCAAAGGGGATTTGGGTGAGATGCGCATCACACTAAAACCAGGAGCCAGGCCGGTCAAGCACCGACCCTACCCGTTGAATCCACGCATCAAAGAGAAGGTAAAGATGGAGATCGATAAAATGCTGGCTGCAGGTCTCATCTTTCCTGTAGAGGAAGCTGAGTGGGTAAGTCTCATTGTCATCCAGAACAAGAAGGATAAAGCGGAAATTCGGGTCTGCGTAGATTATCGGAGTTTGAATAATGCTTGCATTCATGATCCGTTTCCCACTCCCTTCAGCGACGAAGTTCTCGATCACGTCGCGGGAAACGAAGCTTATTCCTTTACTGATGGGTTTTCGGGCTACCATCAAGTGCGCATCGCCGAGGAAGACAAAGCGAAGACAACATTCACGACTGAGTGGGGATCATTCGCATACCACGTCATGCCATTTGGTCTGAAGAACGCACCGGCTGTGTTTTCCCGGATTGTCATTGCTGCTTTCCGGGAGTATATTCACAAATTCCTGGAAGTCTATATGGATGATTGGACTGTTTACAGCCTGCTGAAGAAACACGCCTCCCTGTTGCGTGTTATGTTCGACCGATGTCGCCAGCTGCAGATTTCCTTGAATTTGAAGAAATGTATTTTTGCAGTACCATTCGACACACTCTTGGGTCACGTGGTGTGTAAGCAAGGGGTCTGCGTTGATCCTGCCAAGGTCGCGGTTATTGTCCACATGGAGGCCCCCGAGAACGTGAAGCAGTTGCGGGCATTGCTCGGGCACACTGGATACTACAGGCGTTTTATCCGCAACTACGCCAAAATCACTGCCCCGTTGGAGAAACTGTTGCGGAAGTCAGAAGCTTTTGAATGGACAGCAGAGTGCAGGAAGGCACTGGACACATTGAAGGAGAAATTGGCGACGGCACCCATTCTCGTTCATCCAAACTGGGATAAGCAGTTCCATGTGCACATTGATGCGTCCGGGATTGCACTTGGCGTCGTATTAGCGCAACCCGGGGAAACGACAGTTGACCACCCGGTGTACTTCGCCAGCCGACGATTATCAAATGCGGAGAAGAATTACACCACGACCGAGCGGGAGGCGTTGGCGATGGTGTACTCTCTCCAGAAGTTCCGCCACTACCTTCTGGGCGGTAAGTTTACATTTTTCACGGACCATTCGGCCTTAAAATATCTGGTCAATAAGCCTGTGTTGGAAGGAAGGATCTGCCGATGGCTTCTCCTCTTTCAGGAGTTTACGTTCGATGTAATTGTCAAACCGGGCCGGCTAAATGTCGGGCCTGATCATTTATCCAGATTGGAGTCGGGGGAAAACGATGGTCCGTTAGATGATCAGCTTCCGGATGCTGATCTGTTTCGCGTTGAAGCGGTCCCAGACTACCTGGCTGACATTGCCACGTATCTGACCACAGGACAGTGCCCCGAGGATTACACGCCGCTTCAGAAATGCCACTTGGTTGTCCGGGCGGCCGATTATCAATTGATCGCAGGGCAGCTGTACAAGTTGGGCCTGGATGAGGTGTTGCGCAGGTGTGTTCTTGACCATGAGCGGGAAGCCGTGATGTGGGAATGTCACAGCGGTGTTGCGGGAGGACACGTAGGGGCTAAACCCACCGCAAGGAAGGTACTTCAAGCTGGCCTATGGTGGCCAACGGTGCATACAGACTGTAAGGCCTATGTGAAGCGTTGCGACATTTGTCAACGGACGGGACGGCCTTCACACAGGGATGAGCTTCCGCTCCACCCCGTGCATGTGTTGCGGCCATTTGAGAAGTGGGCTATCGATTTTGTAGGGCCCATTGCACCAATTGCTCGCCATTCCAAAGCTCGGTACATCATTACGGCGACTGATTATCTCACGCGATGGGCTGAAGCAGCAGCGGTACGCGACTGCTCCGCTGAGACCGCTGCTCGATTCATCTTTGAGCACATCATCAGCCGTTTTGGCTGCCCCCGAAGCTTGACCAGCGATCAAGGCACGCATTTCATTAATGCCACGGTCAAGTCACTACTGGAGACATTTATGATACAGCATCATAAGAGCAGTCCATACCACCCGCAGGCTAATGGCACGGTGGAAGCCTTCAATAAGATTCTGGAGAAGGGCTTGACGAAAATCTGCAACGCTCAGCGGGATGATTGGGATGAGCGGATACCAGCGACATTATGGGCTTACCGGACCACGGTAAAACGTTTGACAAACCAGACGGCATTCCAGCTGGTGTACGGTCGGGAATCTGTGATTCCCGCCGAGTTCACCGTCCCCAGCCTTTTGATCGCAACGTCCCTTCACTTCTCAGAGGATGCGTCACTGCAGGAACGACTCCACGAGCTACAGGAGCTGGACGAAGCTCGGTTTCTTGCGGAATTCCATCAGAAGGTTCAGAAGGCCAGACAAAAAGCGTGGCACGACCGCCACATCAAGACTAAAACTTTCCAAGTTGGCGGCAAAGTTCTCTTGTACGACAGCCGGTTCCAGAAGTTTCCAGGCAAGCTCCAGATGCATTGGCTGGGACCGTACTTTGTTGTCGAGATCCGCGACTCAGGAGCCGTTCGATTGGCACAATTGGACGGCTCAGTTCTTCCGGGATGGGTGAATGGCGCACGCCTGAAGCCCTACCAGGAGTAGGTACCTTCTCCCTTTCCATCAATAACTCTCGCAACCGAGAGCACCCGTAGAGTAGCGTAGTTGAATAACTCTCCCGCAACCGGGATGAGCATAGTTAGTCTTTTCCATTCCTTTGCAGTCAGTCAAATAAACCGTCAGTTGCGGCATCCATACCGCAACCTCCCATGGCGCGGAGTGGGCCAGTCCAGCGTGTCGCAACGCCAGTCCAGCGTGGCGGCGCGCCAACCAGTATGACGCCGCTCCCAGTCCAGCGTGTCCTGCACGTAGGTTCTGTCCTCGTGCCAGCGTCAGTCCAGGTCATAACCGTCAGTCCTTTTGTCAGTCCGTAGGATAGCTCAGATTTTGGTCATAAATTCCCTTAATGGACAGTAATCATACCGTAATCATTCCCCATCAGCCGCAGTTCTCTCCGCCGTCGGGTCCGCCCATCTTCCAATGCCGCCGTCAGCAACTGTAAGATTACACACAGGCCTGCGATTGATCGCACGATTATCGCAGGCAAGCATGATAGCAAGAATTAAATGCCGTTATGGAGTCTCATCAACCCCGCGCGTGCCAGCGGATGGCCTAATTTGCATGAAGGCTATCGGCACCGGGATGACGGACCAACTCAGTTTGGAAATTTCAGTGACTCCCGAGCACTTGCAGCCTCAGAGCACTCAGAACTTCGCAGGAAGCTCCAGACGAATCGTCCAGGTCTATCAGAGACGCGCCAAGATGCCGAGAGCTGTTCTCTCCGTCCCGGAACCAGTGCTGGATCACAGAATTCACCGGCTCGAATTATCACTGGTCGGCAAGTACGACAATGCACCCTGCATGGACGCCAACTTGTCCGACCCGACTGAGTTTCCCCATCTGCATTGGCAGACGTTCATGGAACACCGCTACACACGGGGGAGCAGCTCTAACAGTCGGATGAAGGACGAATTCCGGGGTCTCCAGCAGTCGACGTTGATGAATTTACGCAGTCTCCCTGTCTTCGGCACCACCGGACCAGTTCTGCAATGCACCCGGTTCCTCCTCAGTCGGGTGCAGAACGGGTCCCTGTGGTTGAACGAGGAGATTCCAATCCATGCAGCAAATATTGGTCGGCTTACGGGGCTATGTCCATCTGGGGCAGATGTTTCCTCTGCGGGGCAGACGGCCTCCAAGCGCGCCCGGAAATCGGCCGAGGCGGACCTATACACAAAATATGGTACTCGCCGAGGTGGCAAGGGTGCCAAGATAGATCTGATCAATGTACCAGAAATCCGGTTTGCTTGCTATCTGATAGCGAGCAAGACCATGCGCCATTACACCAAGGGCGAGTGCACCTTGGACACAATTTCTATTGCGGAGCACTGCGTCAAAGGGGCCCGATTGAATTGGAGCGTGTTCGTGTTGAAGGAACTCTTCGCGGCCTGCGAAGACAATTACAGACGGACCACCAGTTTTATCTACGGATACTTGCTCCTAGCCTTCGCCATGTGGAAATGGCATGTTCCTCCGATACGGACACCAGCGGAACTCACCGGAAGCCAACCGTTCGCGATGCGATACTCCCCCTGGCAGGTGTCCACGGCCCCCAGCAGCAAGCAGGTGAACGCGGAGGCGTTCCGCGAATGGTATGGGAGGATGGTCGATGTGGTGGCATCTCCGCAGCGGGTACCCCGGAACCTGCTGGATGAATACAGCGAACAAGTGTGGTTTGGCGTCAGCCATAATCACACTTTCATCCGGCCGGCTTGTGTCCCGCACCACACATTTCACATGGCGCTCTTGCGGTTCCAGTTGACCGACAGTATCTTCCACAGAGAGGTTTTAACATGGCCGGGGGTCGTTCGGCACGTTCAGGATGGAGTCATCCGATATAACTTTGATGGGATGCGGGCTGCCCAGCAGCCTGCCGCGACCAGTGCCGGGGAATCTTCCCCAGTCGCGGTAGCGATAACCACAGAGGCAGCCGGGAGCGCAGCGACCCTGCCCGAAGCACTGGTCCCCATTGTGGAGCATATGAACGACCAGGTCCGGAGACTCAATGTGGCCACCCAGGTTGTTTCTAGTCGCGCCCCTATATTTCCTTCTTTTAATGAATTTCGTCTTAACCGGTCACTTGGTCTCTCCAACACTGCTTCCCTCACTTCCCCAATTCCCACTTCCCTGTTCACTTCTGCCACCCCCATCATCACGACAATGGGTGAACCGGGCCCCGAACCCGATTCCTCTGGGCCACCTCCATCCAAGAGGGCCCATACTGCAGATCCCGTGGTGGACCTTACGGAGGATGATCCACCAGTCACGCCGCCCACAGCTACCTTGATCCCGGAGGAACCGCTGATTAACCCAGCAGATTTCCTCAACCTCCGTTTCCCTCCCTCCTCGTTCACTCCATCCACCGCCCCCTCCACCAGCAGACCACACGCCACTTCCCCCAATCTGTCCACTTCATCAGCCACTGTGTCCGATTCCTTGATCCGGGACCTCTTCGGCGGTGACCATGGGGCGGAGGTCACCTCCAGTACTGCCGCGGTGGTACCCCCTGTTGACCCCGTGGCCACGTCCCAGGAGCCCATTGCCACTATATTTGTTCAGCCAGACAGAGTTGGGGTTGATTCAATCAGCCCTTCCACAGCGCCAACCACGCAGCAGGACCGGCCAGAGCCTGATATGGCCACTTCGGTACAACAACAGACGCCGGTCCACCTTCCAGAGACTGCAGGCCGAGCAGCAGCCATAGGACCGTCGTTACAGGAACAGACGCCTCAGCAGGGTGCCCCGCGCACAACGACTGCAGCACAACTGAGTCCAGCACAGTTATTTCTGCTCATTCAGCAGGCGGCCGGCCAGGCCGAGCAGATTCATGCAGAGCTACAGCGGCGATGCACCGAGCAGGGGAACCAGATCACGGCGCTTACTGAACAGCGCAATAAGCTACTGCAGGAGAAGACCTACCTCCAGGAACAGGCCAACATTGTTAATCAGGCGCTTTCCAGCGTATGGCCGGAGGCATGGGCTCACCATGCCCCACTCCCTGCTCGCATCGAACTGGACAGCATAGCCTTACAGGCTCGCCAGCTCGGGGACATCTTCACCACCATTTGCAGAGAGAACCAGGAATTACAAGCGGCGTTGGCCACACGGCCTACCCTCCCAGATCCACCCGTTGATTATTCAGGACCGGTCACTGCCAAGCAGGCACAGGCAGTCAATCTACAAGAGACTCTCCATTCCACGACAGCAGCGGCTTCGGCCCTTTTACGCAGCTTGCAGGAGTGCTCCCTCGCACTGACAGTCAAAACGTAGCCCATTGCTGCTCAACTGCAACAACTCGCCACCCAAATTCGGGCGACCACGGACCAGGCCAGATTAGACCAGCTCTACGCTCAGACGGACGAGCTGGAACTTCAAATGCAGACGACCGAGGCCGCATCAGCAGCAACTAAGCACACTCTCCGGGAGATGCGGCCGCCCCTTCGCAGCCATGCCGAGGCAATGCATCAGCTGGATGCCACTGCCGAGTCCCAACTCGCCACACTGTTCGGGGATGCACCGACGCCCATCGACGAAGCTGCAGCCAACCGAATTTTTCAAGATGCTGACCTGCTTATGCAGGAATGGCAGCAAGCAGTAGCAACTTTCACGGAGCTTCGAGATTCAGCACTCCGCCGGGTCCCGGAGTTGGGGCCCTTGTTTGAAACAGCAGGTGGCGGAGTACAACAGGAAAGGGCAGCAGAAGAAGGAGCAGCAGAGCAGGGCACAGAGGCCGGCGAAGGTATGGAGGTAGAGACTGTCATTTGCGATTGACTCGCGGACGAGTCAAAGGATTGTGGTCGGGGCCTGTTGGGGCCCTTGTTTTTGTTTAAGTTTTGAATTTTCAGCCAAGACATTTTGAACTTGGACTCTTTTTGAGTTGCGGAGGAAATACACATAGCTAACGCGACTGCACCGCGCGACCAGGAGTTGCGGAGCTACCAAGGCGGCGCGGAAGCACTTGATAACTGGAGATGGAACAGAGATAAGTACAGATGAAAGAGATACAGCAGAAAACAGGAGGTAGAACATGCAGACATCAGAAGAGAAGTCGGGAAAAGCCAGAGCAAAGACGCAGAGAAGCCGCCAGTCGCGACGAGCGGGTGAATAAAAGGCAATCACCCGACTGAAGAAGAGAGATTGGTTGATCGGTTGCTGTTGCGGGATGATTGAATGCGGAAGCAGCCGCGGAGGAATCAGACTTGTTCTCTCCATTGGTCTCTACTCTCTATGTTTTGTATTCTCTGTTCTTAGATCCATCTGTATCTGATTTATGAGTTATCAGAGAAGGAAGCTATGTAATCATGTACTTGGCTGAAGAATAATATAAAGAAGGATTGTTGTCTCTATGTTTTGGGTTATGGGTTATGATGTGTTTACACTGCTTTAAAATTTTTAAGTTGCGACTGTCCGTATACTTGATTAGTGATCTTGCATGAATATTCTGGTATATGTAATGGATTCTCTTTCTTGCTGTGGTTGCGAGTTTATTCCTCGTCTGTGATTTCTTCCCCTTTCCCATGTGGTCGCGGCACGCCTCAGGTGAGATGCTCTGTTCTTCCAGAGCAGGGTGAAAATGTCGTCTGTGATTTCTTCCCCTTTCCCATGTGGTCGCGGCACGCCTCGGGTGAGACGCTCTGTTCTTCCAGAGCAGGGTGAAAATGCCGGCGTGTTACTAGACTACACCGGACCCTTGTTGGCCACAACCCTGTGAACCTGGGTCTTGCCCGCGAGACCTTATTTTTCGCCAACAATGTTATAAAAGGAGGAGGAGAACACCAAGAAAAGGGTTGATTATTTGATATTTCAGAAGGTGTTTTCTGCTTAGACAATCCTTATTCTCTAGCTGTTTAGCTGAGAATAGTGTTGTTTAGGACTTGGGTGTTCTTGGTCGGGAATCCCACCTCCTTCCTTGAGAAGCTCTTGGAGGATATTTTTTCTATCTTGTCCACTATCAGGCTTTGGGCCAAGCTTCATCTTCCAACCACAATTCAGATCCTAATGAGGGTTTGATTGTTTTTGTAGGCTGCAGCAGTGGAAGTTAGATCTATTCAGATCTAGCAAAATCTAGTGCCTCTTCTTAGTGAGTGTGTCTTTTAACCTCCTAGAAGAGTGTATTGGATCATTAGAGCTACACTTTTAGATCTAGGCATCAGACCTACATAGTATTGAAGCTAATAGTGCAGTTTCTCTCCCATAACTACGTTATCTGCAAGAGGGAAGTTGCAGGGTGTTGAGCAACGTTTTGGAGGAGTGATCTCTGGTGTTAAGGGGCTCTCCTTGCACCATGGTGATCCATGGATTGGCCATCCAATCCATGTTCATTTTAGATATTATTTGCATATGGTTCTATTTACTGCAGAATTCCTAAATATTACTATAGGACCGCAACTTAGATCTCAGATCTACTCACTGTTGTTCATGATTTGCTCAGATCCCCAAGGGGAGTGTATTAAGGAGCCCATCTAGTACACAGATCTGTATTGGATCTATATTTTTGAGTATAGATCTTCTCTAGATCTGAAGTGTAATATATATCATATCAATAAAATAATGTTGTCAGGCTTTGTAGTCCCATTTTGTTGTTGCAACACCTCAAGCTTGAGGGATTATTCATGTAAATCTTCTGTTTATCTATTGTATATTGTATGGGCCATAATGTAGAACTGATTTCCTAATGTCCATACCATATTGCATCCAACACCTTCAGAAAATCACATTGTCTGTGCTTCAGTAAATTCTGTAGTAATCAAGTCAGGGGGATTGGGCATTTTTTAGGCCATATTGTGAGTGGGAGGCTTGTTTAACATAGCTAGAGTCATTTTTTTTTGGCTGAAATTTGGTATGTAAGTCCCAAATGACCTAAGCTACAAGATCCCACCATCACTTGCCCTTATTTTTATGCACATCTTTGAAATTAACCTTTTTAGAGCATAAATTATTGTTTTCCCCTGTCTTTTGTGGGTAGAATGAATCATATTTCTTGATGATGAACATTTTATGGAAAGAAATCTGATTTAACATATGTTTTGAGTTATATGGCTGCATATCCAACTTTAGAATATCTTAAGATATTCTTATGGTTGTAGAAAATCCCTATTTTGTGATATTACATATATCCTCTTCTTGTTCATTTTCTTCTTCCTCTTCACAATCTATGTAAAGTAATTTCTTCTCATCACACTTATGACCTTTAGTGTATTTTCTATCACAACTATAGAAAAGCCCTTTTTCTCTTTGTTCTTCCAATTTTTGTGGTGTCAACCTTGTAGGTTATTGAAATCTAGGAGCAGAAACACTTTCCTCTTTATAGAAGTGAGTGGTAGGCTTCCTTGTCACCATAATTTTACATTCAATTTTTCTTGCTAACCCGAATGCCTTCTCTAATGAATCAGGTTCCAAAATGCGAACTTCATGTTGGATTTTATCCTTTAAAGCACCTATGAAGAGATCAATCATGTGTTCCTCTGGAATATCAGTTACCCTTGTATTCAATTTTTGGAAGTCCTCAATGTGTTCCCCCACTAAACCATTTTGTTTGAGATTTATCAACTAGCTAAAGAAGGTGTTGCTCTATGTATCCTCATAATGTGCTATCATTTCCTCCGTAAAAATTGACGAAGTGAAAAATTTTTTACGGGAGAAAAGCCATCGATACCATACAAATGTATTTTGTTCTAAATGTAAAGTTCCAATGCGTACCTTTTGTGTGTTTTGAAAATTATCGAGATCAAAATATTGCTCCATCTGTAGTATCCATGTTACAAGATCCTTTCCATCCAACTTCCTCATCTCCATTTTTGGAATATGGTGGTTCTTCCCGCCAACATTAGAGTTTATGAAATCACGATTAGCATTTATTTTGTTCTCATCATGAGTTTCCTCTACTATATTTTCACCATTATGAAACATTTGTTGTATCAACTTTGTCAAACCTTCCATGTTTTCTTTTATATCATTCTTCATGTTTTATATTTTTTCGTCGATCTTAGCTTCCATGTCATCCATCTTAGATTCCATGCCAGCTTCCATGCCATCTATCTTAGATTCCATGCCATCTATCTTAGCTTCCATGCCATTCTTCAAACCATCCATCTTAGATTCAAAACCTTTCTTCAAACCATCCATCTTATTTTCTACGCCTTTCTTCAAAACTTCCATGTCATTTTTTGTTGCTCTTTGCGAGAGCGAAATTTGTTGCACTTGCTCTTGTAAATTTGATATGTCATGTTGCCATTCTTCATCTTCATGAGTCATAGTAGAGCCTTATAAAGGCTTAATGGGTGTTGAATCATTTTTAGGAGAAATTTTATAATATAATATTGATATATATTCTACAATATGCCCTTGGAATCAATTCAACTTGATTCTTCAAACAAGACTTATGAAATTTGGGAAAAACAAAATACACACCTTTTACTTGCTTTTAAGGAGCTCTATATTGAAATTGAATTATATCTGTAATTGTAGATCCTAAATATTTGAAATTCAACCTTGTAGTATCCCTCTGAAGCTTCTTTCAAATGTCATAGGTCTGACCTGATTTGGATTCCTCAAGGCAAAGTTATGTCCAATCTCCCACAATGACCCAATTATGGATTGGTTCATTAGAGTGAACTTGTTCAACCTACCTTGTGTCACTTTTTCCTCTTTTGGCTTTGAAATTGATAGAAAAGAAACTACAGTCCTTGTACTTGCGGCCATGTTTTACAGAATTCCAATCCGATGCTCAGAGAGAGAGTTATGAAGATTGTCCCACGATAACCTCTTTGAGATGAAATTCAGGAGCTTGAAAAATACCTAACATCCACAGATCATATCTCCGAAAATATTGCGAACCAAGTTCTGAAATTTTGTGACGCTATTCCTCAGTATTTTTGGTTTTCTCTCTAAAAAATTTAGCTTATGAAACTTCGTAGAAAAAATGTTATAGCGCAAATGCTGCAATGACCTGTTTAGCTTCAATTTAGGAGCCTGCAAAAATCCCTAACTTCCATAGATCATATCTCCGAAAATATTGCAAACCAAACTCTAAAATTTTGTGAATATGTTCCTCAGGATTGTGGCTTCACACTCTAAAAATATTAGCTTCTGAACATTCATAGAAAAAAATTTATAGTGAAAATTCCATGATGACCGGCATGGAGTAGCAAAAACCCTAGAATCCAAAGCTTTGATACCAAATGTTGTGAAACCAGCTCCAAAAATAGAAGAAAAGAGATATCAACACCTTAGAAATAAGAAATTTTGAGGGGGAAACCTCCAATACATTACATGAATGAAAAATTCATGGATGATACAAATTACAAAACCTCCTTTCTATATACAGGAGTCCATGGGGCCACAATGTAATCCTAGCTGACCTAACAATAATAATTTAAGGGCATAATAATAACAATATGGGGGTTACAAAGGTACAATAATAACAATAAGGGGGTTACACTAACAACAATAAGAGACTATACTAGTAATATAGGGGCCTAACATTAAATCTTTCGGGGAGTGATATGAGATGGGTGAGAGTGATGTGGCAGATGGAGGTGGGACCCACATCACAATTCAAACAAAATAATTTTTGGGTGTTTAAAAGGTAGGTTAAAAACTGTGTGAAGCATGAAATTTAATAATCGTTGATCTGCAATGTTTATATTTAGCGATGTGCGATGGATGGTGGGGAAAATGGTGACGTGCCAAGGAGAAATGACCCCACTTTAATCGCAATCAGGAAACCGGGAAGGCAGATGGTAAGTGAAAACAATGATATGGCGATGAAAAAGGTAAAGTAGAGAGATCAAGCAGAAAGGAAAAAGGTAAGGTTTAATGATTTTTAAGGGAAATGAAATGAAAGGAAGTGTGGCGGGTGAATGGGTCCCACTTCATTGCATATCGCATTTCGTAAGGTTTGTAGGAGACGAAAAATAAAGGATTTTTGGATTTGGCCGATGCGAAAATAAAATTGAGTGTGCGATCAGGAAATAAAAAGGGAATGACATAGGTAAAATAAAAATGAAAAGGGATAAATGGCATTTAGAGCATTGGAGTTGAGAATTAGGACAAATTAAGGGTAGGAAAGGGGTAATAGATGGAATGAATGAGGCTAGTATGGATTTTTATCACCATCACACTTAATCAGCGACACTTTCCTCTTTCAATTGAATTAAAAGGCAAACAGATTCATTTGAAGCTCTTTGAGAGTTAGGATTTCCCTTCCTTTCTCCTTCTCCACTTTGTATGCGGTCACAGGCCAACAGGAGCAAGCAGAGGTTAAATGTTATGTTTTACGAAGTGCGAAGTGCAGGGGTGGGGAGGGTGACATGGCAGATGGAGGTGGGGCCCCACCCCTAGATCGCATATCGCAAGATTTACATACAGGCGACGGAAATTCAAAGTTAAGACTTGCGGGGGGCGATGTGCAATGAGCGAGGTGATGAGTGACATGCCGAATGGATGATGGGCTACTTATGTCATTGTGGGGGGTGCTCTGGGGTACAACACACCCATCAGAAGTCTGCCCCCATAGCTATCATGAGTCGTAGATCTGTGGTCAGTGGACTTCCAGTGGATTCAACTGCGGAGGCACCAAAACTAATAACCTATTTTCTATTTGTGCCCGCGGGTTTCCGCTGATCTTAGATTATTGTTTATTTCCTTAAATCCCACTCGAATATTAGCACGAGCGTTAATCCATGATGGGCGATGAATGATGTGGCGTGGTAGAAGTGGGGACCACCCGACCCGCAGTTGAAGTGTTGGGACTTTATCTCACCCTCTCCAACTCTTTATTTACTTGACTTTGATATTGTCTTATCCCTTCGAAAGAATCACAAGCCAATAACTGATTTCAAAGCAATCATGAAAAATGAGTTTGAAATGACTGAATTGATGTTGCTAAGATATTTTTTGGGCATAGAAGTGATGCAAATAGAGAATGGTATATTTATCTCTCAATCAAATTATGCTGCAAACATTTTAGAGAGGTTCAATATGCATAATAGCAAGCCAATTGTCATGGGGTGGAAGTTGAGTAAGGAATATTGTAGCAGCAATGTTAATATGACATTATACAAAAGTATGGTGGGCAGCCTAATGTATTTGACCGCAACTAGGCCTGATATAATGTATGCAATGAGTTTTGTCTTGCAGTTCATGGAGACACATTGGTAAGCAGTGAAAATAATTTTAAAGTATGTCAATGGGACAAAGGAGTATGTCATTTTTTACTCCGCAACAAATTATTTTAGGATGGTTGGTTACACTGGCAATGATTTGGAAGGAAGTCTTCATGACAGAAAGATCACGTCAGGACATGTTTTTAATTTGGGTTCGGGAGCCATTCCATGGCCTTCCAAGAAGTAGCCAATAGTATAATTGTCAATTGCAGAAGCTAAGTATGTTGCCGCAACAATAGTAGCATGTCAAGAAGTTTGGATGACAAGGATGTTGCGAGATTTATATCACGAACAAGATGAAGCAACAATTATTTTCTATGATAGCAGTTGAGAAATTTCACTATCAAAGAATTTTGTCTTTCACAAGAGGACAAAGCACATTGATGCTAAATATCATTTCATAACAGAATTAGTTAACAATGGTGAGATTGCGTTACATCATTGTAGGTCAGAAGAACAATTTGCAGACATCTTCACAAAGCCATTGGCACATTAAAATTTTGTTTATCTCATAGATTATTTGGGAATGGTCAATGGCGGCACTTGCGATTAAGGGTGAGTTTTGGAGAATTTATTTTTGGTAAATTGGACTATTTCTATTAGAAAAGAATATGGTATAAGATGTATTACAAACAAGAGAGGCTAGATAGCAAGGAACCGGAAAAGAAGAAAAAATCAACCTCAGTCCTCTTAAGTAGCCAAAAGAGAAGCAAGAGATTCAAGAAGATAAAAAAGGGAGCCAAAATACAAACACAGGAATCTACCCAGAGTGGGTTGAATCCTCGGTATGACATTTCTTTCCTTTCTTTTTTGAGAATCTGACCCAGCCATCCTAGGGTAGTTGGGCTAGTATCACTTGGAGCCTATTGATATCTGAAGCAGTGGGCTCCTTGTCTAAATCTTAGGAGGATGTTTCATGAGACCATTTCTGAGCACTCGAGGGACCAGTGGGCATTCTAGGGTCTGCCAAGGTCATATCTTTCTCTTACTTCGCAACCTCCACATCTGCTTCGATCTCTTCCTCATCTGAGTTGAAGGAGTTGATGTCATCCATGGGAGGTGGTACACATGGTTTCTGGCTTTTGGAGTTTGATTTGCAGTTGCTCCCCTTATTTTGGGCAAGGAACGAGGAGCAGGAGTTTTGAAGGTGTCATGTTTGACGACGGTGACAACATCGGAAAGTGGTGTTCTCGTAGTTGAGGGTTTGTGTCCAATGGAAGTCTCCCACTTTGAGATTGATTTGAACTAGAAGGCCTTTTCTAATGTCTATTTCAACACATATTCTACCATAGGTGTATATGTATGATTAACCCCTGGAGAAATCCATTGCCGGAAAGCATCCTAGGGTGTTACTGATTCCTTGAAAGACCGAAAAGTGCCATAGAGAGGCAGGTAAATTTGGAATATTGACCCAAATAGGAAGCTTGGTAATAAAATTCATGGAGGGGTCAAAGTCTGGGAACCATGGTGTGAGGAATAGCCGAGATTTTCCCTAGAACCAAGGTCCTCCTATTAAGTATTTTTGATAGTCCTCATGGAAAGAGAATAGAACTATGAAAAAAACTTTTGGGCAGAAGAGAATTATGTTGTTATTCGTACAAGTGGAGTGGACCCATTGATATAGATCTGCTGAGCATGGCCATGTATGTTGAATCGGAAAATAATAGCCTTTTCTGCATATAATTGAAACTGGTCATCCTGTTTCAGGTGGGAGATTTCCACCACTGGTATCTCCTCTGTTTTATCCACTAAAAAAGGCTTGGGAGCCTCAAGGGGATGGGAAAATTTTTGGGGATGTTGTGCATGGACATCATCCTTGTAAGAGAAAATTTGAGCAGGGGATGTCTGCCCTGAAGCCTTACCTCTTAGATGAAGGGATAAAACCAAAGTAGCATTTTTCTCAATATTATAGGAAGAGAGAGAAAGAGTGTTCTCAAGTTGTTTACACCTGTAGAGGAATCGTTGTAGTCCAGAAGGGATCCTCAGCTTGAGTTTGAGGGAATGCGCTAAACTCTGCACCATATTCGCAGATCGAACCCAGTAGAGTAGGTTTTTTATGTTGAGAAGTGAGATTTGGATCTAGAAGGAGGAGGTCAAGTATGCCTTTGCAGGAGATGCACAGTGGATCGAGGGTCCACTGTAGAGAAGGGGTAGGTTGCTATTGCTGGAGTCTTTCATTCTGGAGTGCATAAGAACGAAGGATGCATTAGTTTTCAGCCTCACCTCAAGGTTGAGATCCCACCTGATCCTACTAACAGGCTTCCCACAGATCTATGAGCGATCATGCACCTCTGCCCAAACTACTGCGAAAAAACCTCTTTTTAGGATATGGGTAGGGAGAAGTCGTGAGGATGTGGGTGGAGCCAAACCATCATCATTGCCTCGCCACTGCTAGTGGAGAGGGAATCTTGCATGGACAAGGGTACATATAGCCTCTGGTTGCTGAGAACTGCAGGGCAGATTTGTGATGAGATGACAGCAGGAAGGTGCTCACAAATGCAGATCCGGGCCATCAGTTTCCACCACAAAGCATAGTTCATCCAGAGGGAGCCGAATGTTCCTGTCATATGCACAGTTAGGCATTTTTCTTGTGTCTTCACGGAGGAATGAGAGCCATGCCTCGCTTATGCTGGATAGATCTTGAGCTGCGGGGGTTTGTGGTGCAACAGTGAGAGCCTCTTGGCCATCGCAACCAAGTGAGGAAACCCTAACAAAAATGAGCATTGCACGGATCGTCATTTTTTGGACTTAAGGTGCTTGATGTTGCTAGCTTCGATAATTTCTTTCCGAGTGTTGGAGAATTAATCTCAACCATGACGTTAAAGTTTCTGACATTAGCCATACCTCAGTAAATTTTTTGTAGTTTGTGGATTGTTTTTGCAGGCAAGGACATTGCATAAATGAAGTTATGGGCATAGTACATTTTACCCATTCCGCAACATAGTAAATCAATTAAAATTAAATTTGAAATTTATTAATGGTCAGCAGAAACTCATGGGCAAACATTTACTCATATGGAATGTTCAGAAAATGATGTCCACCCATCCTGTGTATTAAATTCTATTTGTCATGAATTAAATGTCTTAGATATATATGTTTTTTTTTACATTTAAGTACATTCTAATGTAATGTGGCTGATGTAAGTCTAGAAAGACTAGAAGGATAAAATCGTCCAGCGAATTTCGGTGGGTGCATGAAAACAACAGTTATAGATTTTACTATGTGTTACTCCCAACCTTGGTGAATGTAAATCTCAATAAGAACTCTTGTTTTTCTGGTAAAGGAGACGCAACCTCCATATGTGAATGTATTTCATTATTTGAGGTTATAATATAAAGTTTGGTTAGTCGCGATATAGTTCTAGAATTTTCACGTATTGTTCTTACTTCAATATTTTGTTTCACAGTGAGTAAAATTATTTGATTATATTTTCTCCCCTATAGTTGTGATTTTAATCTCTGCCACTCTGTATTAAAAGGAAGACCTTCATGATTTGATGTATGCAATTGTATGGTATGGATTAAGTCATTTCCGCAACTCTCTGTGAAATTTGTGTGTTGAGGAAAAGAATTTCCTCTGTCTTCAAATTTTTTAACAAAAATATGCAAGGCATATCCTCACTAATCTGCTTGAGGGAAAGGATAATTAAACAACTAGAATCTAACATCAGTCTTCTAGAAGGTTAGCTTTGCAATATTGTACATAACCTCTCTACATTTTGGAATAGCTACCATGGCCACATTAGGATATGGAGATGTGCATGCAGTGAATTGCAGGGAAATGATATATGTGTCTTTTGATATGATTCTTGGGGCCTATTTGATCGGTAAAATGACTGCACTCATTTTTAAAGGATCCAAGGCACAAATATTTAGTGATAAAATGGCTAATATAATGAAGTACATGAACCGACATAAACTGTACAAGAATATAAGGGCTCAAATCAAAGGTCATGTCAGGTTGTAGTATGAGAGTAGCTATGGTGAAGCATATAAGGGCTCAAATCAAAGGTCATGTCATGTTGCAGTATGAGAGTAGCTATGGTGAAGATAGTGTTCTAGAAGATATTCTAGTTTCTATTAGGGCATAGGTTTCAAAGTCATTACATATGAAAAAATTTGTACAGGTACTTCTTTTCAGGGATTGCAGTGTTGAATTCATAAGCCATATTGTCACTATATTGAAAGAAGTGTTTTTCCTTCCTGGTGAGGAGATCAAGGAAATGTAGTAGATAAGCTCTACATTGTTTCTCATGGGTCCCTGAAAGAGGTAATTTTCGGAGAGGATGGGCATGGAGAGATCATTTCACATATTGATCCCTATGGTATCTTTGATGAAATTACTGTATATTGTAACATACCTCAACCATATAATGTTCATGTTCGTGATCTTTGCAAGCTATTGAGACTAGATAAACAGTCTTTCGCAAACATTATACAAATTTACTTCAAGGATAGATGGAAAGGATACAAATTTAATAATTAAAGAGCTAGAATCTGACATCAACCTTCTTATTGGAAACCAAAAAGGAGTTAACATTGCAACTTATTATGGTAATATATAAAGTTTTAAGAACTTGATTAGATCTGGTGCAGATCCAAATAGGACTAACTATAATGGAAAGAAAGCTTTGCATTTAGCTGCATGTAAAGGATGTAAAAGATAGACATACATAAACACTTAAAAATTATAATAGTAACAATTAAAATCAACCCATTACGTAAGTATAAAATCAATATAATTGTTAATTCTTCCCAAAAGAAAATAAAAAAATAAAAATAAAAATGAAAATTTTCAATTATTTAAATTTAATGAATACATAAATAAATGAAACAATCATAATATAAAAATAAAAAAACCCACCATTTGCATTATTGTCAAACCATAAAATAAAAATAAATAAATAAATATTTAGCATTACTGTCAAACCTATGTGCATGAGTTTAACCCACTACTTACATAGCTATGTGTATGAGTCTTTCTGACCAATTTTATGCCTCTAGCACAATTATCTGCATATTATCAACCTGGTGCGCAAGCATAGTTAAAAGCATGTCATAGTATGTATGAAGAATACATGCACCCATACATTATCAATCTTTGGCATGAGATGGCACTGTAATATCAGTGAATTACTGGTATTACCCAACAACAACAGAAAGGCAAAAGTAGATGCGTGGAATCGCTTCTATCCGTGCTTAAATGATTCCATAAAGCAGGCTGTTGGTGACAATTGAGTCATCAATTGACATTGTTACAAAACAGATAAATTGCATGGATACTTTCAAACCGTATTCACGAATTTTAGTGTTCAAATATACCAAAAGAAATTATAGTTAGAGTTATAATTATAATTATAATGATTATCATTATCATCTAAAGATTAGGGTTAAGTTAGGTATTATATACTTTATTATTTTATTTTGAAATAAACTGATAAAACGATAAAATATATATATATATATATGAATTCAATTTTTTCATTAATAAATGGTGTAAACATAAATGCGCTTTATTAACATAAATTTAAGAAAGTTAAGATTTGAGACATCATATGTAACACACGTACTCCAACCAATTCATGGTAGATAAATCTTACTTTAACTGTTTAATCAAGAAACGGTTGAAACTGAATTCTTGATAACAACCTTCGGTATTCGTTAATTAGGAGGCTCTCGGGTGGATGGTTTCTAGGAATTTCACGGGTTCATTTAAAGAAGATTTGATATGATTCTGAAAACTTCTACAACATAGTTGTATACTTTGTCTCGTCTCATGCCATGGTCATATGGGACAAAGGGTCGTGAAGGTTTTTATTTATTTATTCTTTCGTGATGGTGAAATCGATCTGTTCAACCGAGTTCAAATGGACTTGGGGAGTCAGAGTTAGAACTTTGTTTATTTTTCTCCAAGGCGTGGCAGAATAGAATGTGATTCGAGAGGGTTCAAGTCTCTTCTTTGGCCACCTGTTAGCGTTGTTAGTATGAATCCTTTGTCGAAGTGTATGAAAAAGGACCACTTTAGCTACGCATAACTAATAGCCCTAACAACAAAAGTGGCTGACAATATCTTCAGATCTATGGTTAGTTGAACAAGAAAAGAGCTGCAAAAAGCCATATCTATGCATGGAAAGACATTAAGCGGTAAAAACAAGGGTTTACTCCATATACCAATAGACAAGACAAGAACAATTTTTGAAAGAAATTTTATATTAATTGGGCACCTGGGAGGAAAACAAGAAGGTGTATCCAATTCTCCTCAGTGGGATGGGTTCTTGGAAGTCCTCAACACTTCAGATCTAAGATTTCTCTCTCTTGTGGTGTAGAAAACCCAATGCAAAGAATAGAGCTCAATGGGAGCTCACACAGCAAATGATGAAAAAATGTGACCAAGTGTATAGATCCAGAGTTATCTAATAGGCAACAAAAGGTGAAGAATGATGGGAAGAACCCTCCTATTTATAACAAAATATTGGGTCATTCTAGATCTTGGTGCATGATTAAAATAATGTTAACCAAATCTAGATCCACCTTTTATGGAATATTTTATTATATTTGTTGGAGGAAAAAAGTATTTGACTTGGGTCAAATCCCTTTATTTGTCAAAAATAAATAAATAAATGATTTATTTATCTTTTTAAGGAAGTGGTTGAAATATAATCAAATAAATAATGATTTATTTAATTATTTGTGGGTGATTTGGTCATATTTAACAAGGAATATTATCTAAATAAGATTTAAATAATTATTTCTAGAAAATAATAAGATAAATAAAGGTTTATCTAATTAATTTCTTTGTTTTTGGGTTAAACATGACTGGGAATAATAATTAAATTATGGTTTAATTAATTATTCCATAAGGAAAATCAAACAAATATAGGTTTGTTTAATATTTCCTTTTGGGGTTTCCTGTTTAGACCATAAACAACCTAATAAATGTGGTTTATTAATTTATTTAACATAGTGAAGGAAATTTTACTTAGGGTAAAATTGGTCTTACATGGTGTACTTGGGTCCATCTAATGATAATAGGTTAGATGACCAAAAAATGGTGTAACAGATTGCCCCCCAGCATGCGAGTGTCAGGAGCAAATCATATGACCGAAGTACGTTGTAAGAACTCAATCACTAGACAACAAAAGGGAAGTCAGAGAGAGAAAGGCAAGGTAGATAGTGTGCTGAATAACTAGACCCTGAGGAGACGAGACTCACAAGTGCAACAAGTCTCTTTTTATGAGAGGGTACCTGTGTTGAAGGCGGTGGGGGAGGCATACCTATGCCCGCCGAGACAAAGTACAAAAGAATAGTGTGTCCAGTAAACAAGGGACCGAACCATAGAGTACAGCCGACATAATCATGAGCCAGATAAAAATACAATGAGGAATCCCACATACATGTTGTGCCTGGGATAATAGCTAGGACTGGTACAATAATATCTGAGTACATGAGATAAATACAACCCAAATTCCCCCTGTAAATGGGGAAGGGCTCACAAAATCTTACTGATACGTGAAAATCAAAGAGGCTCTGCAAGTGGCTAAGGCCAACATCATAAAATATCTGGAGCTACATCGAAGGCTGCAAGGAAGAGGTCCTCCGGGCATGTGGGGGGCTACCTGCAGGGCCACCCCCTCATGAGGGTTGAGACATCTCACACACACCTGGGAATCATCAAGAGCTACTACTGTATCACTGAACCATCAAGTATACGGATTTCTATCATGCTGAAAGGAGTTGGAGAAACAATCAATTCAAAGGGAAATGAGAGATCCCTTTGCCTGATCCGAGGCACCGAACAAGAGTGGAAGCTAGAACCAAGGTACCCCTCCCTCTAGACCTGGCTTCTGGAATGAATGAGATGATTTCGACAGAAGGAGGTACGCCGCGAGGTGAAGGCGGTCGAGATATCCTCAACTAAGGCACCAGAGAGGAAATAGTGGAGCGACTGGACGATCGACACTAATGATGATAATGAAATGGAAAGGACCGAGTAGCGAATGGACGACTTCCTCATAGAGCATAAAGGGCATGAATGACATGGCAGCGGACTGACACAATATCGTAAAGGGATAGGGGAGACAGTGGGGATCGAAGGTCATAATGTGCGACACAAGAGAGAGACCAAGCAATGAAGGATGAAGAGCTATACCTGGGTACAAAGGGACTCGGGATAGACTCCATGGATGCAATGATGACTCAACTTGGATGCTCTAAACAAGGGTGACTCGATAGTGCTACTGTCACACAGTAAAGGCCCCATGGGGGACCATGGAAACATGAGTACAAGATGGGAACTCATGACGAAAATTGACACGAACAAAGACGAGTAAGGAGGCGAAGTGGTGCCCCAAGTACAAGTGTCGTAAGTGAGGAAATTAGATTTTAATGAGAGGTGAAGTGACCCTTCTTGGACAAAATGTGTCCTAGTGAAGTATCAAATCATAAAAATCTAATAGATACCCATTTGAGGCTCGGTGAGAGCTTTCCAACTGAGGCAGGGTGATGGGGTTTGTCAAATGGGGCTACAGGTGTCGTGCAACGATCGAAAGAAGAAACAAGAGCTTCTCTTTTAAGAAGGCGAGTTTTCCCTCCAAATTCACTCATTTGCTATTGTTTCATCGTGGGTGAATGTAGAGAGGAGAGAAGGCCCTAAATCTTGCGGCAGTGTAGCGGACAAACCGACCATTGGAATCGAGATCCGTCGACTATGGGTAAGAGGCTCAGTAACCTTACTCTTTCATTTTGATGGATTGAAAGTTCGGTTAGGGCCCAAAATCTGCAGAAACAGCACCCTCCTTCATCTCTACGGTGCCGGGTCGCACTTTTGGGCCAAAAAGTGTGACACGGGAAGCAGAGTTACGGGCAAAAAGTGCTCATTCTGTCCCAGGTGGGGCGAAAATTGCGACCCCGGGAGATGAGGGGTTTCGGTGCTGTTTTTATGGCCGAGAGTTGGGTTTTTTGTGTTTGGTTATGGTATTCTCGATCTCAGTATGCTAACGAAAGATGATGTTTTTTCACAGTATGGCGTGATTTACGGGTTAACGGGAGAGAGAGAGACTTGGGTACATTACGCAGATCCGAGACAGTGATACAGGGCGTCCAGTCATGTGTTGGCCAAGTTTGGGGTTCTAAAGTTTTGGAGAACCCTTTGATGAGAGCAAGAGAGCCATTGTTGGGTCCGGACTATCGGTCACTGGGATCCGCAGCATGAGGTCTTTGTAGTGCACGGGCACGGATTGAACCGATAGTCCGGGATGTGTCATTCTCGGTCTCCCACCATCGGATGGTGGGAAACACGCGACGATGATTACCGTGGGGGCGGCATATCATGGAGTTTGTGGAGCGACATTGTCGGCGGTCTCCAAATCAAAGGGACTTGAGATACCGTTCGGGGATCTAGAGAGATTAGAAACCCGCAGCGTGGGCCCTCACCATGCTGCGTATCCCGGCAACTGGCGCTCCATCACATCACCGGCGATGATGATTGTGGAGAGTGTGATGAGTGGGACCTACTGTGCGGTGGGCCCAAATGATGCTAGTGTCACCAAACGACAGGCTGTCGCTCTCACAAGCGGCGGGTGAACCACGATTGCTCAGTACGACATTATTGTGCACCTTCTTCTTTGAGAAGATCCCGACGCAGAGGCCTCGTATACATGATTCCGGATGGGGTGCTAGAGAGCCTGGGATGCGCCGTGGGGGCGGCATCGTGCGCAGGAGGAGGAGGGGCGTTCGGGCGAGTGTTTCGACCTAAGTTTTTGCCCATTGGGATCAGATGTCGTTATACATAGATGACCATCCCCATAGTGGGATGAGTTATTGTGAGATCCGGACACCCGCCACTTCCGCGTCGGTCGAGGTCCGGGGGCGATGGTAGGTGACAAAGCATTTCTATTCTTGTATGGGCATGTTAAAATTTTTTGAATAGATAGCTACGGTACTGATTCATGTACTTTTGGTATGCGGATATAGTGCCAGTAAAACCGGCGGGGATATATGGGGACGACTGCAGCGATCCGGAGCTACAGGTCCGAGTGGGTTGAGAGCAGCGCATAATGAGGATGCGTACCGCCCTACGGGAGGACATCCTGCCGTAGATGCGAAAGGTTGTTTGACCTGAGTATCGGAGCGTGGGTGGCGTGACTTAGACGACGCGTACATAGAGCCATGTGTGTTGGTCTACCCTCGGGACGTAGGCGAGGTGTCATGTAGCGCAGGTGGCAATGGCTCGATCAGTTAGCGCGTGATCTGCGGATGCAGCGAGCCATTGGCTCAGATCCGCCGACGATGCGACAGGTGTGGGGCATGTGGTGCCCCCCAGTGTGTATAGTAGGGAAAAGGCTGGTGTCCCGCTGAGTGTAACATGCTATGGGCATGTCATATGTATTAGAGTAGATGGACTCTAAACAGATGTTTTGTGACACATATTATGGATATGCATCGTTTTTTGATGATTATGAATGCTATTGTCTTGTATGAAATGCGTGTGATAAATGCCAATCTAGAACATGGTTTGCAATACTATCTACATAGTGATCCTGTTCTCGAGGTACATGATTGAAAGTTATGGTTTTAAATGAACATATCAAGAGTTTCACTCGTAAATAGTGTCTAAACAAAGATAGGGTTATGCACACGATAAACACCATTTAGTTGCATGACAAGAAGTAGGGAATCCAAACTAACATGCAGATGGAGGATGCGATGAAAGAGGGCATCGACATAGAGCCAAAGCACCGCATCATATTCGGCCCGATTGTTGGTGGCGGAACCAATGCGTACCCCGTTTGAAAGAATAAGGGCATTCGGTGAAAATGGCCCAACCTCGCCGCGGCTAGATTCCAGAGTAACGACTTGCACTCATGCTGCGCTAACCGATAAAGGGTGTGGACCTGGGGGTCTCGCGGAATGGTGTTACAAGACAACAAATGAGGGGAAGAGAGGCAATGACGGCGGCGTGAGTGTACAGCAGACATCGAGTGGCAACTGTGGGAGGGAGTGCAAGGAGCAAGGATGACTACGACTCATATACAAACTAGAGGGTGGTATATGAGGGCTATTGGAAGATATAGCGAGAACTCTCGCTGCCGGAGGTCAACACGAGACATGGTGGAGTGATCTCGTGTATGGGTGGAAAGAGGATCCTGGCGAAACGACAGAGTGATGCGACCCGGGCTCTGTGTGTCTCACAGAGGAGGATAGGTAAAGAATGGTCGTGGTAGACTCCGGGCTATCCGAACACCGAATTTTGATGGGAGCGGGGGATCCTCGGGTCGGCCCAAAGCATACGCGCGAGGATGGGAGAGGCGGATTGATTTTGTTCAACCTCATACGGACGACCCCTGAAAGAGGCGCGTAGTGCGTCGGGTGAGGACAATGGTGGGAGTAATGGCCATGAACACCGCAAAAAGCACGGTGGTTTGTTGGTGCGGGAGGGTCTGGGTTCTTTGTTACCGACAAGAAGAACGGAGGTTTCGGGGACTATAGACCCTGGGAACGTGACTTTAACTCGGGGGCTGGATACCGGGGCAACTCCAAGACAAGCATGGGTGGCATGACCGCGCGACATCAAACGCGGCACGGGCTTGGAGGGTGGGGGAGGTGCTCGGTGGCGCCGTGGTGGTCTTGTCTTTGGGGAGCCCCCTTTATGGGCTTTGCCTTTCTTCCGGGAGCCGTCGCACCGAGGAGAAGGGTCCCGTGAGGTGTCGGCACAGCGGGCAACAAAGGAGCGAGGGGGACCCGTTGGACCGTGTCAAAGCCATGTAGGGTTTGGGGTGACTGGGGAGGGGGTGGGAGTCGGAGGATCAAGGTACCAGACCGGAGTGCCCAAGGTCGAGTTAGGGAGAGATAGCGTGGCCATGACGGGGACAGAACACATCTCGGGAGGGGGAGCCGGGGAAAGGCATCGCGCAGGGTAATGATCGCGAGGGACGGCTCCGAGATGGTTAAGGGTCCTGGGGGACCCATCCAGAGGATAAAGGGGTTTGTGGATACCACCGTAGGGGGAGGGCCGAAGGAGGAGGTCCAGCTGGCCGAGATGTAGTCAAATAGGAGAGCGGGTTGCGGAGGGCGAGGGTGAGGTTGCGACTAGCGAAAGTAGGCCGCCTGAGGGCGCCCAGACGATCGTACATCGTAGCAAACATTCAATAAGTCGGGATCGGAAGGATAGGAGGAGGGGGAGACTAGGAAAAGTTCCAAGTAGGGGAGGAATCGAATGTGTCTGGGGAGACACCGGTCGAGGAAATCGGCAGCTTTTCTTGTTGGCCACGGAAGAGATGGTTGTCTCGTGAGGTCCGAGATTTTGGGCTCATGATATGTCAACCGAGTCAATGGTGAATATCTTTCCATTATGGAGGAAAAGCATATCTTCGACAGAAACCGCAGCTGGGACAACAGAGACATAGCATAGGTGTAGCTTCGCTCCAATAGAATGTTGTAGTCTAGCGGGCGCTATGACTTTGACGTCAATGCAAACAATCGCACGGCGAGGGTGATAGGGAAATTACGAAACGGGCCAATGGGTCGAGGCATGACCGTGCCACACCGAAGGGTGATCGTGGAAGGGGCCAGCTCAAGGGATCCGAGTTGCTTCCCAAACCGGCGGACATCACGTAGGTGGATGCCCCCTCATCAATTATACATCGGAAACGATGGCGTCCCGGATTTTTACCGGATTTGGAAGGCGACGAAGGAGGAAGGGGAGGATGGTCCAATTGAGTGGCATCGAAAACAATCATTTGGTCATCGACGCGGGATCTACAAGGCTCCACGACGATAGTAGAGCCTTCTCTTTTGGCAAGGGGCACTGACCGGGAGAGTTCCAGTGGGAAATGGCGGTAGGATATTGTGCCAAATCATCTACTATGCTATACGAATGAGCGACTCGTCCGGGAAGCAACGTTTCGACGTAATGGGCCCTTAGGAATCGTGGTATGAACCTCAAATTTGGGTTGAGGGATATGTAAGGGCAGCATGATGTCGAAAGAGGCTCGTAGAACCGAAGAAGGAGGCTCGGGAGTGACCCAGCAAGAGGCTCGGTGACGTAGCGAGACCAAGTTCGAAGGTGAAGGTCTGACGCGTGGAGGATGGATCGTAGTTCATCATGAGGATCCGGGTAATCGGACGAACCGCAAATGGAAGGTGGAGTAGAGACCCGCCCGTCTAGGTGGTTGGGTAGCCACGAATCCTTGCCGAGGGAAAGGATCGATAAACGCAACTCGGTTGAGTAGAGGCCACATTAGGGGGAGCATGAGGGGCGGCATGTTTTCCGCGCAATGTGGCTTGAGACTCCCACATCCGCCGCATCCGTGTAAGAGGGACAATCGTGGGTGTAATGACCGTAAACATCGCAACACGAACAAGGCTTGTTAGTAAGAAGAGGCTCAGCTCCGACTCGAAACCGAGTGCCCTATTGTCGTCAGCCAGTGTTAGGGTCAACACCTTGAGGATTGGGTCCAGTGAGTACCGCAGGGGCGATTGATTTGGATTGCCTCTCTCGCCTTCTTTGGAGAAGAAGGGGGATTAGTCGCACTTCGCTCGTGCAAATACTTGCCCCGACGGGGTCGTAGGTGCCGTTGCGTTGAGGAGGCAAGGGAGGTGAAAGCGCATATGTTGGAGGAGCCGGCATACCGAGCTGCGATAAGGGTAATGGTTAGGGTTGAAGACATTGAGGTAAAGCGAGAGTTTGGGCAAAAGGAGGAGGCATGCCCGACATCGCTCGGACAGCATGCTACCGAGAGGGGGAAGAGCAGAGGTGCCGGCCGTGAGCCCATAAGAGCTTGAGCATACGGATGGGAAAGGGCTCCAACGATACCGCCTGGTGGAATGAGATGCCCCCAGGCGTTAGCGCCACCGTGCCCGGTGATGTCGGGAGTACGGATAAACACAACCGGTACCCGGCGCAGACCAGGTCATATTTCAAGGCTATTTGGAGGGCGGCTTCTTTCGGTTTGAGGGAAATGGGAGGCAACATCTTTGCCAATGGGAGCCAAGAGAGCAAAGGAACCGTCCACACAGATTCGATCCTCGAAGGGGGAGCCGAGATAAGTCACACGTCTTCGTCGCCATTCCCGAACATGGGTAGAAAGGCGGGTCAAGATGTTTAGCGAAGGAAGTCAAGAGCTCCGTACCGTATCGCATCGAAGAGGGAGACAAGTAAGATAGAAAGGCTTGGGCAATGGTCACAAAAAGGTGGTATGGGAAGCGAGTGGCTCGGTCGACATACCATTTAGAAGCTTCGCCACGACAGCGGCGTTGGAACAAACGAAGACGATGGAGTCATCGGTAATGGAATTGGAGGAACACCACATCTAGAAAGATCTGGACATGATTGGTTGGATCTTCTCCGGAAGGCCTTCGAACTTAGGGATGTCGAGGGGAGCTTGGCCGCATAGGCAGGGCCAACCAACATCGTGGCGAACACGCCATTACCCGATCGATGATTGAAATCGGGGAGGCCGAGGCCTCGCAATGTACAACAGCAAAGGCGTGGCCGGTAGTCTCTGCTGCTCCGCCGTAGAGAGAGTGCCGGGCATGAGGGTCTAGAGGACTACTAGCGTTAGGCTCCTGGACCGGACAGCTGGTAAAGGCGACGGGGGAGAACCGAGGAGGAGAAGAGAACCCGATGAATCGTGAGAGGAGTCGAAGTGGTAGACCTCGGAGGAGGACCCTGCTCGACGATGGTGATTGTAGCGAGTCGATCGACCAAAACCGAGGGTGAAGGCCAAGAAGTTCCTGCTGGAAGGCACCTTGAGAGTGCACGTAGAAGAAGGAAAGCCGACAAAGGGCGAGAAAGGGACGAATCCCGCGAGGCACGGGCGTAAAAGGTGCGGGCATGAATTGATTTTAGAGTTTTTTCCAAGCCATAATAGACGCTTCTTTACTAGGGTCGTACGTGTGTGGCATGCGTTAATTTTAATTTTTAAACCCTTTCTCGCTTTTGAGAGCAAGAAAAAAGGTGTACTTGTAACTAAAATAAATCTGCAGAACAAGATATAATGCTGAAATAACAGAAAATTAATCAGCTACTTTTTGGTATCTACTCAACTCAAGAAGGTGTGTCTCTCAAAACTAATCTAAAAGATCAGGGCGAACACACGGAAAAGAGGCCAACAGATCCAAGGTCAAAAGGGACGGATCTAAAGGACAAAGTCAGCCGAAAAGAGGTGGGACTGCGACAGAGACATGAGGCAAGGTGGCTCGAGAAAGGGAGGAAATTGGAGAAAAGTGAAAGGACAGAGGGAGGTCCTAAAGAGGGTCCAAACAAAAGACGATGAGGTGATTTGAAAGGAAGAAAGGTCTGATTTAAAAGGATCCGCAACAGGAGGTATCGGATCTGGAAAAGGAGAAGTCAAACTCTCGAAAACAGACGCTCGCGACGGCGTAAAACTCTTTCCACCAAAAGTGGAGGGTACGCAGCCCTAGGGGGCTAGGCTCCCGCTTAGTTGAGCAAAACAGTATCGGAACAAAGCAAAGCCAGGGCAGACAGACGCTAGAAAACCCCAGACAGGCTTCAGAAAAACCTCAGTCTGCAAAACCGGCAGAACCGGGCAGGTGTAGGTTCAATTGCTTTTCGCACAGCAGTGCGAAACTGGCAGAAAGTGTGCCCGGAGGTCCATGTCATGTTATCGTCTGAAAAGTGCGACCCCCCGCTCTGGTTGTCTCCCGCGCGTATTTTCGGAAAAGTTGCTGTCTCGACTACGCCGATGTCGACCACACCGCGCAATAAACAAGCGTAAACACGCGAAAGTTAAAAATTTTAATGTTTTAGGGTTTTATGTGAGAAAAAAACATAAAAAATAGGAAAAATAAACAGCTAAAAAGAAACCCTAGGGTCTAAAGTAGACGGATATGCGTGAATATGAAAAACGACGACGGTCGGAAATTTGAAAACTCGTGGTGGAGTCGCCATTTGTTAGTATGAATCCTTTGTCGAAAGTGTACGAAAAAGGACCACTTTAGCTGACACTAACTAATAGCCCTAACAAAAAAAGTGGCCGCCACATCTTCGGATCTGCGTTAGTTGAACAAGAAAAGAGCTACAAAACCGTATCTATGCATGGAAAGACATTAAGCAAGTAAAAACAAGGGTTTACTCCATACTACCAAAGTCAGACAAGACAAGAACAATTTTTGAAAGAATTTTTATATTAATTAGGCAAGCCGGGAGGAAAACAAGAAGCGTATCCAATTCTCCTCGGTGGGATGGGTTCTTGGAAGTCCTCAGACACTTCGAGATCTAAGATTTATCTCTCTTGTGGTGTAGAAAACCCAATGCAAAGAATACAGAAGCTCAATGGGAGCTCACACGAGAAATGATGAAAAAATGTGACCAAGTGTATAGATCCGTAGTGATCTAATAGGAAACAAAAGGTGAAGAATGATGGGAAGAACCCTCCTATTTATAACAAAATATTGGGTCATCTCTAGATCTTGGTGCATGATTAAAATAATGTTAACCAAATCTAGATCCACCTTTTATGGAATATTTTATTTCATATTTGTTTGGAGGGAAAAGGTATTTGACTTGGGTCAAATCCCTTTGATTAGTTAAAAATAAATAAATAAATGATTTATTTATCTTTTTAAGAAGTGGTTGGAAGATAATCAAATAAATAATGATTTATTTAATTATTTGTGGGTGATTTGGTCATATTTAACAAGGAATATTATCTAAATAAGATTTAAATAATTATTCCTAGAAAATATAAGATAAATAAAGGTTTATCTCATTAATTTCTTTGTTTTTGGGTTAAACATGACTGGGAATAATAATTAGATTATGATTTAATTAATTATTCCATGAGGAAAATCAAACAAATATAGGTTTGTTTAATATTTCCTTTTGGGGTTTCTGTTTGGACCATAAACAACTAATAAATGTGGTTTATTAAGTTATTTAACATGAGTGAAGGCAATTTTACTTAGGGTAAAATTGGTCTTACATGTGTACTTGGGTCCATCTAATGAGAATAGGTTAGATGACCAAAAAATGGTGTAACAAGCGTTAGAGAGCCATTTAATCAGAGTAGTGTAGTTCCTTTGGTGAAAGACAACAATTGTTGTGAGATATTCCATTTGCAACGATCATTATGCGAGAAACAATAAAAAAGACGAGGCACTAACTCAAAAAGCGTAGCCACTCTAATTAATAAAGAGAAGTTCAAGTAGGAAGGGTAAAGAGAAGTTCAAGTAGGAAGGGCTTTACGCACTAACGAGATAAGTAACTTTGTCTTTTTCTTTGGAGAAAGAATCATATGAATGTTTTTTTCTCTTTAAGAAACTATAGTACATTGTTTTTTAATCTTTTGCCTTTTTCTCGGAAAAGAAAATAAAAGATTTATATGAATTTTACACGACAAATAGTTACTTTAACTCTTAGATACATACCATGGTAAAAGACAAATTTACAATGTAAGTTCTTGAAAAGATTTCTATTATGTTACATGTTTTATAAATATATTATTCCCTGGATGTATACCATGGTAAAAGTCCAAATTACTATGCTAGTTTTGTCATGAAAAGAACCCATGTGAGTTCTTGCAAAGATTACTAGTATGTATCTTGAAAGGCGTGATTAAACATAAATAAGTAAACTTGCTTGTCTTTATATATATCTTATTTAAGAAAAGATAGAGGCTTGTTTATTTTAAAATGGATTTCGTACTCGGTGTATTAAATGATAAGAAATCCAAGTTATTTTCTTGTAAAATAAATATAGACTAAAGAGAATAACCTCTTGAATATATTACATTACTAGATGGATTATGTCAACTTCTAAATATGTAAAGGTTAAGTTAACCTTGTTAGTGTTGCATAGTTTTATGCATAAAAGAGGCTATCTATGGTAAATTCTTTGAAGCAAAACATGAGCAAGTTTGCATGTAGAATCACAGAAGAACAAGGTTCTTTGCATGGATAGAAGATCTATTGAGTATGTGATTACTTTATGCTATCATAACTATTATGTTAGTTTCATTTTGAGCAAGTTCATGCATAGGCATGCAATATTTGTATTAGATTTCATCGGAAGGACATAAGTTTATATGTGAAAAATGATAACATGTTTTGTTTTCATACTTTAGAAAAGATTCTTTGGCAAAGAAGAAGAATTACATGTACAAAAACTAAAGTAATGTTTTGGTTTCTGTGAAATATATACATGGCTAATGTGGGTATAATATTTCGAGAATAAGGCATGTATTCTTATGTTTTATTTCCTTTAGTTTTATGGAAAAGAAAACCATGTTTTTCATGCCTATTATGTTATATGTCCCGGAAGAGAATCATGCGTTTTCCTATATCGATTATGTTAAGTACTCGGTTGGGAAATTAAGTTTAGAATCTTTATTCATTGCATGCATAGGAACAACATTCAATGTGTTAGCCTTGTTATATTTGCATACTCCAAAGGCAAAAGCTAAGGTGGTCATTCTTTTGTTAAAGTTTAAGTAAAGCGAATGCACATTGTGTCATTTTTCCCATTAAAGGAATTTACATTAGTGATTTTTCTTGTATGAATGTGCTCGTGGTGTGAAAAATGTCATAATAATGTGGGTGTTATTTGACATGAATTGATAATTACTTACTCACACTAATGTAGAGATGTTAGAAGAAAGCATGTTGTGACATGTTATTCACATCTCATATATGCACATGAATAGGTGTTAAAGGATCACTCAAAGATTGATTATTTATTGATTAAGGCTTTATCTAATCATGTCTGATAAAATCTCGTAGATGACATCAATGACAAGGAATGATGGTGACATGTATAAAGGAGATATTATGCTTAATGCGGTGACGGTAAATGATTATGGTTCATGCAAATAAGCGCAAGTCAGTAGGATGATACAATGCACGATGGTCCATCAAAGTATGGCATCCATGCCACCAACTTATATGAAGATATGAAGATTAGTGGGTAAATGTTATCATATCTATTGTAATGGCTTTAAGCAAGATATTTGTATATTTCCTTGTAAGATTTATAAACGTATGGTTTAAGGGATGGTCTCCCTTATAAGCCATTGAGTGAGGGTTGATCACCCTCACGAGCATTTAATAATAAAATTAAATGTGTTGTTGGTTTTCACCTCACGGGTTTCCGTGAGTATATTTATATTCAATGATGTGATTGATTATTGTGTCAAGATGATGATGTTGATTCCTTTCTTGTTGTGAAATGAGTGGAAGGCTACATCATACGATGTATATATGTTAATGTACTACAATAGAGTTAATGGTTAAGAAACTTACTATTATTATTCTAAAGTTACACTATGAACTCGTAAACATTTTAGGTAATGAAGAGTAAGGAACATTTAATAGTGAATGGATAGTTACCCATGAGCAACTTGTATAAAAAAATTTAACTCCTTACATTTCCATGTGAACATTAGAGATACAATGTTGCATTCACTAAGGCCTCTGAAATATTTCACAGTAAAGAAACAATGCTACATAAAATAAAATTACCATTGATTGGTTTTTATTAACTCTTAATCCAAGATTAAAAAATATTAATATTCCTCAATTATTGGAATCTAGTTTGGAGCTACATTTTCATTAACTTTCAATTCAAGGTTTAAAATAAAATTTATTAATATTTTTTATTATTATTGGATTTTAAATTGGGAAATAGTAAAAATTAGTAGGTGGTAAAGTGTATGTAGAAATTTGAATAATAAGATGAGTTATTCACCGAGATTATCTTTATTACACACTATTTGAGCTTCATGCATAATACATAACCTTCTCACCATTGATCATCAAATTTGCGTGAATTAAAAACAATCGCATGCGCACATTGAAACATTAATCAATCACACATATCAACACGGTATGTAATGGGGAAAACTACAGGCTGAAAACAACTATATGTATATTATGAATGATAGAGAACATGTAACAATCATAGTACAAACTCCTCACAAGCTCTCAAAGCACTATCTCCACCTGTTACACACTAACTAGCTCGGATATGAACAAGTCACAAGTTCAAATCTCCTCCACCGTTAGCCTACTTCTCATCGCAGCAATCTAAGATGAATAATGATGAGATCCAAGTTTCGAATCCCACCGCTTGTACTCGCGCAATACTCATTGGCAAATCTCAATCGATATGTGTGCAAATCTCATGCACAGCTACGATACTACAATCCCATAGCGAGACTCACCCTTTCACCCACCTCTAACACTTGGTCTCCACCCGACATCGTCCATGCATCGGGCAGCTTAGCGATGTATTCTTTAGTTGATTTATGAGTTAATAATTATATGAATTAATTAATAATTAATTCACACCACTCATCACTATTTTATTTATCGATTTAGACTAAATACAACTAGTTCAACTAAGTTAAACCGAACACAACTCCATCATTGTCTTCATCAACTCCACCAAACTCGCCACATGAGTTCTAACTGAAGTCAACCATGCAATAGCTCAACTAAACCCTAGGAATAGCGTAATTCCTTTTTTCCAATCACAGACAGCACATATCGTAGCCTTTCAGGGCGAAGTCTGCAAGAGGATGAAAAGATAATGTTTATAGCTCCAAATATTATTAAGAGCTAATAATATAATAATATCTGACTGATCTATTTTTAGACTCGGCGCTATAAATAGACTCGCTGAAGATAGTCCATGAGGTCCATCTATTTTTACCAACTCGACCAAACCATTCACAAATAGCATCCCGCAACTCATAGACCATGATCCATATGTCTAAAAATAGACATAGTCTAAAAACAGACTTTGCGCCAAAAATAGTTCTGCGGACCCACTTAGTGAAGGCGACTTCTTTCACTGCAAGCTCCATCATCTTGTTGCATTTCTCAACACTCCTCTCAAAAGATATGGATTATCTTCAACCCCTATCACTCGCTCTGTGGTATTCGAATTTTCTCCTGGTGAGCGCCTTCGTCAAGATATCGACATCCCCGATCCTCAGTGAGAATGTATGAAAGTAACATGATTCTCCGCTGCGCACAATCTTTGATATGATGGTACCTAATGTCGATGTGTTTGGATCTCATCATGAAATACTAGATTAATCGAGAGTTTAATGCAACTACGTTATCACAATAATTCACGTAGGCTCCAAGTGTGACTCGAACAACTCGACCAGGATCTTTACCCTCATCCGTATAGCTCGCATGCAGCCAAGCTTGCTGCCATATACTCGGCCTACGTTGAACCAAATGCCACGGATATCTACTTCTGTTGTACCAAGAAGCCGTTGTCGACCCGATACTACAAAAATCCCTCCAAATGTGCTCTTTTCGTCCATTGGGCTCCCCTCACCCAATGCGCATCAGTGAAGCCGACATAGCCTCGCCTCATCCTCTTGTCTGTACCACAATCCATATCCCGATGTGCCTCTAAGATAACGCAATACATGCTTTCTGCCTTCCCGAAAGAGCTTGGTTGGCTTAACCATAGCTTGTGAAAGCGTGGTTAACGACAGTAGCATATATCGGGTCGTGTATTGACCGGATACATAAGCGACCCCACCAACTCGTACAAACGATGGCATCCACTACCTCACGCACGAAGTAGCATCCTCCTTCCTCCAACCTCCCGGGGAAGAGGAGTATCAACAGAGCTTGTAGCCATGCATGTTGAACTTCTCCGGTATCTCCCGAGCATACTTACTCGAGAAACAAACAGTCCATCATTGTGCTGCCAAATTTCCAATCCCAGGAAATAATGAAGGAGGCCCAAGTCCTTCATCTCAAACTCTCTTGCAAGATCCTCCTTGCATGAAAGTATCAACAGCTCATCACCTGTTAGAATCAAATCATCTACATAAAGTACAATAATCAGCAACTTACCCTCCACCACAATTTGGTATAGGTTAGGATCCGCCTCACTCTTGGAGAATCCAAGTCTAGTGAAATAATTGTCTATCCATGTGTACCAAGCACGAGGTGCTTGTTTCAACCCATACAACGCTCTCTTTGAGCACTGCAAACATGCGACTTTGCATGCTGAAGATCTCGAAACCTTCGTAGTTGCTCTATGTACACCTCCTCCTCAATGACTCCCATTGAGGAACATAGTCTTCACATCATCCGATGAATATGCCACCCCATCGTGGCGAGAAAGCAAGAATCGTCGTATGGAAGAATACTCTCGCGGCAGTGAAAAGGTCTCCCCATAATCGATCCCATCTATCCGCGAGAAGCCCTCGGGCAACAAAATCTTGCCTTGTACTTCTCCACACTCCCATCGACTGCACCTTCACTTTGTAGATCCATCTCAAACCCACCATCGATTTCCCCTCCGGCTTTGGGACAATCTCCCATGCATTGTTTACGAAAATCGAATCATACTTTTTCCACCATGGCATCTACCCATACGGGGGTCCTCCCGACTTCCTCGAAGAGGATGGCTCTGTCACGACATATTTGCTCACAAGATTCATGTATCCGGTGTCTGGGGTCCCATGGATCGTGTCTCTGTTTGTACTCGGCTGTCACGTAGGTGGTCCTACAACCTTCTGCATCTTGAGCGGTCGCTCGTCGGCTTTTGTAGTGCGCTTCGCCTCTCGATGGTTGAGTGCGCATGAGTGGTCTCTTCCACTCCATGAACTTCCTCTTGTGGCTGATCCACATTCCGAAGCTCATCCTTAGGAACTAATAGCTCCTCCTCCGCATGCAAGTGTGGCTCCCTCTCGGCGAACACTTCATGTGCTTTCTCTCCCTGAAATTTGATATCCCATCGCACAACGATCTTGCAAGTCATCCGGAAAATACACACGATAGTTGTGGGGCGTATCTGTGTACCCCACAAATATCCCAACCTCTACGGTCGGCTCGCTTCTTCCCCGGCATCCTTCGTCACATGAATGTAAATAGGTGAACCAAAAATCCTCAAATGGGAAATATCGGGCCTCTTACCAAAAAACGCCTCCTCGGGTGTACTCATGCCAAGTATCTTGTGAGGACAACGGTTCCGCACATATACGCTAGATGATTGCATGCCTCCGCCCACAAGTGAATGGGTAGGCCACCGATCATGCAACATTGCCCGTGCAGCACCCACGATCGTTACGTTCTTCCGCTCAACAACTCGTTCTACTCTGTGGGTTATGAGGATGCTAGTGAGCTCTCTTCGAATTCCTTTTTGCACTGTAAAGTCCTTGAATTCACCGGAAGATGAATTCACCACCATTGTCGCTCCCTAAGAGCCATTCACCGCTTCCCGATTCCTTCTCAACCAACGCCTTGAACTCATAGAACTTTGAGTATGTCTCCTCTTCTTCTACATACAGAAGAAGATCTAGACACTTTCAAGAAAAATCATCAACAAAGATTCACATAGTACATGTGCTTTGTTGTCGAAGCCACGAGAAAGGTCCACACACGTACGTGCGAATTATCTAAAGGATCATCGTGGCGCGACTATCCTTCTCGTGAAAGGTGGATTTTCACAAATTTTCCTAAGGTACGTCCCTTGCACCGATCGACTGCGCAATAGTACCTTTAGAAGCCCGGTGAGAAATCAGCTGCAGGTATCTTCAAAGCTCCATGGTGAAGGTGGCCCAACCTCCCGTGCCACGGCTCGCCATCATCCTAGCTCACCACTCCTTCTACCTTGCATCCCATTGTTCGCATTATCATCTACCGCAGTTGATAAAGGTTCGGCGACTCGAACCCCTATCTTCGTGGGTTTCTCCCAGATTGTCTTACTACGCGAGAAAGCCTTTCCCTTCTGTGAAAGACAACATCATATCCCTTGTCTTCTAACATCGCCACGAGAGATAAGATTCTTCTTCAATCCTGGAACATGCATCACATCCTTCAATACAAAGGGTTTACCAGACTCCCTCTCAAAGGAAATGATACCGACACGGTCGCACTGTATCTACCATCATCGCCCATCTCGATGTGCACTCCAAGATCTTTCTCATCCGCATCAAAAAACAAATCTCGATCTCTTTGTCATGTGAAAAGAGACGCACCACTATCCAAGAACCAAAATGAACCCATCACACTTGATACCAAGCATGCGATCAGCGAAAAATCCAGCTCAAACTGCGAGGCTAAGGCCTCCTCCAGCTGCAGATCCAGCGTGAAACTCTTCTTATTTTTCTTCTTCTGCGGACAATTTGTGGCATAATGTCCATGTTGGTGACAGGTGAAAGCACTTCACCTTGGACATGTCACGCTTCTTGCCTCTTCACACTAGATTGAGAAAATTTCTTGCTCTTCCCCATCTTTTCTTTGGTAGCCAGAAAGCACAATTCTCTTCATCAGATGCCTTTGATGAAGATCGTCCCAGCTCAGCACTTCGCCTTATCTCCTCTTACACAAGGTCAGACCAAAGTCGCTCCCCATCCCGGCAATTTCTCCCGACCATTGACAGAGTCATGATAGGAATGCCAACTCTTCGAAGACCAAGGAGAGATAAGCTCACCAAGTCCTCATCATCTGCAGTCACCCCCCACACTTCCTAGCTCGTCCCCTGCATTGGGTGAACTTTGTGAGGTACTTGGGCATACTGCTCGCCTTTCTCCATGTTTATGTTTACGGGTTTATCCTTGAGCACGACTTCCTCCGGTCACTCTTGCTTTGGAATAAATCGTCAACGCTTTCCACATCAAGTATGGAGAATATTTACCATGCAGCTGGATACTATGTGATCCTTCACGCCCTCCAACAAAATCCTTCGACATTTTTCTGTCTTCTTTTGCAAGACTCAATTTCGAGCGAGCATCGATAGGCTTTGGGACTTTAGCATCTATGAACTTCTTCAGTCCCATTGTCATCTAACACCGCCTCCATCCCTGTCCTTCCATGCAATATAATTCGAGCTGCCTTCAATGGAATACTCCAATCGCAATCTGTTGAAAGACATCTCAACTTCGACACCAAGAAAACATCGACAAAGAATTCGAATTCCACTGACTCAAAACTCAAACTAAACACGATGCGAAATTGTGAGAAAAAAGTATTTCTAGTACAAAGATTGATTGTAGGGGAATTTACTAGATATTTCACCTTTCAAAGAAAGGATGGATCCATAGGCTACACGGCTCCCTCTTACGTGACTACTGCCTAAAGAAATAAAATGTAATCACTGTAATAGATCTGATGATCAACTTCGCTCCGATACCATGTAGAAATTTGAATAATATATGAGTTATTCACCGATATTATCCTGATTACACACTTTTTTAGCTTCATGCATAATACATAACCTCTTCTACCATTGATCATCAATTTGAGGAATTAAAAACAATTGCATGCGCACATTGAAACATTAATCAATCACACATATCAACACAGTATGTAATGGGAAAAGCTTACGGATATAGAAAACCCCCCAACTATCACGTATATTATAATGATAGAGAACATGTAACAATCATAGTACAAACTCCTCACAAGCTCTCGAGCACTATCTCCAATTGTTACACACTAGCTAGCTCGGATATGAACAAGTCACAAGTTCAAATCTCCTTCACCGTAGCTCTGCCTCTCATGCGCAATCCAAGATGAATAATGATGAGATCCAAGTTCGAATCCCACCGGCTTACTTTCGTACAATCCTCATTGGAAATCTCAATCAATGTGTGTGCAAATCTCATGCACAGCTATAGTCACAACTAATAGTAAACTCACCCTTTCACCCACCTCTAACATCGGTCTCCATCGACTCGTCCATGCACGACAGTTAATCGATGTATTCTTTAGTTGATTTATGAGTTAATAATTAATTCAAACCACTCATCACTAGTGTATTTATTATTTAGACTAAATAAAAATAGTTCAACTAAGTTAAACCGAACACAACTCCATCAAGTTTCGTCTCATCAACTCCACCAAATTACTCCCACATGAGTTCTAGCTAAGTCAACCATACAATAACAGCTCAACTAAACCCTAGGAATACCATAATTCCTTCCGTCGAAATTTGCATGTTCCACATCCGTAGCTCGAACCGAAGTGTTGCAAGAGGATAAGATAATGTTTATAGTCCAAATATTATTAAGAGCTAATAGTATTTGAGCGATCTATTTTTAGACTAGCGAGTCTAAAAATAGACTCCGCACGATATGTCTAACAATACTAGGTCCATCTATTTTTACCAACTTGACCAACCATCCACAAATAGCATCCTGCAACTCATAAACCATGATCCATATGTCTAAAAATAGACATAGTCTAAAAATAGACTTTGAGCCAAAAATAGCTGACGGGCCCCACTTAGTGAAGGCGACTTCTTTTCACTATGCTCCATCATCTTGTTGCATTCTCAAAAGTGTATGAAACATTGTTTGCTAACCTAATAAATACGAGAGTGAATGTTTGAGGACTTGCACTAAAGAGTAAAAATTCATATCACAAGTACTATAAATTAATTTGACGTTAAAGAGACATTCTAAGACAAGGTGGTTGCTTATTTCAGCATAGTTTCTCTTATGGTATGTTGGGATGTGCCACTCTCAATTTCAAAGGGTTGTTGTAGGTATGATATCTATAATTTTGGTTTGGTGCATAGTATTAGTTTAAAGTAATGAAAAATAGTGTTGGTTTTTTTTATCCATACAAGTGTTTTTAAATTGGATAAGCGAGTACAATGACTAAGCTATCTTAGAGAGTACTGGAAGCCTAGGAAAATATTTAATGTAATCATAGAAGATGATTTGGTCACAATGTTGATAGTATGTTGATTAAATCACTATAGTGGAAAACGCAATGGTTCTACAAATATATTGACATATTCCTCTAGTAGAGGTTGCAAACTTGATGGTGAAAGTTCAAATTGATGTTATCCTCTTTCATGGGATGAATGATATAGATGATATGACAAATGTTGGAATCTACCTTGTTGACTAGGGGAATGTGGGCACTACAAAGAGGTATGGGAACCATACAAGAATTGAGTTGATAGCAAATTTGATCTCGAAAAAAAGAAGGAGAACTCCTCCTTCCCATAAAAATGATCATTCTCCAACGCCGTAAATAAAAATGGTTCTTATAAAAAAAGAGGTTTTCAAAGGTCTCTTCAAGTTATGAGTTAGTTGTTCATGTAAACTTAACCATAAGAAATATCTCATGAATCAACTCACACATGCATTTATGAAGAGAAACAACAAATAATTTGGTGACTGGAGCTCACCCCTCTTGGGCTACTTCTCACGAGCCTACTAACACAACGAGACGGCTCCATATATTTCGATGTAGGAGCATTATTCAAGGTTTATAAGACCTAGGAACCTTATCACACATTTACTAAAGGGAGTGGGTTCCCTTAATTATTTTTTTTATTTTCCTAAGTATAGTTTGAGTTCTAAAGAGATTTAGATGTAATTTTATTAATGAAGAATATGTCGTGAGTTGTAAAGATGGTAGGGATGAGTGAGTAATCCTAGGAAGAGTGAGGATCTTAGGGATCTAGAGGTATAATATAAGATTTTGGTTGAGTAAAGAATTGATATGGGAAAATATTTAGGAGAGATTGAGAGATTTTTGGGTCTAAACTATAATTAGTTCAGATTCCTACTTTTATATATTTGTAAGCTTTTGAACCATTCGGGTTTGGCCTAGGTTTGTAGTTTGGGCCTCCGGAGTGTGGCCGTTGGCCTTTGTAAATATACTTTGTCATATTAATAAAAGTAAAATAAAAAAATAGTGTGTAGTGAGATTAAAGAGATGGTTCCTTAAGTGATAGAAGAAAATGCCAGGACTCACAGGAAGTTTAAAAATCCCTCGATATCGAGTCATTGATTTATGTTTGTTGGGGAAATTAATTTTTGGGTTGCGAGTAATGGTTATGCATGTTTCGGTGGTCCCGATACATCATAAAAGAATTAATACCATAGACGTAATTTGGGTTCGAAACTCTAGAAGGTCGAGTCTAAGCCGGGAGAGGAGTTTGAGAACCTAGTGCGTGTGGACACTGCGTTGCAAATTGCGTTGAGATTTGTGTCAAAATACTACATATAACATTGTAAATATTGTGTTGCAAATGAGAAGGGACCAGCGTTGAGTGAGTTAAGGATCTTGAAGTTGGCATAAAGTATTAAAATGTGTGAGTGTGAAGAGATCGTGTTGGGTCAATGGAAGTTTTAATGCTTGATCTTAGAATTATGAAGTTTTGAATGGATCTACACTATTGTGTGACTTTTAGATTTATGGTTGATCGCGTGGAATTAGTGTGATGTTCATCTAGCAAAAAAAACCAAATTTCTTGAAGTTCGCTACGCATTCATTGCGCATGTGATGCACATACTTTGAGAACACAACCCTTTATTGAATACGTTATGCATTTCGGTATGCATTCACTGCTGCATTCCTACACTACGATGAAAAAGACCCTCTAGTGGAGGGTTCCAGAGGAGGTTGGTGGGTGGAGGTTTTTTGCAGATGTATTTCGTCTGGTGCTCTTATCACCATAAAACACACTAGTGTGTTTAATACGAGAAAGAACCGGTGTGGTTAAAAAATTGGCATACCAGACACCTTGCACTCCATAGACACCCTCCCGGTGTGTTGTAATTCTATAGCACCGGGACTTTACATAACTTACGCACCGACGCCTCATAAAAAGCGCGTGAAAACCCAGAAACTGTTTTCGGGTCACCTTTCAACGCACTAAGTCGCCAACACACCGGACTACCCTTAAATCCCCGCTCACCGTCATAGGTTTAAATAAATAAAAAAATTACGTACCAAAAGACTGCACAAGACATGGCAGACCGAAAGCGTGTGCTCCTAACACACCGCCCGATGCATCATATTCCCGTAGAGCATTGGTTCCTTACATCTCTTACGCATCGGTGCTTCCTAAAACGTGTGCGAAAAGCAATCGCTCGAGGTGGAATAAAGAAAATTCACGGAGGCACCAATAAACACGCACGAGACGGATCGTATAATAAAAAAATTACGGGAAAAAAATCGCACAAAAAATTGGCACACCGAAATCGTGTGCTCCCGTACACACCAGCCCGGTGCTTCTAATTAAGGAACTGCATTGGTGCATGTCAAATCATCAGCACCGATGCCTCCTAAAAAGGGCGCAAAAATAGAAACTTCCCAAGGCAGAATGACGAAAACGCACCGGGGTACTCATAAACTCCGCGCATCGAAACAGAGTTAAATAAAAAAAAATTACGGTAAAAAAACTGCACAAAACATTGGCTCACTGAACACCGAGAACGGTGCATCATGTTACTGTAGAGAATTAGGTGCGTTACGAGTACACCGCGGTGGTGTGTCATAAAAGCACGCGAAAATAGAAAGTCGCCCAGTGGGCGGCATAGTGCAAATGCACCCAGGTACGCCAATAAAACCTCGCGCACTAGAACAGGTTAAAAAAGAAAAGATTACGGCAAAAAACCACAATTTTCACTTTTTTTCGCAGCTATAGAGCTCTCAAGCTAATCGGTGCAAGTTATCCTTGTTTGAGCATACGACATTCGTGCTCCCATTGCACTCATTGCACGCACTCTTGCTATGGATTTCCTCCAATCTCACGTCGAATTTTGTAAAATGGTGGAAAAATTTTATTTTGCAAATTCTATAGCCAATATGCCTCCTCGACGGATAAATGTATAGGTATTTTTTTGGTTTTTCCATAATTAAACCTTTTAGCGAATTATAATTTCTAAAAACCTTAAAATTAACCATTAAAAAAAAATATATAATTGTCGCATGGTGTGCTTAGAGTTGTTCGGCTCGCATCGGTTATGCGATGCTCTGTAGATTTAAAGGCCACTATGCCATCTATGCTAAGGTTATCCACACCGGTCCCGTAGAAATCGAGTAGGCACACCATGATATTTAAAAAAATAAAAAGTGTGGTGTGTTCGTTTACCAAGCCACACCGTTGACAATGTGGTATCGTGGCAACTCGGTGCGTTGACGAAATTATCAGCCTCGAGGCATGTAATGTTGTCAGTGCACCACATACCGCAATCTGGCACTTTCAACTATTTTGCCTGGTAAACCAATTCTAAGGGTATCCGCATCGGTTCCAAGGTCGTACCAAAGGCACACCATGTTATTTTTAATTTTTTGAAAAAGACCGATGCGGTCGGTTACCTAGCCGCACCATTGACCTAGTTGAATAGTGGCGATACGTGCGTTGACCGAAATAACTCGCCCCGGGAGGGCTATTTTTGTTAGCACACAACTTACGACGTATTTGACTTGCGTCAACGGTGTAGACTTTCAAAATGACGACGACGACTATGTACGCAAAGGCGGGAGAGCGATGCGTTGATTTAGCTATATGCCCCAGGGGCATATAGTGTAGTCAGCATGCTCTGCCCCTAACTACTGCACATAGACAACGGTGCTACAAAAAATTTTCATGGAGCCACTCGCCTTGGTGCGTTTCATATCATTAGGTGCATCTTCCCTGGTCTGCTCTGTTGAAAGACGCACCGGGGCCGATTTATGACTGTTTTTTTGGCACACCGACTGTTGTTTTATTTATTATTCAAAAAATATTTATATACGTATATTTCTAAATACATGTGTCATTTAATAAAAAAATTGTGTTTAATATGTCAATCATTCAGAGACATGAAAGGAGAGAAGAGGGGCAACGAAAACAACAACAGGCGGAATAGTATAACATGGTTCGCATGTGGGAGGCAAGAGAGAGGGAGAGAGATGCATACCCTCACCCTATTACACCAGAGACGCAAGGGCTGCTAAGGCAAGTAGGCCTCGTCAAGTTCCATGAGGAGGCTATTTCCCTAAAGTCCCATAGTTTGTTTTTGAGACATCTTGTCCAAAGGTGGAATGGCGAGCGACAAGGGCTTCAAGTTGGTATCAACTAGTGGTACACGCCCACTAAGGAGGATATATATTTTATGACGGGGCTATCGAGGAGAGGGGTGGATTTCACTTGTTCCTCGAGGTTCCGGCTAGTCGTGTGGCCGGGAGTCGGTTAGTTTACTCCTAGAGATACATTGGAGAAAATTTAGTATCTCCCGTAGATTTTTAGGTCGTTAGAGGGCGAGTTTACGTATTGGTTCGTTTGGTCGTGAGGAGGTCCAATGTATCTCACTTATCATTTCAACCATTTCGCAGACAACACGGTGATGGGCAATGCATTAGTTTCTCGCTTTTATATTATGTTGATTCTTTAGTATAGCGACCACGACTTGTCGTGGTGCTCGCCATTTTTGTAGCGATTCCGTACAACATTAGATGAATGTCACCCTCATGCACAAGGGACATGAGGGTCAACTTCCCTTTTGCTTCGAGATTTTTTAATTTTTTGAGAGGTTTACATAGACGAGGCCTAGTTTTCTTTGGCGGCCCTCGTAGGTGCGAGTACTAAAGGCACGTATGCACATGTGGGGGCAGATGATGCCCAAGAGGGAGGAGACTCTGTTTCCAGTGAGGATATCAGATGATGCATTGGAGTTGCTAGCCAGTGTTGATGAGCATTCCTTCATTATGGTCCCCTGTCCTTATGCGGGGTTGGATTAGCGAGGGTGTGCCAACATCCTCTTCACAGTTGATGACACATAGAGGTAATATTACTGTTTTATTTAAATTTATTCCAACATGTTCTTTAACTTGTTTTTATTAATTGTGTAATGAAATTGTCTAATTATTATTGTTTACCTGTATATATTTTGCAGACATTGGCTCTTTTGATGGCGAGGACATGCCGCCGGCACCACTTGATCTAGTGTGGATCCCCGATGACGATGAGGGCATGCCAGATGCCGAGGATGGTCATCAGGAGGCCGATGTAGAGACACATGCTCCTGTTTTTGTGTCGGTGTGCGGTCGACTTAGTGATGCTAGATATAGGATGGAGTTGGGCCACGACCAAATCATTGCATTGATTGTTGAGGCAGGCATCAGGCCCACTCATTACAGAGACATAGAGGCCAATCATAGGCTATTACGGACATATTGCGAGGCATTTTTCATGACATGTACAACCTGATGCGGCATTTCATAGGAGTTACGACATCTTTTTACGTGGTAGCGATGAGACCGTTGCACATTATGATCGGTCATAACACGTGATGGACAACTGCTGAGGCGCAACGTACCATCATCTCACGATCTTTCACCTCGCACCGCGCTACATGAGCATGAGCCTCCACTAACATCTAGGAGTGATCATCATGGAGAGGAGAGCTGCACCATCGGCCATGTCCGGTCAGGCAGACTGTCAGCACCCATCGGCACTCATGATCATGAATAGGCACCATTGATTCATGAGCGAGGCCTCCACTAGTGCTTGATATTGATGTTGTACCACCACCGACTGATCCATGACATTTATATTACAGTTGTATATTTTTAACATTATATATATATATATATATATATATATATATATATATATATATATATGGTCGATGTATTTTAAGTTCATGTTGCAGTTGCACTTAATATACATGTTGGTGATCATCATGGTGTGTATGTTGTTAGGTAATGTTAGATATAATGTTCATTTAATGTCGACTTGCAAATAGATGTGCATGTGATAGCATGAGTTATTTGACATGATATGTATATTTGATGTTTTCGTTGTGATAATGTTAATATATAATGTTAATTGTGTTTTGTTAGATGACCATGATCACGATGATGCAGTTAGCGATTTTGAATGTGTTTTTTAGTCAAATATGATGTTTGTACGATGGTTATCCCGAACGTGATGTTTATTAATTAATTTAAACTAAATGATCATGATATTGTAAAATTGTAATATTTGTAATTCTAATTGTATTTAAAATTCTAAAATTGTAATTGTAATGGTATATATGTAAATTTGTAAAATTGTAATTGTAATTGTAATTTTTTAATTTGTAAATTTGTAATTGTAATTGTAATTGTGTATATGTAAAACTCTTAAATTGTAATTTTAATTGTAACTGTACGTGAAATTGTAAAATTGTAATTGTAATTATCATTGTAATTCTAATTCTAATTCTAATTGTATGTAAAATATTTTAAAATTTTAATTGTATTAATGTGAAATGAATTTATTAAAATTTTTAAATTTGTAAATTTGTAAACTTTAAGTAATTGTAAAATAATAAATCTAGAATAATATGATTTATTGTAACATAATAAATTTTAGAAAATAATGCAAATAAATTCCTATACTTTAGAATTATCATTATTTTATTATGATCTTAGATACAAAAAAAAAGAATTAATTTATACAGTATGTCATTGTTTTTGAGATTGACATAATTGCAAATTATCAAGTGAATTATTGATTTTAACATTAACAGAATGCAAATTACGAATTAATTAAAAATACATATTATATTAATATTTCGAAAAAAACCATCTTAAAAAAAGTATAAATATTGATGAAATAACACATGTACCATATCACTCTCGCTCTCATGATCACCGTCATTATCTTCTAGCTCGCATGGCATGATAACACTATTGTTCTCAAAATATGTTTTGATCTAGGGTCATGTGTCAATATGAACCACCAATCCCTATCCAACACATCTGGGTAAAAAAACACACGCTTGCGAGTGTTTACTGAAAAGCATAAGGCTCCTTAGCTTCATCCCACATATTTCTAGAGATGATACATATCATCCTACTATCGCGATCTTCCTTTACATTATTCCAATCAAAGGTGTCCCACCACTTGCACCTAAAAATAACACATTGGAGAGAAAAGAAAAAATCCACTTCAACGATCTCTTGTATCCTTCGATGTAATATAACGTCTCTCATACTAGGTTTTGATCACGCTGGCTAGATTGACTAGATTGATCGAACTCAACTTACACTCCATGATCTTGTGTGATTTTTCCAGAGCATTGACATTTTCTATGTGAAAATGGTTTTCATATGCCCACATAGATGGGAAAAAATGCACCTATTATAAAAAAAGTTAAAAAAATCATAGTGTCATGTGTCTTATAAATAATAATCCAATAGTTAAAATATGAAATGTAGATGTCTTATAATTTTCAAATTTACATACAAATTAAACAGATTATTACCGATTTGCTGCACCCAATCCCTATGTTTAGCACATCATCTTCGAGCACGCGGGTACCGACCGTAGCACCGTATTTCTCTCGACTTGGTCAGCAACCCTAAATTTTGGGGCATATTTTGGCATATTTTATTTTAAATGATCGGGATAAGGCACACTTATACCATTCAACTTGTCTAAATTATTTCCTATCACAATCCCATTTCATCTCGTTTTGTTCGTACAATACGACCCACGATTTAGTGACGCTTCATAATTGTAAAGAACGAATTTATTGATTGCTTCAATTTCTACATTCGATGAAATCAAAACAACATTATATAGTACATTTACAGATCAAAATATACATTATATTGAAGTTCAACATGAATATTAATTACTTTTTGTAAATTTGAAAAATTATAAGTCGCTTACTCTTTATCAAGCGCTTTTTCCCACTCGTTTGGAGCAACTCTCCTTCCCTTTTGTCTTTGTCCCTTTAATCATCCCAAATCACCGCACTTGTGTCTATTTTCAATGCTCGCTTGATGTACTCACCGGCATAATAGAAAGACTCATACGATATGTACTTCTCTACCATAAACCCCTTGGGTTTTTTCCCTTTGTCTAACAAAACCTTTCAATTTTCTTCATGTACCTCTCTAAGAAGAACATCCAATGACAAGAAACCACCCCAACCAATTCAACCTCATCTACTAGGTGGATTAGAAGATGAACCCAGTAAGTCCATGAAACTCGTCAGCAGTAGCCTTCTCAAACATACAAACAATCTCAACTATCTCTTGATGCCACCGTGGAATGCTAGCCACATGAATCTCCTTTGACGTGATCCAACGTAAAAATGCAAAGAATTTAGATATGGCACGGCTAGGTCTTGAGGGAATTCATGTTTCACACACCCATGCACAAACAAAGGATAATGACACCTGCAAAGTTATAACACGTGAAATAATATACAAAATTAGTTATGTTTTATGATCCCCGCATATTGGGATAAATTTATTATTAATATAACAAATAATAAAATCATATATTCTTTTCATGACATTAATATACGTACTCTTAGAAGATTCAAATGGTCATGCAATTTCAACCTCGAAAAATGGTCATCCATGGCGAAGCAGTATCATAGTGAAGACCCGTATGAAGTTGGCACCCTCACACCCATTATAACTTCCTTTTCCAAAGAAATATCATCTTTTTTAAAAATCCATGGGACATCACCTTATTTGAAAAACCATGATTTAGAGGGACCAACGTCCGCCTCGATCGCGCGTACTTTCTAATCATCTTGGCCAATGTTTCTTTCTAGTTTTTTGAAGTAATAAGATTTTTTTCCCAACAACCAAAGTGTCACTTTGTTTCGATGATATGTGACTCCATAAAGAAGATAAAACATTTTTAAATATATCCATGGGATATAATAAGTGGGTAATCTTAAGATTCTCCCAATATGGGAGTTCATAAAAGATAGATGTCCTTTTCATCCCAATGGGAAATTTCTCAACATAGGTGTTGAAGAAATATGGATCATCGAACATAGGCTCCCCAATTGAATCGAACATTTCTACGAAATCCTTCTCCTTCTCTCTCTCTCATATGCTCTAATCCATTCAGTGGGTGTAATTATTGAAGGCCTTTGGGTTCTCTCTCGTTTTACCATTAAAAGCTGGATGTTGCTCTTCTATATGGTGCTCTCTCGGTAGGAATACCTCGGAGCAATCATACACCTTTGGATTTTTTAGGTCCTTGGACCATCTAGCTTTCAGAGAAGGTCCACGACATTTACATCCAAAATACCCTTTTGTTACAAGACTTGGAAGATTATATTTGTATACATTAATTAATATGCATGGCACGTTAAAGAATATCATCATGAAGATCATAAAAAATATTACAACGTCATCGAATTAAGTAACTAATATGTGAAATAATATTTTTACATATATAAACAAATCAATAAATTAAACATGTAATTTACCAGAGCAAACTCCTAAGCCTATATAATCATGTGTCATGTAAGCACATATGCCATACAACGTAAAACTCCTCTGTTGCGATGGGTCTTGATACATCAGTATACATTTATCCCATCCCATAATTCCTTCAATTCATCTACTCGGTGGTTGTAAGTAGACATCCATATTCTTTACTTGTCTTCTACCGGGACTATGAGAGCCAACATAAGATGTTCATTCTTCACGTGAAAACCATGGTGGGATATTGTTATTGATCACTACTACTGTGCCAAACGGAATAGTTGGTGTGTCGGAGGGAATATGGGTTGACTCCATCCATGGCTATGCTAAGTCATAGATTTTGTACTTTCATTCTTGAATTTTTTCGGGTCATGTATCCCCTATATGATTCATGGCTATTGAATCAGTTGGTATTCACATAACTCCCAACTCACTTACGTAGTGAGGCATACCATCCTTGCAACATAGCCAATTCTTTCGCAACGAAAGAGCCTTTGAATCCTTGGGATTGTAGGCATGTGCGTCAATATCTTAAAAAGGAGGACCAGTCATGTGATTTACCCTTCTTTTTTTGATTTATCATACTTGCCATGCCCACATTTTTGGACACATCTCTTTATCTACATATTTTCCTCTATATAACATACAATCATTTGGACATGCATGATATGATATGTACTCAACACCCAACATTTTCAACAATTTCTTCTGTCTTCGCAGCTATTTCTGGGCAAGACATTATCACTCGGAAGAACCTTATATTTGAATAACATGTAGTTGGTGATCATGGAAAAAATATATTAATAAATGTACATTAATGTCTATATAATTATTAACGTTCATAAAATTAACCATTTGTAATGTTTATTGCGGTGACGTAATGATTATATTTCAAAATTATACAAGGGAGTACTTTATGGTAACTTACCTCGTAAATTTCCGAGAAACATGCATTCGAAATGCCAAAATTTTCTTTCTAGTTGTACGGTGAACATCGTTGTCCCCGACTAGGTAGAATTTGATCGATCACCGGGTCCAAAGAGAGGGATGGTGGAAGGAAATTTAAGGCTTTCGAAAAAGGTGTGAGCCCAATACGAGCATCATCCTCTAGTCGATAATCGTTTTTGAATGCATCTAAAAAAATTATTTCCATGGAGGTCGTATCCCTTAAGTAATCATCCATACCAACCTCTATTTGATTGCCTCCAATATTGCCAACTTGTGAAGAACTACTATTATCTGTAGTCATTCCTAATTGGTGAATCTAGACGTAGCGGGAATTGAATCGGGCCATTGATTCAACCATTCTTGTATCGTTTCTCTTCGATTTTTTCTCTTAATTCAGTATTCTCTTGATTTGAAATTGTCATGGGGTGCAATGGAAGATGGTAGGTAGGTCGTTCATCATCACTAGAATCCTAATAATTAGTACAAAATTTATGATATCAATTAGTAGCCATGTTGACAATATTTCATGATTATAAATTGGTTTGACATTGAAATAATTACATATTACTCAATATATATACCAAAGAATTATAATTATTACCATCATTGTCCCGATATTGTGGCTATAAGATGCAATATTGTTACAATTAGCGGTGAGAAGCGATTGTCCATTTTCATCTACCAAATGCGTCTTGCGATATGCGGCTCGGACAAGAACTTCCGACATTTTGGAGCAAGATACTTTGAATATTTTGTGCATTTGAACTCGATGTTGAATCTTCATGAACCCTGCAAATTTGTATACATTATAAATTTAATTATGTTGTGCATGATTAGCTGCATGGATAAAAAACATAAATTCAATTAGATAGTGAAAATATAAACAAAATCAAGTAAATGTTACATCTTGAGATGGATAAGGAGAACTCACGATGGACTTTGAGAAATATTATGGAATGAGTTGGATTTTTGATGAAATTTCCATTGGATATAATTATTATATTTTCTCCCTGCATTTGAGCAAAATAACAATAAATTTTGGTGCACACATGCAATTGTAATTACGATGTTTCTAATGTACGGATCATCGCACCGGTGCTTTTTTTTGTAATAGGCACGCGGTGTTGTTGTATCCCAAAGGCACTGTGCTATTCAATTAGGGATGCAATCGTGACGAATAACCGTACAGCGCAACTTTTTTTCTTTAAGTGAAAAAAAATGGCAAATTGAAAAATGAAGCGACAAAATAATTTTGAAAATCTAATTTCTTCAACATTTCTTTAAATACTAAACACTTTTCATTATTACACTATTTTTGCAAAAACTTTTAGCTAGAGATTTGCGGGAGATATACCTGGAGCAAACAGAACACAAGAACACTATAGAGCGGGGAATACGTTTGAACGAAGTATTCGGACAATTAGAATTCCAAACCTTTGGTGATTCAAACCGTTGTAGCATAGAATTTCAAAGATCTCGTGAATAAGGTTTATTTTTACTACTTTACGTAGTTTTTTATGCAGTAAAAGAAAAAAATCAAAGTTTATTGTTTTTTTACTTTTTCTATAGTATGCAGATAAAGAAAAAAAATCAAAGTTTATTGTTTTTTTTACTTTTTCACAGTAGTTTTCTGAAACAAAATTAAAAAATAAAAATCCATTTTTAGAAACAAAATCTAGATTATTTTTGTTTCTGCTCTTTTTTTCTCCTCTTTCTTTGATTTCGGAATTAGGACTTTTCAATTTAGATTTATAGGGCTTGTATAGTCTTACAGACATCCAACCCATGGGACGACTTGCATATTCGGCATCCCAATCCATGTCGGCCCTTGCATGAATTATAGATTTTTTGTTCTACGGTGCACCCCGCAGTAACATAGAGCACCATTTCCTTCGCAATACAAGCACACCGTGCAAGTTCAGTGATAAAAAATTAAACAAACAAACAAAAAAATATCATTACGCTATACGTAAACTTTGGCAGTCGCTGCGCTACTTCATTATGGTGCACCGCGCACGTGTTGTTTCGCAAAAAAAACCATTTTAAAAAGAAACCCTACATCTTTTTTGTTTCTCGCTCTTTCCTCTCCCTCTTTCTCTGATTTCGAATTAGGGCTTTTCAATTTAGATTTATATGGCTTGTATATTCATAAGACATCCAACCCATGCAACAACTTGCATAGTATGATCCCAATCCATGTCGGCCCTTACATGAATTATATATAGATTTTTGTTTCACGGTGCGCCGAGAGTAACATAGAGCGCGGTGCTCTCGCTAATACCGGCGCACCACACAAGTTCCATGATAAAAATGAAAAACAATTTTTTTTATCGGTGCACCATATGTAAACTTTGTTACTTGGTGTGCTATTTCACTATGGTCTGTTGCACACATTTTGTTTCACAAAAAAAACCATTTTATAAAGAAAACCTACTTTCTTTTTGTTTCTTCCCTTTCTTCTCCCTATTTACGTGATTTTAGAATTAGGGATTTTAAATTTATATTTATAGGGTTTGTATTGCTAAATATAAGCCTCAGGACATCCAACCCACGAGATGACTTGCATAGTTGGATCCCAATCCATGTCGTACCTTGCATAAATTTAATATATATATATATATATATATATATTTAAGCGTGCGCTGACGTACCTTAGTGCACCGGTGGTCTCTATTATCACGATGCACTAGTGAAAGTATTGTGATAAGAAATTAAAAAACAAAATGTTTTTTCTCGCGTGTGGTATTTGTGAAATATGCGATCGGTGTGCTATTTCATTATGGCGCGACGCCAGAACGTTTTCGTTTCACAAAAAAAATTGCACTTTCAAAAAAATACAAATCCTACATCCTTTTTGTTTCTGCCATTTCTTCTCCCTCTTTCTATGATTTCAGGTTTAAGGCTTTTCAATTTAGATTTATAGGGTTTCTATTGCTAAATATAGACTTAATACATCCAAGCGATGAGATGATTTGCATAGTTGAATCCCAATCCATGTAGGCCCTCGTGTGAATTTAAAAAAAACATATTTTACTTTTTATCGGTGCGTACCGACGTTACCTAAAGCACCTACAGTGCGGTGTATTGTACAAGTGCACTCGTGAAAATAATGTGAAAAAAAATAAAAAACAATTTTTTTTATTATTAGTGTACCATATGTAAAAAAATATGGCACCGGTTTATGCTACAAAAACTAACACTTTGGACAATTTTTTATTATTTTATCATGGTTAATCGGTGCCATAGTTGATATGTAATGCATCGGTGCTCCTTGTTGACATATAGCACCGTACGGTCTATTATTTTGTTTTTGCGAGTGCATTTAGAAGACCACAACGCATCGTACGTCAGTGCGTACCAATGAAAGACACTACCTGGTTTCTTGAGATTTATTTTTTACACCGAAAAGTTGACAATTTATTTATAAATATATTAATGAATGATATGGTATAGGTTTTAGATTGATAAAGAAATGGCTACAAGATATCAAGTAACAAAAACACTAACAACACATCAAGAAAAGAAAAAAAATACAAGTTCTTTGTAAATTATTTATAAAAAATATTATTTTTTGAACTATATGTAAGTTTAACTAATATGTATTGTTTATTTTGTATCATGTAGAGCCGGAAAATGATGAAGCTCGATAAAGTTATTTCTGATCTAGGACCGAGAAGAGCGTAAAAGCTTGATGGAAAAATTGCAAAAATGATGATTCGAGTGAATGAAAAAAATACTATCGATCCAATATGAGTTTATTTTGTTAATTAGCATTAATAATATACTTAAAATTATTAGATAACATGTGTCAAAGAGTCTACTAATTCACATATGTTTAATGTTGTACGGGGACCAACAAATCGAGAAAATGAATGTTCTTCTAAGAAAAGAAAAAAAATAGAACATGCAAATGAAAATGAATTGCTTCTTAGCTCATTTGGAGTGAGTGTTGAAGGTTAAAGAAAAGGGGAAAAACTTTTACAAAAGTTTGAGATCTAGTGGAACGAATTTATAGACGCCCTTTCCACTTACAATACAAAAACCAATCCAATGATTCCAAAAACCAAATTTTATGTAAAACTACGGGAAGAGTTTCAGGAGAAGTGGTCAATGAGACATGTCAAAATTTTAATAGCAAAAAATGTACAGAAGGAATGAAAAAGTAATATTCCTTTAAATGTTTGTCTAGAATTATTTATAAATATCACTTTTATTATATTTACTTTTCATATATCAATATAAAAATTAAATAGTTTATTAATGTCGTCTTACATTTTCAGTGAAGCTTATCAAAATCTCAAAATATGAATGAGCTAATATGAGAAATATGCCAGTAGGAATGTCCAAAAAGGTGTACATGGAGATGGTCAAAGAAAAGGACAAAATTTCATTATGGGAGGAGCCATTTCAACAACAACATGCTTCAAATGTAACATGTAATCATTGAATTTTTCGATCATTAGGTAAAATAAATAAAAAATTTAGCATTAAATATTAATTTTCGAGTATTTTCTTGCAAAAAAGAAAAGAAAATGGAACCTATTCCGCACACAAAACAGGGATGACAAGGAAGAAAAGGGTTGATATCTAAGTTTGTGAGTAATTGTTACTTCCTTATACACAACGATCTTAACTAGATTTCATTTTTTGTATTTTTTAAGTTGTTTTACAAAAATCATCATTGAATGTCTTCAACAGAAGCTAACATACAAAGGAGAACCATTAGAGGAATTGATTGAAATTTGGTTAAATATGGGTTGTGATTATATGTTGGCATATCGTAAATTAATTGTGAAATTTGTAAGCATCTATCGGTATTGTTTTACTAAGCTACGTCTATAGTTAATATAATAACAAAAAAATTATTTTATATTCAATATATGATTTGTTATGGTGTATAAAAACTTGCGGGAAAGAAAGTATGGAGCTGCGCCACCGGATGAAATTTTTGAAAGTTGGCCGCATGGACGTACATGATTTTGAAAGAATGTGTGTAGTTTATGAGTCAATTGTTTCTATGGTATGTAATTTTTCTTTTCGATTTACATTGATGTATATTATTTAATATTGCAATTTTCATTATTCTCACCAATGTATATACACTCATTTCCATTTATTTTTTATGTTTGTATATGGAAGGTGAAGAAGAACAAAACAATCAACACCATGAACAAAACATTCTCGAAAATAAATCAAGTCATGAAAATAGCTCTATTATCGATGAGAGAAGTTCAAGCGAAGAATGATGATCACTATGTTTGGATATCAAAGTAAGACGTGTTGATCGGCGGTTGTCATTGATGTCAACCCAAGCGGCACCAAGAGCTAATCCAATATTGCATGGGAATTTTGACCTACCAAATTAATATATTCTCGGGTCAATAATTCCTTTGATGTTTTCTACTTGTTGAGATGTTTCCATTGATATATGGCACGCCATGTAATTCTTCACGGTTTGAGAGATATTCATGTTTGAAGTTTGTACCCCCCAGCTAGTGGGCTAAAACCCCATGGGGTTGGGGAATGGGTCATTGAAAATTCATAATTAATATTTTTTAAGCTCCTAAAATTCCTCCCACGTTCACTTGTTGAAGCCTCTCTCAACTTAAGCTTTTATATAGATTGTGATCTTCATTTCCTCCTTTTGCAAGGATTTCGCCATCCGAAACATGTCGGTACCGGGAATTTTTCGCTCCAAATTTGTTTCTACGAAGGTTGAAAAGTTGAAATTTTTTATGAGCTGAAGCTGAAATCCAGGGAAGCTTTTTGTAAAAATTTCAGATCAAGGGGTGCAATATTTTTGGAGATATGATCAGTGGAAGTCGTGGTTTTGCGGACTCTGAAATTCATCTCAAAGAAGTGACGTTGGTAAAATATTCATAAATCTCTCTCTCGACTATCGGATTAGAATTTTGTAAAATTTTGCAGATAGTGTACAGTCTGTGCTTTCTCTCTATCAATTTTTTGAGCCAAATGAAGAAACGGTGACACGTGGCATGTCGTACAAGTGCGCTCGTCGAGTCGATCCATAATTAGGGCATTGTGAGAGATTTGGTATAACTCTCTCTTGAAGAATCTAAATTGGGTCAAACCTATGGCATTGGAAATAAGACTAAGAGGAATACTATAGGACTAAAAATCAGATATTGAGGATCCGAAAATAACGAGAGATACACTAGATTCAATATTGAGCTCCTAGAAGGCAAGAAAAAGCTAGGTCATGTGTTGTCAAGGTTTGCAAAGGACCAAAATTTCTAGAGCAGACAAAGCAAAGAAAGGTGCAGCGAGAGGGTAGCATGAAAAGAGCATCAGCAAGGTGCATAACAACAACAATAATTTCATCATATAAAGTCTTCAAGTGGGCTGACACTACATACAATCAATGTAAAGGTATCATTATACTAAGTCATTGTAAATACATTAATGTAAAAATTGTACTAGTGTCTATCTTCGCTAAGGGTTGAAGAGGTAGTGTTGGGAGGTCTAGGATCATCATTAGGTGGTTGTGTCAAAGTTGGGGTTATGGTATAGTATATCTTCTTCTTCTACATCATTCTATATCATTATAAAGTGGACCATTTTCCCCTGTACATGAGTCCATTCTTCTTTTATTCTTCTATAGAGTGGTAGGATGGTGCTAGGGTGACTTGTAGCTCATTGGGTGTTGGGGAATCCATTTAGTTGACTATTGAAGAATCTCGGGCATTAGATCGTCCATCTAGTGGGAGAGCTGGAGAAGAATGCTTTTCTAGATTCTAGGAAGTTGGAGCTTTATTTTCAATTGGAGTTGAATATTAAAGAATTATTAGAAAAGCATTAGGTGGTTTTTGTCCTGGAGTGGGTTTCCACCTTAAAAACTATGTGCATTTGTGTTCCTCTTGTTTGCTGCTATCATTTTATAAACACTGACAATAATTAAAGATTAACTAATTCTCTAATTGAAAGGAATACTGACTCACCCCCCCCTCTCAGTATTTCCAACAATTGGAATCGAAACTTGGTTCCTTCAATACAAGTTTAACAGCTGGAAGGAGGTCATGGAGCATACCATAAATGGTGTACCTCTATTCAATGAAAATAATTATGCACTCTGGAAAGGAAGAATGGAGGTCTATCTCTTGGCGCAAGGTTACGAATTATGGGACACTATTCAAAAGGGAATTACATCAACTACGGATGAACAAGGTAAGAAGAATTTGGTAAATGATGCAAAAGAAAAGAATATTATTATCGATGGACTTATTGAATCTTCTTATCATAAGGTGTTGGTTTGTAAAACTTCCAAAAAAATGTATGGGACAAGCTTGAGAATATATATGAAGGTGACTCAAATGTCAAAGAAGCAAAGTTTCAAATCTATAGAGAAAAATTTGAGCAACTCGGAATGAAAAAATATTGCAACATTGCTTCATACTTCAAATACGTTGATGAAATAACTAATACTCTAGAAGGATTGGGAGAGCCGAGTTGACGAAAAAGACTATTATACAGAAGATTCTTAGAATGTTACCGGGGAGATTCAACCCAAAGGTATCGGTCTTAGAATTCCGATGAAAATACTGGACAAACTCAAGCAAAGAGGAATTACATGGAGTTCTCATAGCATATGAAATGAGACTTGATGAAGAAGAGGGTACTTTGCATCTAGAAATTGCGTTCGTTGCATCTAAGAAAACCAATAAGGATAAACAACTTTCAATTGAAAAGACATGCACTTGCAAGTGTGAAGAAAAAGGAGATGATGAAGAAGGTCTTTCGGATGAAGAATATGCTTACTTTCATGAGAAAACTAAAAATTGGAAAGGGACAATTCAAAGGTAAACTTCCATTGATATGTTTTAGGTTGTAATGAGGTTGGCCATTTTGCAACAAAATGTCCAAACATAAGTAATGGCAACTCAAAAAGGAAAGAAAGGCTTTAAGAAATTCAACAAGCAAGGATCCAAAAGGAAATTTCTCTCTAAAGAAGATAGTTCATCATCCGAGTGAAGATAATGATAGTTAAGAAGAAACCAATGAGGGAGTATTGTTTATGGCCAAGCACAATAAACCCGAGCACAATAAACAAGTGGTATCAAACAACGAAGAAGAAGGATGGACCATAGAATAATTTTATGAGGAAGAAATCAAAGCTTATAAAAGATCTCAAAGCGAGAGAAGATCCGTTACAATACTCTTGAAGAACAAGTTCAAGGTCTCCAAAATCGAGGTTGAAGAACACAAATGCATTGAAGAGTCACTTCAAAAGAAGTTGGAAGAAAGAAACCAAGAAAGGGAAGAATTAGAAGGCGAAGTAGTCTCCACTGCGTGAGGAAGTGAAGAAAATAAAAATTATCCAAAACTACGCCAACAACTCAAGGGCATTGGAAGAACTCATCAACAATCAACGATCTTACAACGACAACCGGAATTGGTTACAAAGAAGAAGAAGCAGGACCTTCTAAAAACAGAATATAATGAACCTATGAGATCTAACATGCATGTAGACTTCATTGGACAAGATTAGCAAGAACATCCTTGGAAGACAATTCCTCGACGAAAATTTCCATCTAGGTACCAACATATTTTTTATGGCTATTGTTATTCATGTCGAGAATTTGGTGATAAAGCTCGTAGAATTTCGCACGTACCCTAGGAACAAATACAATTCCGGGAGATCTCGTCAAATATGAACCTCCCAAGGCTCAGGTGAAACATCAAAAGATTTTGAACATTTAAGAAATAATATTGAATGTTACAAATGTCAAAACTTTGGACACATAGCCAAATCATCGCAGACTTGAAAATCCTCCAGAAGAATCTGCGAAAGCCACGAGAATGAACGAACATGGAAGAAGAAGAAGAATGATAATTGTTCTCTCACTTTCAAGGCTCTAAAGAACAAAGATGTGTGGTATGTTGATAGCGGTTGCTCAACGCATATGACTAGAGATAGAAATAAATTTGTATCTCGCGAAAGAGAAGAAGGATGGGAACCAGTGTCCTTTGGAAATTATGGATCTTCAAATGTTATAGGATCGGGTTCGCTCACTCTCGGAAGCAAAGATACTCTAGCCAAGAATGTTCTATTGGTTGAAAACATGAATCACAATATTCTTAGTGTTGGGAAAATGTGTGATCAAGGACACACAATACTATTCAACTCCACGAAATGTGAAATCAAGAAAGGCGTGTATGGTGAAATTGTGGCTACAGCAAGTCAAGCTCCAAACGACATATATGTTACGGATGAAGCAACTCAAGCATGTCTAATAGCTAAAGAGGATGATATAATAATTGGTAGCAATGATGATCGACTAAGTAAGAAGTTAGCTACAAAGGTGCAAAGTGATTTCGAGATGTCTTTACTTGGTGAGTCGACATACTTCTTAGGGCTTTAAATCTCTCGTGCAAGAGAAAGGAATATTTATATGTCAAGCCAAGTACATCAAGGGAATGCTCAAGAAATTTAAAATGGAAGATTGCAAACTCATCCTTACTCCAATGGTAACATAGTTTCAAATTGAGCATAGACGACTCATCAGGATGTGGATCGAAAGGTTGTACGGATCTAGGATTAGTAGTCTTCTATATGTAACAACCTCCCGAAACAGATGTTATGGAAGCGAGTTGGACAATTAGCAAGATTCCAAGCAGCGACCAAAAGAATGACATATTAAATATTTGCCAGCATTGGAATATCTTCACCGAGAAGCTTGGGATTCTCCCGAGTTCTTATTATATTTTCCTTTTTTCGGAATATAAAAGGGGGAGTGGAAGTATATTACAGGTCCGCAGGATGGTTGTGTGTCGTGGGGAGTGGAAGTTTGTACAAGTTCGCAGGATGGTTGTGTCTCGGGGGAGTTACCCTTTTCCATTGATGTCAAAGGGGAGAGAATGGTGTAGGAAGAGGTGTCATGATCATAGGGGGAGTACTTGTGTTTCCATCAATGCCAAAGGGGGAGATTGTTGATCAACGATTGTTATTGATGTCAACCCAAGCGACGACGAGGGCTAACGCAATATTTCATGGGAATTTTTAACCTACCAAATTAATATATTATGGGTTAATAATGCTTTTTGATGGTCTCTAATTTTTTAGATGTTTCCGTTGATATATGGCATGGCATGTAATTCTTCACGAGTTTGAGAGATATTCATGTTTGAAGTTTGTACCCCCGATTAGTCGGCTAAAACCCTGTGGGGTTGGGGCATGGGTCATTGAAAAGTGATAATTAATATTTTTTAAGCTCCTAAAATCCCTCCCACTTTCACTTCTTGAAGCTACTCTCAACTTAAGCATTTATATAAATTTTGATATTCAGCTCTTCCTTATGCAAGGGATTTCGCCATCCGAAACGGGTCATCATGGAATTTTTGCACTAAATGTTTTTTCTACAATGGTTCGTAGAGCTGAAATTTTTATGAGGTGAATCCAAAATCCTAAGGAATCTGTTGTAAAAATTTTAGATCAAGGTGCACAACATTTTTGGAGATATGATCTATGGAAGTCATGGTTTTTGCGAGCTCCTAAAATTCATCTCAAAGAAGTGACCTTGGTAAAATCATCATAACTCTCTCGAGTATCGGATTGGAATTCTGTAAAATGTGGCAGTATAGTGCAGCGTTTGCACTTTTTTTCTCTATCAATTTCAAAGCCAAATGAAGAAACACCGACATGTGGCACGCCTTACAAGTGTGCTCGTTGAAACATCCATAATTAGGGCATTGTGAGAGATTGGGTATAACTCTCTTGAAGAATCCAAATTGGGTCGGACTGTGGAATTGGAAAGAAGAATCGGAGGAATACTACGGGACTGAAAATCAGATATCGAGGATATGAAATAACGGGAGATACACCGGACTCAATATCAAGCTCCTAGAAGGCAAGGAAAATCTAGATCATGTCGTCGTCAAGGGTTGCAAAGGACCAGAATTTCTAGGGAAAAAAAGAAAAGCAAGGTGCAGCAGAGGGTAGCATGAAAAGAGCATCAACCAAGGTGCATAACAACAACAAGAAGTCCATCACATTAAATCTTCAAGTGGGCAGCACTGGATACAATCATTATAAAGGTATCGTTGTACTAAGTCATTGTAAATACATTATTGTAAAAATTGTACTAGTGTCTATCTGCCAAGGGTTGAAGAGGCGAGTGTTGGGAGGTCTAGGATCATCATTAGGTGGTAGTGTCAAAGTTGGGGTTATGTTCTAGTATATCTTTTTCTTCTACATCATTCTATATCATTTTAAAGTGGACCATTTTCCCTCGGTACGAGAGTCCATTCTTCTATTATTCTTCTATAGGGTGGTAGGGTGTCTGCTAGGTGAGTTGTAGCTCATTGGGTGTTGGGGAATCCATTCGGCTTGACTACCGAAGAATCTCGGGCGTTGGAGCGTCCATCCGGTGGGAGAGCTTTGGAGAAGAATGTTTTTCTAGATTCTAGGAAGTTGGAGCCTTATTTTCAATTGGAGTTGAATATTAAAGAATTATTAGAAAGGCATTAGGTGGTTTTTGTCCTGGAGTGGGTTTCCACCTTAAAAACTGTGTGAATTTGTGTTCCTCTTGTTTGCTACTATCATTGTACAAACATTGATAATAATTGAAGATTAACTAATGCTCTAATTGAAAGGAATATTGATTCACGCCCCCTCCCCCCTCTCAGTATTTCCAACAAGACATTGTATTTTTTAAAATATGTCTGTGAAATCATACATTTTGTTTAATGTAATGGATGTAGTGTCCCAATTGAAAGATAAAGGGATACCAATAACTGTCCCATTTTGTATGACAAAGATTGTCTTATATATATATATATATATATATATATATATATATATATATATATATATATATATATATATATATATAATATGTTTTAATTTATTCTATTGGGTTCTCCATTGTCGTTATCAAATGCACTAATAAAAATTTAATTCATATCAATATTGTTATAAGATATATATGTGTCGACTTTTGATGAATAATGAATTTTAAAAAACCAAAATAATTATGATATGATATAACAAATTAATCAAAACATCACATTCAAAATGCATTAATAAAAATTAAATTAATATGAATATTGTTATAAGATGTGTCAACTTTTAATGAATAATGAATTTAAAACAATCACAATAATTGCACTCTCACAAGTTGATGTTTCTAAAAAATAAAAAAATGAAAACCGGTGCATGTCAATTACTATACATCGGTGCATTTGTATCATTAAACAAATCGGCGTGTTTATATGACCTATGGGCACCACAAAAATAACAAAACCAATTAAAAATATCGATACATTTGTGCGAGTATAGTGCCGTAGTGCATTTATGTGTCTATACGCACCGGTGTCGTTTTATGACCTATGGGTACCGCACAGACATACATACTAATTATAAATCTCGGTGCATTTGTGTGAGTAACGCACACCTGGGCATTTATGTTTCTATTAGCACCGGAGAGTCCGTACGACCTATGGACACCTGCGCGAATACCGATACCAATTTTATATCTTGGTGTGTTTGTGTGATACCGTACACCGAGGCATTTATGTGTCGATTAGCACCGAGTGCATTTGTAAGACCTATGGGCACTTTGCACGAATACCGAAAGTAACAACTATAAATCTCGGTGCATTTGTTTGACACTACGTACCCTGTGCATTTCTATAACTATACACACCTGGTGCTTTGATAAAACCTATGGGCACTACACAAATCCCAAGACCAATTAGAACAACCTCGGTTGTTGTATCACCAACACTACGCCCGGTGTGGTCTAATTAACTGCCCGGTGTCGTCTCCTTAGACTACCCCGAGGCACCTTCTACATGTACGCACCGGTACGTTAAATCCGATTAGCGCAACGATGATAAAAAAATATCCATAATAACCTCAGCCGCCCATTTTTTTTAGTTGTGTTGACTTTCCATTAAAAGCTCTACCAAAACCTCTCGTATCCTAAAAACAGATGTTGTAGAAAATGTTTTTTTTAACAATTTTGGCAAATTTTATAACACTAAAAACATCCTTTGTAACCTCCACTAGAGTGTCTTTTTTTTACGGTGCACTGGAGACTTTGTGTATACACTAAAGGCACTATCCATACCGTTTCTAATGCTATGCTACCTTTACATACGACGCTTTTATCGTTGCACACTACTAGTTTCACCCTGTAAGTTAACCCTCATCTCCGACATGAATAGATGAATCGATCCAAGTTCCGATAAGTTACGAAAAGTGCATGAAGATAAGGATAGTGTGATAGTACGAAATCGGAGAAGACATGTGGTCTAAATACGTAGAGAGGTTCACTCTGGATAGAGAGTTTTTGTGAATTAGAGGAGATGATAGTAGTATTGATCAATGGACCGATTTACCCCGCATCATTTGGTACTAGAGAAAGACTACCGTCTCTTTGATGTCAAAGGCTGAATTTTATTCTCGGTGTGTGTATAATTTGCATTTGTAATAGATCCGGGTACAAAGGGTTATGATCCGAAAGGAATTTGTCGTTGGGAGATCGGAAAACAAAGGATTTTATGTAGAAAATAAATTAGAAGTGTAGGCAAAGAAGGATAGTTACATGTGTAAAGAAGAGAATAATCCTAAAATACTACGTACAATGAAGACTTCAGCCATTTCATTCAAGATGCAGACTATGGAAAAAGGTTTGAGGAAGACAAGATCAACGAAGGATCTTGTAAGTTTTAAAAACATTAATGATATATGCATGTGAATGCAAGTAGCAACAAGAAATTTCGATGACGTAGTTGTGATAAAGGACAAGGGAGCAAGTAAAGAAATTGTAGCAAGAGATATTATAAGGCAATGAAGAGAACATGGATTTTCTCGAAGGATAAAAGAATTAGTTGGAAGAATAACTTAATTGCAAATAGTGAAAAGTAAAGCAACATGTTTATTGTCCAAGCCAGTGAAATCTTAATGAGATAAGATCATTGGAATACCTCTCATGCATGAGTTATATTTTTATGTTTGGTCTAATTTGAATTATTTTAATAGTGAAGAGAATGATAGCAGCCAACACAAAAGAAGAAGACTATGTAAAGGGAATAGAAGTTCTTGTTAGTGGAAAAACTCACAAAGAATATTGATGTAGAAAAGAAGATAATAATAGAGTTTTGAAAATAGAGAGAGAGGCATGTGAGCATTGTTTACAAAATCCTCGACAGACATTGGAAGCCAAGGAGCAGGGGAGTACTTAAAAGAGGTTTTGTTATAAAAACCCAAGGAAATATACCAATGATGAGGACTTGGTGTAGGTGACGAGTAAAGACTTGTTACAAAGAAATGAAAGATGATTATTGTAAGCTCACGGTGGGAAAATGAAGTCCACATAAAGAAGCCAAGATGAATATTGGGGGTCATGAGAGAAGCCACAATAGAAGAAAGGAAGATTCCAAGGAAAATGGCAAAGGAAAGAAGATGAGTCAAGAAGTACTTGACAAAGACATTGTTGTATTGAAAGAAAGTATTGATGCAATAATAATGATGTTAGAATATTGTGAAAGGGGGAAAAAGGTATGGTTGGACCGTGAAAAGAAAAAAATATAAAATGGAAGTTATCGCATAAACATATAAAGAGGAGAATGCACATCGGATTAAGGGAGGAACTCGTAGAAAGCTGAGTTGAAGGTGGAATATGGCTATTGTAGACCTGAGAAAGAGGTTTACCTTGATGAGGAAGGAATTATTCATGATTTTATGAACTATTGGACAAGTTCAGATCAACAGAGAGATGTGATGATTAATACATCAAAAGAAGAGGAGCCTTGTATTTTTTAAAAAAAATCATTGTGTATGTTTTCAGGTGATGAACAACCTTTAGAAGATGTCTTTATTCGAGTTGATGAATAAAATGAAGTTGTTAGAAGATATGGTTGTAATAGAACATTCTTAATTGAACATGTGTTCAAATACAATGAAGATGGAAAAATTGTTGAAGGCTACTATGGAAGTTGAAGATGATGAATCTAGTAAGACTTGGAAAAAATATGGCGGACGATCGAAGACTAAAGGAAATTTCATATTGCAAAAGAAGAAGTAGAAAAGAGGTATGAATATAGCCTTATGACAAGATCAAACAAGAGTATATTTATAGTGCAAACACTTGAGGTAATGGGATTATCTCTTCAATTTTTATTCAAAAATTATGAACTCGTATTGATAGTTAATGGGAAAGAATTTTTTCTTGAAAGGACATAATGGAGCATTAAAACAAAGGGCTCTTACTAAATATTGCACTGTAGGAATATGGTAGAACATAAATTTTTAAGGAGAATTCAGTCAAGGAGGTATAGCTAGTCTAGTAAAGGCTATGAAGAGGAAAGGAAAAGAGGACAATGAAGAACTTAAGAATAAGTTGGCATAGGGTGATGCATAGCAGAAAACTAAATACAATGTTATTTGTACCAATTGAAAAAAAGAGTAAAGGTGAATGTAATCAACAAATTGAAAAGAGATGAAATTTTAGAGGGATGAAGGCAAGGATGCTTTAGTGAACTATGCATTTGTAGTGAGAAGTAAAGGGGTTCAATGGAATGTGGTATTCAAGGTGTTAACGGTAATTTTTATTGTTGTAAAAGGGACTTTATAGTGGAATGAAAAATCTATCGTATATGGTGATTTTGTTTCCTGTACGTAAACAAAGATAAATTTAGCTTCTAAAAATTAAAAAATTGGCGATTTTGATTGAAAAAGAAAGAGGAATGGAAAAATCAACTTAGTGGCTTACGTATTTGTAAGGAAGAAAAGGGAAGAATGAAAAGAAATATGAAAGGAAGGAAGGCCAAAGAGAATAACAAAGAACATAATTCAGAAAATTAGAAAACATTCATAACAAAGTGAAGACAAAAAAAAGAATTTTCCAAGACAAGACAATATGACTGGGAGGATACGAAAAGTTTGACATGTCATATGCAAATCAAGAGGATGAAAAAATCAGAAAAAACTCGGGAGCGTAGTTTACAAGGAAAGAGATGGAAAATGTAATATGTTTTCGATTTTGAATTATTAATTATTGAATGTGTTTTTCCCGGATAGCAAAGAAAAAAATTTCTTGGAGATATATTTGTTTGTGCAAATATAAAGGAGTTAGTTCTGGAAATGCAAAAAAATAGTTTTCCAAACAAGAAGATGGGAGAAAGAAACTAGTTGGCTCATAAGCTTGGAATGGAGGAAAAAGAGTTGATATAACTCCTATACAATTTATTTCATAAGAGAAAGAATATTCTAGAGGATGTGAAATTACATTCCACGAACAAATTTTGTTTTTTATCCAAAGAATATTTGAATGTCAAGAGTTTATCTTGAGTTTGCAATTGAAAAATTGGGTGAACGAGTTCAATTAAATTTAATATGAATATAAAATTGAACAAGGTTCAATAACTAAAAAAAATCAATCGATGGACGGTATGTAGTTGAAAGGTCATATGTTCTTGTATCAATCAAGGAACAATCTTCTTAAAAAATTGAGAGGATTCCACTCAAGATATTGGATAAGTGGATGATGAAAACAACAAAGGTGATGAGTTACGAGAATTTCTCAAAGTCAACAAGTCAAGAAGAGATGGAAGGATAAATAAGACAATATTAAAAAAATGGTTTGGAAACAGAAGAGGATGCTAGTGATAGGGTTAGTAATCAAAATATACAATCGGGTATAAGATAATGGAACTAGTGGAGAATACATGAAGTTGAAGTTCAATTACAGTTAAGATCATGACAAGTGAGCAGACACACGAGAGGTACAAAATTTATGTTGCTTGAGGAGATGCTTATGTGGGATGTCGGTATCAAAAACACCATGCGATGGAGATGCTCATGACAAGAAAGAAAAAGGACATCCACAATATAGGGTTTGGTAACCGGGAGAAGGAGAAGGGTTTGGTATCCAGAGTGATATTAACGAGATGGTTCATTGGGTGATAGAAGAAAATGCCGTGACTCACAAGAAGTTTAAAATCCCATGTCATCAATCATTGAGCTATGTTTGTTAGGGAAATTATTTTTTTGGATTGGTAGTAATGGTTATGCATGTTTCGATGGTCTCGATGCATTATAAAGAATTAATACCACACATGAATTTGGGTTCGAAACTCTAGAATGTCGAGTCTAAGCCAAGAGGGAGTTTGAGAACTTGGTGGATGTGGACACCGTGTTGAAAATTGTGATGATATTTGTGTCAAAATAATGCATATAACATTGAAACATCGTAGTTGCAAATGACAAGGGACTAGAGTTGAGTGAGTTAAGGATCTTGAAGTTGGCATAAAGTATTAAAATGTGTGAGTGTGAAGAGATCGTGTTGGGTCAATGGAAGTTTAAATGCTTGATCTTAGAATTATGAATTTGTTGAACGGATCGGCACTGTTGTGTAAATTTTAGATCATGTGTTTGAATGCGTGGAATTAGTGTGATGCTCATCCAACAAGAAAAAAACAAATTTCTTGACGTTTGCTACGCATACTTTGAGAATGCTACCCTTTCTTGATGACGCTAAGCATTTCTCTATGCATTCATCACGCATACCACTGGAGACGTTGCGTATACACCTAAGGTGCTATGCATACGATTTTTGATGCTACTCTACCTTTACACACTACGTTTTTATTGTTGCACACTATAGTTTCTCTTGTAAGTTAACCCTCACCTCCACTACAAACGAGATGAATCAATCCAAGTTCATGCAAAGTTACAAAAAGTGCATGAAGATAAGGAGTAAGGTGTGTAAGGTAATATGTTGTGAATCTGGATCAATTTCCATTTTTTTTATAGATATGTGTATGAAAACATAAGTTTGCAAAGAACGAGAGCGGTCTTCAATCCGAGTTTGTCTTCCGGTGTGATAGTGAAAAATCATAGGAGACAAGTGGTCTAAATATGCAGAGAGGTCCACTTGTATAGAGAGTTTTATTTTTTTTGTGAATTAGAGGAGATGAAAGAAACATTGATCGATGGATTGATTTTACCCCGCATCATATCAAGTGAAAAAAGAGTACATAAAGTGTTGAAAAAATAAGTGGTTAATTTCCCCTTCAAGAAAATGCTCTCCTACAAAGAACTCTCACTCTAAACATCATGAAAACCTAGAGTGAGTCATGAAAACATCAATAATACAAGGTCTCTCCTACAAAGACCTAGTACTCCATCCGAAAATGAGCATACATGAACCTACAAGTACTTCAATTCCACTTTCAAATACAAAAATAAAGCTCTCCTTAACAAAACATAGTGAGAAAAGTATGGATGAGCTTAACCCTATAAGTAATCGTTTTTGGCAGTAAAAATATGAAGGTAATTAAACTCGTACAAGGCCTTCTCCATGCTAAAAAACCTTCAAAACTGCTCCAAAAACACCGATTGATCCATACATCTATGAACTTGAATGTAACAACCCTAGTGAAAATTCCATGTAATAAAAGATAAAAATACTAACCACGGTTGATGGGAGACTTATTCCAAGCTGAATGTTGGCAAAAACATCCTAGTGGGTGTTAATTTGGTTTATTATGTCTAAGGAAAATATAAAATGCAAAGACATTTGGAGAGGCAAAAGTATTTTTGGCACATTTATTTATGAAAAAATAATGGAAATTAGGAGAAAATGGAAATGAAAGGTCACAAGTTGCATGTAAGGAGGAAAATGAAGGAAAATAATGGAAAATGAAGAAAAATAGAGGCCTCATATATAAAAAAAGGCTTATGGCGATCATTTGGTACCTTTTTTTCGAGTGATAATTTTGGAGCTCTCTTGTTATTCTCTCTCTCTCTCTTTCTCACTCTTGGACACTTAGTGTTTTTGGAGCACTTTGGCATTGGAGCAAGAAAGGCAGTAAATTAGGAAGAAGTAAGAAGCAAAGCAAAGAGGAGCAAAAATCAAGCAGCCATAGCAGGATTCTTTCAGGTATTGATTTGCATGTATGATTTCCTTGCTAGATTTGGCATGCATGGCATTGCATGTGGTTCTTTGTTGCCTTGGCTTGGATTTTGCTAGGTGTGACAATGTTTCAAACCTACCCTTGCCATTTTTTGGATAGCCATGTTGTTGTGGAGTTCTCATGTTTTGGTTTAGCCGTATTACTCCGATGGATTCGAAGTCGAGTGAGTTCGATCTTTGAATTATTATAGATTAGTTCACTTGATGCCTCTGTTTAGGGCCCAGTGACCCCCGATTTGGAGTGTGGTTTTGCGGTAAAGCTTGAAAGATGGTGTTTCTCTCTCCATTTTAGGCCTAGGAATCTCGAATTGGGATTGCGATAAAGCCTCAGAGAGTATGTCTCGGCTTTAGGGAACAATGACCCCTAATTCAGACTCGTGGGTTGTGCTAAATCCTAAGAGACTAAGAGACAAGAAAATTCCTCATGGTTTAGGCGAGAGAATCCAAGTGATGTCCATGCTTTTTTTGGCCTAGTGGTCAAGTGTAGATCACGTTAAATCCTAGTTTATGATTGATGAGGGTAAGGTGGTTTAGCCTCGGGATTCCCTAGTTGGTTTTTTGGTTTGAATCCCACATTCATTCTTGGAATATGGCATGGGGGGTGATTCACTAAAGAGAGGTTCGGCTTAGCTAATATATGGTTGGGTGTAACGTGGAAGTCCTATCTCTGGTTGGTTATTACACTCATTAATGAGAATCTCATTCCTTTGGTATTTGATATGCAAATTTATTGGTTATTATGTGGATTATATTGATGTTGTATTCATGTTATCTCGGTTGTTATTATGCTAGTTATAAGTATATATTTTATCAGTGATGATGTATGGCTCTATCCATGTTTTTTACTTGTAAATGAATGCACAATATTTATAAGGTCAAATAGATTGTATTGTGGCTAATGATGTAAGGAAGCAATGCTTCTTAGCGATTCTCAAATAAGTATGATAATCCTATGTTTAAGTATGTTGTTTACACTGTAGATTCAATGTTTGTGACGTGTTTGATGCATTTCATATCATGGATAGGAAAATCTAGATGAGTTCTTCATGGTGCGATTTCTTCCATAACTTTGTTTTAATGTTATTTAACCTCTCCTAAAGTTTCAAGAAGTTATATCCATAACTTCTACCTAACAATTATTGATAAATAAATTAAAATTATGGAAACCCTATTTCAAAATAAAAATTCATATTAAAAAAGAAATATATCAAGATTCAACTATAAAACAAATGTGTAGTTTGATAGTGAGATGTTTTTGTCTTTTTAACAACATTTTTTCTTTGGTAATTATTGCCTTAAAAATCTGGTAGAAAATCATTGAAATATTAAATTTTGACTAAATAATCTATAAAATTCAAATATCCTTAGAAATATAACTTTTTCATGACGTAAAATTCATATAGATTAAAAATACATTTTATACATATAAATTTTACAAACTATCTTTTTAAATTACAAAGGTGAAATATAGCTTTTCTAGGGTTTATGTTTTGGTTCTTTTTCCTTAAATTTTTTCATGATGTTAAATTTATATATACATTAAAAATGCATTTTATACCTATAAAGTTTATAGACGTTCTTTTTAAATTAAAAGGGTGAAATATAGTTTTTCTGGGGGTTTATGTATTGGTTCTCTTTTTTTAAATTTTTGGAAATAATTTTTTTTTGTAAAGTAGGAGTTATATTTTAATAATTACAAATGTACATTATAGTTTTTTTCTTATGCTTTGGTGTTTTGTTTTAAAATTGAGGAATAATTTTGTTTAATGAAATTGTGATTTTTTTTCGTCTGAAATGTGTTTTTTGAGTATATAAATAAATCTATGAAAAATTAAAACTATACAAATTTGATACCAAAACATAACAAATTTATATTACAACAATTAAAAAACATAGAGGCTCCATATAAATTAAACAATTGGTAAATGTTGTTATCATAATAACCATATTATTTCAATATATATCTCACATTTAAAAAAATAATTAAAAATATTATTATTATTATTATTATTATTATACAAAAAACATTAATATATAACTTAAGAATACATACTATAAATAAATAAATAAATATATATATATATATATATATATATATATATATATATATATATAACTCGACTCTTAACCAAGGATATTTATCCTCACTTTTTCATGGAGATTTTTAATTTGTAAAGAGATTTTATTCCAATCCTATGACTTATCAATACCACATGTCAAAATAAAAGATAACCCACTTCCAATAACATTTGTTCATATGACATTTTTTTCATTTAATCAATTTAATAAAAGGGGAAAAAAGTGTATAAGTAGATCGTAACTACTTTGAAGATAATTATTAACCTTCCATTTGTGTATACTACTATGAATATTTTAGAATATTTTATGGAAATTAAATCTATACCTTCCACCTATAATTATTAATAACTAAATTAAATTTATAGAAGCCCTATTTCAAAATAAATATGCCCGAAGATAATTATTAACCTTTGATTTGTGTATGCTACTATGAATATTCTAGAATATTTCATAGAAGTTAAATTCATACCTTCCACCTATAATTATTGATAATTAAATTAAAGTTATGGAAACCCTATTTCAAAATAAACATGCACATGAAGATAATTATTTAATTTTGATTTGTGTATGTTACTATGAATATTCTAGAATATTTCATAGAAGTTAAATCCATATCATCCACCTATAATTATTGATAATTAAATTAAAGTTTATTTTTGTCAAGTGGTTTGAGTTCATGAGAGATTGCATCAGGGCTTCACTGGGGATCAACCACACCAACACTAATCGTGTTTAACTTGTCTCCTCCCCCCTAGCACTAGTGCAATAGCCTCCCCGATATCTCACCATAATTAAATTAAATTTATGATGCCTATGAGCATAATTGAACTCACAAAAAATAACAACATTCAACTATAAAACAAACTTCCTTGTAATTTAATGGTTAGATTTTTTCATTTTTTCAAAGCATTTTTTTTTAGTTAATTTTGTACTATATGAAATTTTCTTAAAATACTAAGTTTTGACTCTATCATCTCCAAAATTCAAGTACTCCCAAAAAAATTTTCATGAAACTAAATTTATAGGAGTTGTTTTTTAAGTGAGATTTTTTTGAAAAAAAAATTGGGTTTATTTTTCCTATCTAATTTTTCTAGAATGTGACGAGAGATTCATTGAAATTACAAGTTTGAATAATGAAATTTGAAAAAATAGAAGTGCTCTAGGGGGTTTTCGGGGTGTCAAATACATATATGCAGTTAAAAAAATCATTTTAAACAACACAAATCAAGATTTCACCACAATTGTTTTCACCAAATTTCTAATTTTTCTAGAATGTGGCAGAGATTCATTGAAATTACAAGTTTGAATAGTGAAATTTGAAAAATAGAAGTGCCTTAGGGGGTTTTTGGGGTGCCAAATACATATATGCAGTTAAAAAAATCATTTTAAACAACACAAATCAAGATTTCACCACAATTGTTTTCACCAAATTTTGGCTAGAATTCATCCGAAAACTCCTAAAAGTCACAGTTAAAGACAACTCCAAATTCATATATACATTAAAAATACATTTTAAACCACTAAAATTTACAATCTTACCCAAAATGATACTCTTCATGAAAATGCCAATACATATAAGATTTATTTTAGTTTATGTTCTAAGTTTCGAAAATATTTGGACATATTTTCCTTTCAAATTTATCTTAAATTTAACAAAAAAAAGTATTTGAATTATAAATTTGATTTGGGCATATTTTCCTTTCAAATTTATTTTAAATTTAATAAAAAAAATTGTTGGAATTATACATTTGAATAATAAACTCTATACAATCCAAGTGCCCAAAAAAAATCTCAAGATATCACATGTGTTTTTAAAAATATAAAAGCAGATTTGAAATAGCTTTAACTTAACTAGCACAATTTGATCGATATACATAGTTAAAAAAATCATTTTAAACAAAACAAATCAAGATTTCACCACAAATTTTTCACCAAAATTTTGGCTAGAATTCACCCCAGAAACTCATAAAAGTCACACTTAAAGACAACTCCAAATTTATATATACATTAAAAATAAATTTTAAAACCACTTAAATTTACAATATTCCCCAAAATGATACTATTCATGAAAAGGCCAATACATATAAGATTTATTTTAGTTTATGTTCTAAGTTTTGAAAATATTTGGACATATTTTCCTTTCAAATTTATCTTCAATTTAACAAAAAAATATTGGAATTACAAATTTGATTTGAGCATATTTTTCCTTTGAAATTTATTTTTACACTTTAATAAAAAAAATGGTTGGAATTATAAGTTTGAATAATAAAATCTATACAATCGAAGTGCCCAAAAAAAATTTCAAGGCATCACATCTTTTTTTTAATTTATAGAAACAGATTTGAAACTCGTCAAAACTCTAATTTAACTTAACTAGCACAATCACATTTACCAATTTGATTAATATATACAATAAAAATATATTTTAAACCACTAAAATTTACAATCTTACCCAAAATAATACTATTCATGGAAAGGGCAATACATATAAGATTTACTTTACTTTATGTTCTAAGTTTTGAAAATATTTGGACATATTTTCCTTTTAAAATTATCTTAAATTTAACAAAAAAATTATTGGAATTATAAATTTGATTTGGGCATATTTTTCCTTTTAAATTTATTTTAAATTTAATAAAAAAAACTCGTTGGAATTATAAGTTCGAATAATAAATTCTATACAATCCAAATGCCCAAAAAAAATTTCAAGACATCACATCTGCTTTTTAATTTATAAAAACAGATTTGAAACAAACCAAAACTCTAATTTAACTTAACTAGCACAATCACATTTACTAATTTGATTGATATATGCTACATATATGCAGCTTAAAAAAATCATTTTAAACAACACAGAATCAAGATTTCTCCACAATTGTTTTCACCAAATTTTGGCTAGAATTTGCTTGGAAACTCCAAATTTCTATATACATTAAAAATATATTTTAAGCCACTAAAATTTACTATCTTACCCAAAATGATACTATTCGGGGAAAAAAGGCCAATACATATAAGATTTATTTTAGTTTATGTTCTAAGTTTTGAAAATATTTGGACATATTTTCCTTTCAAATTTATCTTAAATTTAACAAAATATTATTAGAATTATAAATTGGATTTGGGCATATTTTTCCTTTCAAACTTATTTTTTAATTTAATAATTAAAAAAAATGTTAGAATTATAAGTTTGAATAAGTTAAAAAAATCATTTTAAACAACACAAAACAATATTTCACCACATTTTTTATCACCAAATTTTGGCTAGAATTCACCTAGAAATCTCCTAAAAGTCACACTTAAAGACAACTCTAGATTTATATATACATTTTAAACCACTAAAATTTACAATCTTACCCAAAATGATACTATTCATGAAAAGGGCAATACATATAAGATTTATTTTACTTTATGTTTTAAGTTTTGAAAAATATTTGGACATATTTTCCTTTCAAATTTATCTTAAATTTAACAAAAAAATTATTGGAATTACAAATTTGATTTGGGCATATTTTTCCTTTCAAATTTATTTTAAATTTAATAAAAAAAATTTGTTGGAGTTATAAGTTTGAATAATAAAATCTATACAATCCAAATGCCCAAAAAAAATTTCAAGACATCACATCTATTTTTTAATTTATAAAAAACAAGTTTTGAAACCGCCAAAACTCTAATTTAACTTAGCTAGCACAATGACATTTACCAATTTGATTGAAAAAAAATTTCAAGACATCACATCCGTTTTTAATTTATAAAAACAGATTTGAAACCGCTAAAACTCTAATTTAACTTAACTAGCACAATCACATTTACCAATTTGATTGATATAAGCTACATATATGCACTTAAAAAAATCATTTTAAATAACACAAATTAAGATTTTACCACAATATTTTTTCACCAATTTTGGCTATAATTCACTCGTAAACTCCTAAAAGTCGGACTTAAAGATGACTCCAAATTTATATATACATTAAAAAATACATTTTAAACCACTAAAATTTACAATCTTATCCAAAATGATACTATTCATGAAAAGGCCAATATATATAAGATTTATTTTTTAGTTTATGTTCTAAGTTTTGAAAGTATTTGGACATATTTTTCCTTTCAAATTTATCTTAAATTTAACAAAAAAATTATTGGAATTATAAATTTGATTTGGGCATATCTTCCTTTCAAATTTATTTGATCGTTGGAATTATAAGTTTGAATGATAAAATCTATACAATCCAAATGCCCAAAAAAATTTCAAGACATCACATCTCTTTTTAATTTATAAAAACAGATTTGAAACGGCCAAAAATTCTAATTTAACTTAACTAGCACAATCAAATTTACCAATTTGATTTATATAGGAAGATAGACATATATAAGATACATCTAAAACCATATTTACCAATGTGATTAATATTAATATAAAGTGAAATATTTGAGTTTAAGAAAAAAAAATATGATGATATAACATACTCATTTTACTTGGTTAATGAACCTCATACCAAGATCATGTCCTTTATCCATAGATCCCTAATGAACATTTTATAAATGAGCGCCTTAAAATTCAACTCATCTTGTTCATTCTTTGTTGAAATTGACAAATTCCTCATTGTTGAACATTGGTGTCTAACTTTCATTTTTTTTTGGTTGATCACATGTGATTGGGAAATGACATAGTAAATTAGCAAAGTTTTAAAGCAATTTGTCAATCTAATGAGGACTTCTTTAATTTTTTCCTTAAAATTGTGGATGGTTATTGATTATACAATGTGAATCTTCCACCATTTTGAAAATTATTACATTGTTTTAATTTATATAGAAAATGTTTATTAAAAAAATTACATGATCATTGATTGATCTCACACACACACACACACACTATATATATATATGCTTATTAATTTTAAGTCAGAATAAATATTTTCAAATTTTGGTTAAACGAAAAGATAAAAAAGTGACTACGAGATTTTGAAGAGGCAAGAAATCATAAATTTCCCCTACATAACCTATCTCCACTTTTACTTTTACTTCATTTTTGTCTCTCGAAAGACAATTTCATTTTTGTCTCTCTAGACACGCTCATTTATTGTCTCTTTAGATAGTTTCATTTGTCTCCCGCAAAGACAATAGTTGGAATTAAAGACATATTGTCTTTATGGAGATAAATGTCATTAATCCTATCTATTGTCTCTCTAGAGACAATATAAAACAATGAATCCGTAAAAAATATCCACCATTAAAATAAATCAATATAAAATTATTTAATTAAAAAAATCTACAATATCTTTGAATAATTCATGTTAGGGTATAGTGGAATCAAACTACCAACCTCCCTCGCATGGCGGTGTGCTCTTCCATTGAGCTAGCACCCTTTAAAAAAAATATGTGAGTTATGGCATTCCTTGAAATTGTATAATAGGCATTGATTTTTTAAAAAATGTTCAACACATAACGACATAATCCTTGTAAAATATATAATCATGCAAGCCCCTATTTTTTAACTTAATAAAAAAAGTAACTCAAGGGAGTTAGCTTTTTAACTTAATAAAAAAAATATCTCAATGGAGTTAGCTCACCGTGACACCCTTGTATCTTGACTTGCACAAAAAGCTAATAATAAAAAAATAATCTACAAACAAATTAATCTAGCCGTACAAAGAAAATTAACTATAATCAACACAAGCAATACAACCACCACCCAAAGAGCTACACCAAACTTGCTAGTAGGCACTTATACACATGTATGATCTACAACTAGCTTTAAATTTTAGATCTTCATAGTCTTGAGTCCATCCAACCACTCGCATGAATTAAGACAACATAGCCGTAAACAAATAATACTAATTAATATTGTAAGTAAAACTTTCAACAAATAACGACAAGTAATAGCTTCACTATTTATTGACAACTAACTTATAATAGGTAATTTATTTCCCGACAACTAACTTATGATAGGTATTGTCGGATTTTAGAAAAAATTTGAAGTGAAAATTGTATAAAAGATTAGAAAAAGTTGAAGTGAAAATTGTATAAAATATTGTTCCCCCAAGGTTGCCATGCTCTTTTGATAGGAAGCTTAAGTTGATCCATACAATATCCGGGCGATATTACTAAGACTCGAGCATCAATATCTCCACTCGCAACATTTTCAATAAACCAAAAAATATATCATATAATCAAACTTTTTACTTGTAACCAAAAAAAATCAAGGTATTGAATAGTGCGAGATAGCTAAGCTTAGTATGGCAATGCTTGCATACCTATATACCCATATGAAAAGGCCTCTTTTTATGAGTTTTTGATATATGGGGAGCACAGTAGTCTCGGGCATCCTTCCAATTTTCAAAGAGGGTAAAACTGAAAATTTTGAATTATTCAAAAAATATATATAAATCGTTGAGTTTGAGTTAACATATTTTTTTACTTGCAGGGAGCCCATTGCACAATTTTTTCCACCTTGAGTTGCATGGAGTGCATTTTGAACATCTAGTATGTTATAATATTTGATTGCATAGTCATCAAACACGGATCATAGGATAATCATAATGATATACTCTACCTCATTTTTTAACTTTGAAAAGGTGAAACAATACATATTATATGGTTGAAACAGCATGAGAATTATATGAAATTTGTAACATTTTATAATCAAAATTTCAAAATATTTTGAGATTAGAAATAATGAATTTAACTTACTTTAATTTACTGTATTGTGAGTGTGTTATTACTTACAGGATTTGTGTGCCTTGTGCTAGCATTTACCAAGCATTTGGGTGTGTAGAGATTGTACTTATAAAAACCTTACAAACCATAAAAGTTAGAACATAATCCCACATAAAGGAGAAGAAGAACCAACAAAAAAATATTTAAAAAGCAAAACCCCGAGGATGAGGAGAAGCACAACCGTTCACCATTAATTAAATAGAGGACCATTCAACTATTTACAACAATTATATATATATATATATATATATATATATATATATATATATATATATATATATGCCAAGCTCCCATTTAGAATACTATTTTAGGTAGTTATGGAAAAAAGTTGTGTAATGAGGCCTAACTAGGGTTGTCAATTAAGAAAAAAGAGAAAACACTTTCAATAATAAAAAAACTATAATAAATGAAAATTTCACTTCCATACCATTACCCGATAAAGAAAAATATCTGAAGAGGGTATCATTTCAGTTCTAAACATTCAAGGAGAAATCTCTGAAGAGGGTATCATTTCAGTTCTAAACATTCAAGGAGAAGGAACTCGTAAGTGAACTATACTCTCTCTGCTCCTTCATCCACATGATATATTGCGATAGTGCTGTCACGTCGAATGACATGGTCGATTTCGTAAGGATAGGGAAATATTTTAGTAACTATTAATAGCTTTTGAGATAGTGAATAAGAGGATCATGATGAGAGGAGAAGGTATTTTACATTACGGAAATTATTTTCTCGTCAGAAAATGATAGATGCTACAACCCCATCCTCATATTTTCTATCCCTTCTCTCTTCCTCTTCGGCATCAAAATCCGAGGATGAGGAGAAGCGAGAACTAAAAACAAATAATGAAAAGAGGGACTATATTTCTCTCACTCCACATGTGAAGACACCTTTATCCCTTATCAGCATCATCATGATTATCAAGTGTACTATGAACTAATTTAGAAGTTGGGCTTCCATAGACATGAGAGCTAGAATTGCAGTCCATGTCTTTGTCTCACTTTATGAGTCAAATTACTTGTTGGGAATTTTTACCTTTTCCCACGAACCATCCATAGCATTCTTGCTTATCGGGAGTTTTTCTTTGGACCACGAAAGTTGTCCACACTAATTTATATATCGTCGAGAATTTTTTTTCCCCAAAGTCCATAAGTTCATAACATTATCTTAATTTCTAGGCATATTTATTTTGCTATCCGAGCATTCTATTACTTGTTGCACATTTTCCCCTTGTCCACGAGTGGTGTTTTCATTGTTATTTTAAATCCGAGTGAATAGTAGAAGCTCTTCTGTGTAAATGAGTTATGAGTATTTTTCCAGGGCCGGATCAAGTTCATCTACCACAAAGAACAAAATCTAATTCCGTAGAGGATCTATGTGATGAAACAAAGGTGCCATAGGCCTAGAATTTACGAGATCACAATATAATATAAGACAACAAAGAATATATAGAGTTTTTATTAGGAATAATAATAATTTTCTTCATGAAGTATTGACATGCTATACCAAAGATACTATTGTTACAATAATAGTAGGTTTATTTCTTAAGATCCCGAAGATAGAGAATCCCTTTTTCAAAAACAAGATGTAAATGAAATTAATAAAAAAATTCGCATTTACTACACTCAAGCTACACAATATCTCTACATAATATTTTAATTCTTATGGAAATTTTTTCCAAACAACGGATAAATTTTAAGCCTTCTATGAGATTTATTAGTCCTTATTTTTGTTCCCAAAGTGAAATAGCTCTGAATGAATGTATCTTTAGTGCCGCACTCTTGTACAATAGCTTGCAAATGTGTAGTGGAATGGACCTAAAATTCCTACATATTGTAACATCAAGGCGCAACACCATTTCAAAAGTTAATATAAAGCATACTCACCCTTTGACCACTCGCTCTAATTAGAGTCTCGTACGCAACTTAAAATTAAGAAATCCGGTATATTACATCATAAGCATTCAAATATTTTATGCCTACTACTCTTTGCAATTAATACAAAGACAACAAGAGGATTCAAACATTAAATGCATAAACATTATAATCATAAAATAATCATGTTTATTCAAACTTGGATGCAACAAGTTATAGAAGTAACAATTTTACACTCACCGAAATCATTTTGGAAAAAGAGTGTTTCCAAAAGAACAATACGAGGAATAATTGCCAACTTGGTCATCTAAAGAAACAAAAAATTCAATTGCATTACTTTCAATCTCATGAAAAAAGCTACAATCCGACAAAACTTAGGGAAATGGTTTTGCAAGATTGAAACAAGACAATAATCTACATTTATTCAATATACCTGATAGAATCCAACAGAGTTAAAACCCAAAGATAGGTTCGAAGTCCAATAGAGATACCATTCAAAATACAAAATCCCATTACAACCCATGCATCAAATGACTTATGTTCAAACAAGTTTCAACCATAATTCTAAATGTAGAGAATAGACCAGTAACCGTAAGATGCCACTGGTCAATGTTGTGGCTACCAAATCAAATTAGCAACATATACTCAATCAAATTTACCAGCCAAAAATCACAAATATGAGGCAAAATCCTTTCCCAATGATTAAAATTAAAACTAAAATTTTACTCCCTCTTTGGACCGCTCTAAAGATAATATGTTCACACTCCAATAATAGACCGAGGATTGATGAAAAATGTAATATTAGGGCTGAAATCTCCCCAATGTAAAATAAAATTTGTTTGCATTACATATTGTGCCTGAAAAGGAATGGAAATTTGCATAGGTTTTTACATCCAAATCTTCTGAAGATCTAGAAGTGGGGATTTAACAACCTTTGATCACCATTGGACCCCATCATGACTGTAGGCATGGTTGAAAACTCATATGGGAATTAGCTTTACCAACAAGAAACACACCTCATGAAAGCAAGATGAAAATTTCACCTTAATTCAATAATATGGCATTTTCTTCTTCATGGCCATTGGATAGAAATTAGCCAATCCATTCAACTCATGATTTATAGTTACAATGTCTAATGATGGTAGAAGAATGATATACATGTAAATTGTACATTGTAAACATATATTGAAGATATAGATAATAACTCGGAAACTCATAGTACATTTTCAAGTTCAACCATCAATAATCATCCTCTTAGACTTACGTCGTAGGATGAACAAGTGTTCCAACCCTAAGATGAAAGAAAAAGGATCAATCTAAATAGAAAAATGACTCAATATCAAATAAGCCTACACATATACACCGTATAATTGACCATTTTCCCTCTCGTGATATAGTCCGTAGTAGGCACAACTCATCGTTTTTAAGATTTGTGGTTTGTGTGGCCCTTAAGCAGTGGACAACAAAGGCATGGAAACTCGTTTCCATTTACATTAGTATTATTTGTACTATCATCAAGATTGGTATGAGTCGCACGTTCAATTTGGACCTCTTTTAGTGGAAATATGACAAGTGGGGTTTGATTTCTACCTTCATTGGAAGATGGCATTCCAAAATAACCTTTTCATCAAGGATTGATGTGGGATTAATGTACAAGAGAATGGTTATCTTCATGTGATAATAACTGTACTCACAACCTTCAAGTTGTTGGTAATTATGCATTCATGGCATTGTGCCGATGATTCTTGATGAGTGTTCGACGTTCGCTTATATTACATTGTGATTCATCTAGACCTATTTGGAAGAATTGGAGATGATTTTACGGGAAAACATATCCATTTATTACCGAGAAAAGGAACTTTTGTGATAAGGTTAGGCCATGTTGATCAATATCTCGATCACCTCAATTGGAAATTTAATGTTCATGATCATGAAACTAGGATGTATTCGGAGATGTCAAGGCATATCGCACTTCTAAAAGTCAAGTTCTTAGGTGTCTCGGTCCTTCAAAAATATCCTAGTAGTTAACAATCATCTTCATTGAGCTAGATTTATTGAGGTTGTTGTTTACTTTGTAACAGACTAACCATGAAATGTGGTAATGAAAGGTTGTCGAGATGTTTAAAAACTATATAAGAGGTAAAAATAGTCATCTTGTTGTTGTTCCAACTCACTAGCATGGGGCTTGTTAGAAGAAAAAATGATGATTTTTTCAAGTGGGTAGGAAAATGTGGAATGCATTCAGCATTAGCTAAAATTTCCTTCTTATAGAATAGACATTGTCACATAGTCAGCTTTACAAGAGTAAAATAAGCCATTTGGATAATATTTGGCTATCTAGATCTTAACCAGGATGCCTACTTTGTCAGAAAGATAGAGATAGTGTTAAAATTGGCAACTAGGGGCCAATTCCACTAAGGTCTCGCTTAGTTGATGAATGTTAGGTCCCTATATTACTAGCATAGTCCCTTATTGTTGTTAGTGTAAACCCCCTTATTGTTATTATTGTACCCCCGTAACCCCCCATATTGTTATTATTGTGAACTTAAATTATTATTATTAGGTCGGTTAGGATTACATTGTGGCCCCCACTAGGATTACATTGTGGCCCCATGGACTCCTATATATAGAAAGGAGGTTTTGTAATTTGTATCATCCATGAATTGTTCATTCATGTAATGTATTAGAGGTTTCCCCCTTGAAGTGGCTTATTTCTAAGGCGTTGATATCTCTTTTCTTCTATTTTTGGATCTAGTTTCAAAACATTTAGTATCGCAGCTTTGGATTCTAAGGTTTCATTGCTCCTAACAGTCATTGTGGAATTTTCACTATAACTTTTTTTTCTACAAAGTTTCAGAAGTGGAAATATTTAGAGTGCGAAGCTGAAATCTTGAGGAACATCATCACAAAAATTTCGGAGCTTGGTTCGCAATATTTTAGGATGATGTTAGGGCTTTTTGCATGCTCCCGAATTTAACCTAAACAGGGTCATTATGGAATTTTCGCTATACGTTCTTTTTCTACGAAGGTTCGAAAGCTTAATTTTTTATAGCACGAAGCCGAATTCTTGAGAAACATTTTCGCAAAATTTCGCAGCTTGGTTCACAATAGTTTCGGAGATATGGTCTCAGAAAGTTAGGACTTTTTCGTGCTCCCGAATTTCATCTCAAAGAGGTGATCATGGTAAAATATTCATAACTCTCTCTCGAGCATCGAAATTGGAATGATGGAAAAAGTGGCTACAATTACACGGATTGTAGTTTCTGTCTATCAATTTTAGAGCTAAAGGAGGTAACAGTGACACATGGAAAGTCATACAAGTTCGCTCTATTGAACTAGTCCATAATTAGGTCATTGTGGGAGATTGGCCATAACTTTGACTTGAAGAATCCAAATCAGGGTCAGACCTATGGCATTTGAAAGAGGCTTCGAGAGGGCTACTACAGGGGCCAAATTTCAGATATTCAGATCCGCAATTATAGAGATAAGTCAATTTCAATATCGAGCTCCTCAAAAGTAAGTAAAATTTTTTGTATTTTTTTTCCAAAGTTGCATAAGTCTTGTTTGAAGAATCAAGTTGAATTGATTCCAAGGGAATATTACGGGTAATAGATATCAGTATTGGATTCTAAAATGGCCCCTAAAAAAGAATTCAACACCCATTAAGCCTTTAGAAGGCTCTACTATGACTCATGAAGATGAAGAATGGCAATATGACATATCAAAATTACAAGAGCAAGTGCAACAAACTTCACTCTCGCAAAGAGCAAACAAAAATGACATGGAAGTTTTGAAGAATGGTGTGGAAACTAAGATGGATGGTTTGAAGAAAGGTCTAGAATCTAATATGGATGGTTTGAAGAATGGCATGTAAGCTAATATGGATGGCATGGAATCTAAGATGGATGACATGGAAGCTAAGATCGATGAAAAAAATGGAAAACATGAAGAATGATCTAAAAGTGGACATGGAAGGTTTGACAAAGTTGATACAAAAAATGTTTCCTACTGGTGAAAAGATAGTAGAGGAAACTCATGATGAGAGAAAACATAAATGTTAATCATGATTTCATAAACTCTAATGTTGGAAGGAAGAACCACCATATTCCAAAAATGGATATGAGGAAGTTTGATGGAAACGATACTCAGTAACATGGATACTACAAATGGAGCAATATTTTGATCTCAATAATGTGAAAAAACACACAAAAGGTACGCATTGCAACTTTACATTTAGAAAAAAAATACATTTGTATGGTATCGATGGCTTTTTTTCTCCCTAAAAAAAATTGTCACTTGGTCAATTTTTTACGAAGGAAATGATAGCATGTTATGAGGATAGAAAGAGCAACACCTTCTTTAGCCAATTGATAAATCTCAAACAAAAGTGTTCGGTGGGGGAGCACATTGAGGACTTCCAAAAATTGAACATAAGGTTAATCGATATTCCATAGGAACACAGATTTATCTCTTCATAGGTACTTTAAAGGATAACATCTAACACGAAGTTTGTGTTTTGGAACCCCGATTCATTGGAGAAGGAATTCAAAGTTGGCAAGAAAAATTGAATGTAAAATTATGGCGACAAGGAAGCCTACCACTCACTTCTATAAAGAGCGAAGTGTTGCTACTCCTAGATTTCCACAACCTACAAGGTTGAAACCACGACAATTGGAATAAAAAAGAGCAAAAGGACTTTGCTACAGTTTATGATAGAAAATACACTAAAGGTCATAAGTGTGGTGAGAAGAAATTATTTTACGTAGAGATTGTGAAGAGGAGGAGGAAAATGAACAAGAAACTTCAAAAGAAGAGGATATACACCAGGAACCAACCCCAGAAGAAGAAGAAATGAGTTTGACCATATCATGTAATGCATTGGTAGGAATTACCACTCCTTAAACTCTTAAGATAGAAGGACATATCACTAAGAAAAAGGTAATCGTGTGGATTTATTCGAGTGGTACCCATAATTTTATTCATTGTAAGGTAGCCAAGGGATTGAATTGTTTCCTATACCCGACACTAGAATGTGAAGTGATAGTCGCAAATGGAGGAAGTATAAATTGCTCTGGAAAATTCCATAATATCAAGCTAGCCATGGGGGAATATGTATTGAATAGTCCAATGCTTTCCATTCTTATGGGGGGTGTTGATGTTGTACTAGGAGTATAATGGTTACAATCTTTGGGGACGGTAGCTTTTAATTTTCAAGAACTTTTCTTGAAAAAAAATTTAGAAGGAAAGGAAGTCGAATTACGGGGTATTTCATGGAATCTAGGAAAGATAATAAGCTCTAATGTCATGAAAAATCTTATAAATAAATAATAATGAGGCGTAATTGAACAATTATGCTCACTAGAAGTTCCAACATCAAAATCATCTATTTTTTCACATCTCCAAAAAGTCTTGGAAAATCATTCCAAGAAGGACTCCCACCTATTCATGATCATGATCATGCTATTCATTTGATTCCCGAAAGTGTTCCTCCAAACATCGGGCCTTATAGATATCCTTATGTCCAAAAGAGCGAAATTGAATGTATGATTGCGTAAAATGTTAGAGGATGGTATAATTCAACCTAGTCAATGTTCTTTCTCTACTCCAAGTAGTATTGGTTCACAAGAAGGATGGATCATGGCGCATGTGTCTAGATTATAGGGAGCTCAATAAGCTCACCATTAAATATAAGTGTCCCATTCCCTGTGATTGATGAATTATTAGATGAATTACATGGAGTAATTATTTTTACCAAGTTGGATCTTCGTTCGAGATATCATCAAATTAGAATGAAGATCGAAGATATTCCGAAAAACAACATTTCGAACTCATGAGGGTCATTATTAATTTTTGGTCATGCCTTTTGGCCTTACCAATGCACCATCTACATTTCAAGGGTTGATGAATTCCATTTTTCAAACCCTTCCTTAAAAAATTTTGTGCTTGTATTTTTTTGATGATATACTAATCTACAACGAGTCTTAGAAGGATCATGCTCAACATGTTGATAAGGTGCTCAAATTGTTGCAGGGAGAAACAATTCTATGCAAAAACATCCAAATTTTTTCTTTGGAGTACAAGAGGTGGAATATCTAGGTCATATTGTATCTCACGAGGGTGTTAAGGTAGACCCTAACAAAATTAAATCAATTAAGGAATGGAAAGTCCCCACAACCATAAAGCAGCTTGTGAGGATTTTTCAGAGTTAACGAGTATTATCACAATTTTGTTAAAAATTATGGGAGAATAGCAACACCTCCAACAACATTATTGAAGAAAGATGCATTTTCATGGACTCCTCGAAGCAACTAAGGCCTTTTAACATCTTAAAGAGGCAATGTGCCTAGCATCGGTCTTAGCTACGCCGGACTTCACAAAAACCTTTATTATGGAATGTAATGCCATAGGAAATGGAATTGGTGTTGTTTTAATGCAAGAAGGAAGACCCATTGCTTTTGAAAGTCATCTTATCAAAGGAAAGTATTTATAGAAATCTATTTATGAGAAGGAAATGTTAGCAATACCGCATGCACTAAAGAAATGGTGAACTCACCTAATGGGAAGACACTTCAAGGTAAAAATTGATCATGATAGTCTTCAATAATTTTTTGGAACAAAGACTATCTTCGAAAAAGAAAAAAAATGGGTCACAAAGATGTTCGGTTATGACTTTGAAATAATATACAAAAAAGGGAAGCTAAATGTTGTTGCGAGATGCACTCTCAAGAAAGAATGAAGAGGTGGAAGTATTGCTTTGTGCCATTTCTACTATCCAACCAGATTGGATAACCGAAGCAAGAGATGAATGGAAGAAGGACGAAGAAGTGTGGACACTTATTCAAAAGTTGTAGCAAGATCCTGGTACATCTAATACATTTAGTTAGAAAAATGATTCCTTATGGTACAAAGATCGCTTATATCTTTGTAACAATTTGCAACTAAAACAAAATATTATTTTGGAATTGCACACTTATCCTTTATGAGGACACTCAGGATTTTTAAAAAACTTACCACGAGTGAAGAAAATTTTTTTTTGGGATGGCCTTAAATCCGATATTCAAAAGTTTGTGGCGGAATTTTTGGTTTGCCAGCGGAATAAAGTTGAGACAATTAGGACCCCGGGTCTTCTACAACCTTTTTCCATTCCAAGTCAACGTTGGGAGGATATTTCATCGGATTTTATCACAGAGCTTACCTAAGTATGAAGGAAAGAGTCTCATCATGGTGGTAGTTGATAGACTTACCAAGTATGCACACGTTTGTGCATTATCTCATCCATTTAAATCAAGTACAGCTTTCTACTACATTTATGGACACAATTCAAAAGCTACATGGAAACCCAAAGGTTATTGTGAGCGACAGAGATCCCATTTTTACTGGAAATTTTTTGGACGGAGTTATTTTCTTGTTTGGATACTCAATTAGCTCATAGCTCATCTTATCATCCTCAATCTAATGGTCAAAATGAGATAGTAAATAAATGTTTGGAAGGATATCTTCGTTGTTTTGTATCTGATAAACAAACACAATGGGCCAAGTTGTTACCTCTCGCTAAATGGTGGTATAACACTTCCTTCCATAATGTAGAAAAAATGACCCCATTTATGGCACTTTATGGATATCATCCACCGTACATCACATCATCTTTAAGAGAAAATTCGAAGGTTCAAGCAGTGGAAGATCACATCGAGCATCAACAAGAAGTTCTCCAACTCTTAAACGATAACCTGAATTTGGCACAAAATTGAATGAAACAATAGGCAGATCAACATCATAGCGAGAGAAGTTTTGATGTAGGAGATCAGGGTATTTTTACGGTTACAACCATACAAAACAAAATGTCCCTCAAGAAATCTAAGAAGGATAATAAATTATTTCCAAAGTACTATGGTCCTAACAAGGTGTTTTAAAAGATTGGTACTATGGCATACAAATTGGAGCTTCTCGCTTCTTCACGAGTGCATCCGAGTTTTCCATGTTTCATGCCTAAAGAAGGTTATAGGTGAAAATCTTCTAGTTCAAACAATATTGCTAGAACTTGATGAGGAAGGAAAAAAACATATTGAAACCGTAAGCGTGTGACGGAAACAAGAACTCGACAGCTTATGAAATCGATCAATTTCGTAGTATCTCATCAAGTGGAAGAACTTATCCACCGAATATTCTACATGGGAGGATGAGAATTTTATATAGAAACACCCAGAGCTACTCAAGCGTTGAGGACAACACATTTTTTTAAGGAGAGGGGCATGTTAGGTCCCTATATTACTAGTATAGTCCCTTATTGTTGTTAGTGTAACCCCCCTTATTGTTATTATTGTGCCCCTCGTAACCCCCCATATTGTTATTATTGTGCCCTTAAATTATTATTTTTAGGTCGGCCTAGGATTACATTGTGGCCCCATGGACTCCTATATATAGAAAGAAGGTTTTGTAATTTGTATCATCCAAGAATTGTTCATTCATGTAATGTATTGGAGGTTTACCCCTCAAAGTGGCTTATTTCTAAGGTGTTGATATCTCTTTTCTTCTATTTTTTGGAGATGGTTTCACAACAATGAAGATAATCATTCCATTGAATCCATATTTTCGAGAGGACAAAAAATCGATCTAAATATCATCAAATTTGGTCAAGAAAATATTCATTTATTCAAAAAATAAATTCTATAAGTTATGATTATGTTTATGTGGGAAAAATTGAAAATTCAAATTTCAAATTTGCCTCCAAATTTTAAGATCGGCCTTCCCTCCATATTGTTTATAAAGAGGAGACTTCTTCCACATTTCAATCATCTTATCTCTCTCACATGATGGATGCAGGGAGAAATGTGTCTCAAGAAAATGATGTAGGTTTTCTTTGGTGTAATGTCGTGCTATTTTATGGGCTGAGTCCCTTGGGAAGAAGGTTGAGCTTCTTAGAGTCATATTTGGATACATTTGTGGTATGATATTGGTGATCCATCTTCGCTTGAATATCCGAGTTACATTTCAAGTTAACTGCAGTACATAAGGATCGGTAAAAGCATATGGGTGTAATATTGTAAGCGAAGCCGCACCTATTGGAGACCATCTCAAGTCGTGTCTGCAGCCCTTACCTTTCTAAGTATACACCGAGAAGGGTATGCATCCAGGAAGATTGAATGCGGCTCATATTCTCCGAACTCGGTAAATGCGAATCCTATTTCGTGGGTTGGATTAAGTACGAATTTTTATCGGAGGAAGGTCAACTTATTATGAAGAGAAGTTGTAACTTTACAAGGGTGTTTTGGATACATTTTTATGGACTATTGTCGTATGAACCGTACCCTAATCGGGATCTTCCATCTTCGGTAGTTACTTGGGCTGAAATGTGTGTTTGGATAATTTTGGAATGCTTGTAGGACATCCTTCGGTGGCATCTTAATGAATTACAAGTAACCCTAACTAGTAAGGGCTAATTTAGGAAGTCCTTATCAATATTCGTAATTGTAGTCTAAGGTCATATATTCCATTTGGCAAGTCGGTGTTGACTTTAAAGTCCTTGTACTCTCTCTCTCTTCATTGAACATTTGTTTATGAATAATAGGAAGAATTTATCAAGGGTTTTCCCGAGCCTTGGGGTTTTTCCCCGGCTTGTGCCATATCCATGTGTTATCTTGTCTTGGCTTGTATTTTGCTTCGATCATCTATGTTCTTTCTTTAGTAACTCGTGTATATGATAATAAGCTATGTGATTGCTAATAGTATTATGGGCTAATAAAGATATCTCGAAGTAAGTGTCTTTGCAAAGAACATGTTATCCCGGAAAATTAAAATGGTATCGTAGCCTAGGTAAAGGCAAGCCCAAGGTGGAGAAATAAATCACCGAATTCGTGGAAAATCCTCCATTTTCTCCTCTCCCCTGTAGCCTCGATATGCTCAATTATCATCTCTTTCAAGTTGAGATCTTTATCAAATATTATAAGTGACCATGAGAAGCACTATATCAAGCATTCAACAGATTCTTAACTTTGGAATTCTCTCGGCCTTGAGGAATCTCTTAAGATCTAAGGGAAGGCATAATTGAAAGGGGGTTTCTAGTTATGTTTATCTCTTATGTTATGAAATGATAAGTATTTCATTGTTGAATCTCTACTGGGAATAACAAAGAAATAAAGGAAGACCCGATTGTTTCAAGGATCAAGGGGTTTGGTTTATTTGAATATGGTTGATGGCAACCTTGAACTTTGGCCCATGTCACAAACCCAATCCCGAGGCTCAGATCCATTACATTTGATGGTATGTCAATAAGAAGGTTGGTTAAATTCGATTTCCACCCAATATTATGTAGCAAATCTCTCGAAATATCATTACACCAGGGTTGAGGTCATTTTATATAAGGGGAAGATTTTGAAGATACGCGCTTCATATTGACCCGGAGACTTGCCTTAATAGACTACTCAAGGTTTCCTTGAAGCATGTATATGCTCGTGAACCTATGGATGTCACTAAGGTGAGACTATAGGTGAAGCATTGTTGCGGTATTGATTAACCCTTAATTAGGGTAGACTTCTCAATAGTTTGAACTTTAAATATGTCTCGAGACAAAGTGTGAATTCTTGGTCTCCTTAAACATAGTGAGTTGGAAAGCATGTTGCAAAGTAGTTTGACTTCTAACTTGTTAAAATTTTTTGAAGGATCACAATGGTTCTTATAGTCACCGATTTATGATGTGCTATATTGCTCATATCAAGGCACAATCGTGAATGAGAAGACTAGGGGACAGAGGTTTGTTTAAAGTCATATGTCACATCAAGGGCTTCATTATAAATTAAGGTATAATATGTTATAATCGCCCTTTCTTAAATACCGTGACATCTTTTGGAGATCTAATATCTAAATATATGGAACATCATTAAGCTCCCTATCATGAAATTCATGGACAATCCACCATGCTCTCCTCTCCCCGCGACTCGAAATGCTCAACTATCATCTAATTCAATTTGAGATCTTTATCGAAGATTATAAGTGACCATGAGGAGCACTATCCCAAGAATTCAACAAATTATTAAGTCTGGAATTCTCTTGGTCTTGATGAATCTTTGAAGATCTAAGGGAATTCATAATTGAAAGGGGTTTCTAGTTATGTTTATCTCTTATGCTATGAAATGATAAGGATTTCATTCGTTGAATCTCTAAGGGAATGGTAAAGAAATAAAGGAAGACCCGATTGTTTCAAAGCTCAAGGGGTTTTCTTTATTTGAATATTGTTTATGGCAGACCTCAACTTTTATCCCGTGTCACAAACCTAATCTGAGGCTTGGATCCATTACATTTGATGGTATGTCGATAATAAGGTTGGTTAAATTTGATTTCCACCCAATATTCTATATTAAATCTCCGAAAGATAACTACACTAGGTCGAGGTCATTTTGGATGAGGGGAAGATTCTAAAGATACTCGCTTGATATTGACTTGGAGACTTGCCTTGATAGACTACTCAAGGTTTCCTTGAAGCATGTATATGTATGCAACCCTATGGATGTCACTAAGGTGAGACTATAGGTGAAGCATTGTTGTGGTATTGATTAACCCTTAATTAGGGTAGACTTCTCAACAATTTGAACTTTAAATATGTCTCGAGGCAACATGAATTCTTGGTCTACTTAAACACGGTGAGTTGGAAACCATGTTACAATAGTCCGACTTCCGACTTGTTAAAAAATTTTTAAGGATCACAATGGTTCTTATAATCACTTATTTATGATGTGTTATATTTCTCATATCAAGGCACAATCCCGAACGAGATGGCTAGGGGATAGAGGTTTGTTTAAATTGATATGTCGGATCAAGGGATTCATTATAAATTAAGGTATAATATGATATAATCTCCCTTGCTTAAATAATGTGACATCTTTTGGAGATCTCATATCTGAATATATGGAACATCATTAAGCTCCCTATCACTGAATTCATGGACAATCCTCCATGTTCTCCTCCCCCCGCGACTCGATATGCTCAAACTCGTCATCTCCTTCAAGTTGAGATCTTTATCGAAGATTATAAGTGACCATGAGCAACACTATCTCAAGCATTCAATAGATTCTCAACTCGGGAATTCTCTTTTTCTTGAGGAATCTCTCGAACATCTAAGGGAATTCATAATTGAAAGGTGTTTCTAGTTATGTTTATCTCTTATGTTATGAAATGATAAGGATTTCGTTGTTGAATCTCTCGTGGGAATAGCAAAGAAATCAAGAAATACCCTGATTCTTTCAAGGATCAAGGGGTTTTCTTTATTTGAATATGGTTGATGGTATCCTTAACTTTTGGCCCATGTCACAAACTCAATCCGAGGCTTGGATCCATTACAATTGATGGCATGTCGATAATAAGGTTGGTTAAATTCGATTTCCACCGAATCTTCTACGTAAAATCTTTGAAATATCATTACACTAGGTTGAGATCATTTCGGATGAGGGGGAAGATTCTAAATATACTTGCCTTGATATTGACCTCGGAGACTTGCCTTAATAGACCACTCAAGGTTTCCTTGAAGCATGTATATGCCCGCAACCCTATGGATGTCACTAAGGTGAGACTATAGGTGAAGCATTGTTGCGGTATTGATTAACCCTTAATTAGGACATACTTCTCAATAGTTTGAACTTTAAATATGTCCGAGACAAGTATGAATTCTTGGTCTCCTTAAAAACAAAGTGAGCTGGAAACTATTTTGCAATAGTCTAACTTCTGACTTGTTAAAATTTTTTAAGGATCACAATGATTCTTATAGTCACTAATTTATGATGTGTTATATTTCTCATATCAAGGGACAATCCTGAACGAGAAGACTGGGGACATAGGTTTGTTTAAATTCATATGCCACATCAAGGGCTTCATTATATATTAAGGTATAGTATGTTATAATCTCCCTTTCTTAAATACTGTGACATCTTTTGGAGATCTAATATATGAATATGTAGAACATCATTAAGCTCCCTATCATTGAATTAATGGAAAATCCTCCATTTTCTCCTCTCCCTCATGACTCGATATGATCAACTCGTCATCTCCTTCAAGTTGAGATCTTTATCGAAGATTATAAGTGACCATGAGGAGCACTATCCCAAGAATTCAAACAGATTCTTAACTCGGAATTCTCTCGGTCTTGAGGAATCTCTCGAAGATCTAAGGGAAGGCATAATTGAAAGGGGTTTCTAGTTATGTTTATCTCTTATGTTATGAAATGATAAGGATTTTGTTGCTTAATCTGTGCTAGAAGAGAAAATAATTAAAAGAAGACATAATTGTTTCAAGGATCAAGGGGTTTGCTTTATTTTAATATGGTTGATGGTAGCCTCAACTTTTGGCCCATGTCACAAACCAAATCCGAGGCTCGGATCCATTACATTTGATGGTATGTCGATAAGAAGGTTGGTTAAATTCGATTTCCACCCAATCTTTCGTAGAAAATCTCTGAAATATCATTAGACTAGGTCAAGGTCACTTCGGATGAGGGAAATATTCTCAAGATACTTACTTGATATTGACCTACATACTTGCCTTAATAGACTACCGAAGTTTTCCTTGATCATGTATATGCTTGCGAACCTATGGATGTCACTAAAGTGAGACCGTAGGTGAAGCATTGTTGTGGTATTGGTTAACCCTTAATTAGGGAAGACTTCTCAATAGTTTGAACTTTAAATATGTCCGAGACAACGTAAATTCTTGGTCTCCTTAAACAAAGTGGGCTAGAAATTGTGTTGTAGCAATCGACTTCCGCCTTGTTAAAAATTTTGAAAGATCACAATGGTTATTATAGTCATTGATTTATGATGTGTTATATTTCTCATATTAAGGAAAAATCCCTGAATGAGAAGACCAGGAATAGAGGTTTGTTTAAATTCATATGTCACATCAAGGGCTTAAATATAAATTAAGGTATAATATGTTATAATCTTGCTTGCTTAAATAATGTGACATCTTTGGGAGATCTAATATATGAATATCCGGAACATCATTAAGCTCCCTATTATTGAAATTTCTCTCGACTCAAATCGGGAAGTACGGTAAGATTTTCTGAGTATTCCAGACTAAGGAATTGGGCATCATAAAACATTAACATTTTAAGGCATAAGGGATTGAAGCAACATTTGCTTCAAGTCTCAATAAAAGTGGACGAGGCTTCAAGAGATCGTTTTACTTCTAATCAATGTTTTGTCAGTAAATGATTCAAAGATATAATAGAGTAAGTGAGTTTGTAAAGATGAAATTTATACTTTCTGTTGGTACTATAAGGTTGCTAAACAATGCTAAGGCCTGGGTACTTATGAAATGACGTAAAAGGTGTGCTCGGATGTTACCCGGATCATAAGTAATAATCTTGAAGCCCCCGTAAAAGAAACATTGAAACCATCGTATAATGTTCACCATGTCTATGATCCAAGTCTATAGCAAGTGTTCTCGTGTTATTTAATGTATCCCTTAGTAATCTTCACTCAATTTATTTGCAACATTTGAAGTAACCTTCATCAAGTAGGACCTATCGAAACCGAGCGGATCTATGATACCCCTTTTTTCTATTGAAAGCTCATAAATGGCTTCTTGAAGCAAGCCTTTTCATCAACCCACTGAGAATGTATTGAAAGAAGAAACAGATAAGACCCTAATTTTGGCTCTCCATATAAAGACTCATCTTCATGATTCTGATCAACTAATGCAAGGCTTCGTGGGGGAGCTAGAGAACCCATGGTATTATATCTTGATGAATCTTCTTGCGTGAAGGCAAGTCATAGCGAAACTGATTGATGATTTTGGCACATGGACCTAAGAGTCTACGAAGAAAAGAGACAAGCTACAAGTGGCCCGATGATTATACAAGATCACCTTCCCCCCGCATTCGGAGGGAGCTATGGCCGAGCCATACATCTATTGAGGATGTTCGTTTCATGACCCTTTTTTTGTACTCGAATTATGAAGGAAGTGATTTTTTATGGAAGACACAACTTTGATGCTCTATTCCTTGTGCCTAAAGGTATGAAGAGAAGGAGTTTATGGTCTGCACATGTATACCTTGTGGGATCCCTAATATTCCTAACAATCACCCTGTCATTCATATGCCTTGATTCAATCTATGAGTGAGTCTCAAGTATTGAATAGTTACTCATTAAGATATCTTCGTGATTCTATAATATGAGGCACACTGCTGGAAGCTAATATTCCTGTAACATCTTAATTCTAGTTCAAAGGGAGCAACATTCAACTTCCATTAAGGCTGCATGTATATAATAGCTAGTATGGAGCCTGTTGGTTGAAGAAGCTCTTTTGAGAGCCACTTAAAGCACATGCTGATAACAACTATTGGATTCAGAGAATCCTGGACTTTTCTTATTAACAACATATCCCACTTTATATATCATGGCATGTTTTATCTACAAAAGGATAGATCTTATGCAAGCTACCTTATGGTCACTATTGTTAGCACTAGGATGCGACATGGAGTGCAATATGGTGGAGTAGGGTGTAGTTGTGTGGCACATGAGTTGCATTTAAAACATGGGAAATAAATCAATCAAGTGTGAAAACATTTGGTTCTTGAACCCAATGATGAATGAAAAAGGGTTTTAGTCAACATTTTGAAGTTTAGCTACAAAATTGTGGAGTTTACCCATTGAGTAGTCCATTCAAAGAATCATTACCCCTAGCTTATGGAAAACACCAATGAGAAATGGTGATGGAAAATCATGATACCATATTGATGGGAAGGATGATATTCATTGATGATGTTAGTAGAGGATGCATGGAATAAGTAGAAAACAACATATGGACCCAAAATAGGGTTCATGCAATGACATAGTAGTGCCATATAGAAAAAAACATTGTGACCATGTAGAAAGGGAGTTTACGAAGGAGTGAAAAATTAATTGAAGTGTTAGGAGGCCTTGATTTTAGACCCAATGTAGTCTTTAAAATTTATTTTTGATAGGGGGTTAAAGTATATAAAGGAATCGAAGAAGTTCCATAAAAACTTCCCTTCGAGGAATCTTTTGCCTCCCTCCTTCGAAAAGTGTCGATAGTTGGACCTTATGAGATGGTGACATCAACCAGAAGAAAAGGTCAATTAAAAGAGTATATAGCTAGTGACATCAACATGATGTCATACAACTGAAAAATTCAATCACTTGGAAGTGAATATAGTCATATCCCCCTCAAGGAATCTTTTCTCGTAGGTGTTTTCCAAGCCAACCATAGAAACTAATGGAAAATTTTGATGGGCATGACATTAAGGTGATGTCATCCCAATAAGAATCATATGGAGGGAAAGGAATATGGTTGACTTTAGTCAGCCAAAAAATACTGGAAAGGGCCCATTAGCGAGGGTCATTAAGGAATATCTTTCCCCCAAATACTAAGAGGCTCGAAGAGAATTTTTGACAATGAAAACCAATAGGTTAAGGTTCTAATCATCGAGTCATGATTTCACACTATAAACTAAAAATTTTGGCTAATAAAAGGAATAGACATTGAGGATAAATTTGGTATTGTAGGGAGGAATTATGGCTCTATCAAGGCCATGGTCATTGAATTTTAAGATCTCCAACTACCATTATATTTTTATTGTGGTTGGGGAATGCACTAGCACATAATATATTTTGGTGAAGGAAGGAATGATGGCTAAGTGAAGGGTCATGAAAGTGTAGAATGACAACCTAGTAATATGGACGGATGATGATGTGGTGTACGAAGATGGAAGAAATCTCAATGATGCTTAAGAAAATTTATATGGCTCTTCCAACCTCTACACAAGACAACAAGGAGACCAATAAATGTAAGAGCATGGTATCAAAGCTCAAAAATTATGTGCCCCATTTCATGAGGAAACTAGGTGTGCGATAGAGGAGTCTAGAAGTGGAGGGGATTGGGGGAAGGTGACCCAAGGGTCATTTGTTTATGATAACTTATTGGTAGAGGGGGGGTCCTTAGATGAATTCCAAATGGTGGAACTGAGATTCAATTCTCCTTTTGTCAGATAGAACAACCTTTCCTTCTCAACATTAACATCCTTTTCGAGGGAGTTGTTGTTACCATCATTGTTATTGTAAAAGTATCTATATTTTCTGTAAATTGACATACGTTCCCAACCTCATACTGTTTTCAATTGAGAAAATAGGGAAACCTCTCTTTGTAGGTAAAGTTTCCTTTCTTGATGTTTAAAATTGGCATCACTATAGCATCTTCTATGTACTTCGCTTCCCGATACAGTTTTGCAACCACTCAAATGATACTACTTCCAAAAAAATGTTATAAACTCTAGAGTTCTCTCCCCTTGATTCAAGAATTTGCAGAAAGTGTCCATGTATCATACTTGGTAACTATTGTAAATGGATCAAATGTGAGACTTGAAAAAACACGTCCACTGATCAATGGTAGCAATCATCATTGAACAAAAACAAGTTCAAACTTTTTGACTCACACCATTCAAAAAATGCACCACATGTAGCTTAGTCACCTTAAAGAAAGCATGCTACAAAAACAAGAAACCATAGGTTTCAACCATCTTGACCTGCTCTAGTTCACAGGGGCTCCAATCCTTGATGATTCAAAGTCTGAAAGGAGTAATGATAGGCACATTCTGCAAAGAGTGTTCCTAAAGTGAAAAAATGAGAAGAAGATGTAAGCTAAACCAATTCTGCTAAGAAAATAGAAGCAATGGGGAAATCAAAAACATGTCCATTGATCAATGGTTGCAATCATCAATGCCCAAAACAAGTTCAAAATTTTTGACTCACACCATTCAAAAAATGCATCACATGTAGCTTAGTCACCTTAAAGTGGGCATGCTACAAAAAACAAGAAAGCCTAGGTTTCAACCATCTTGACCTGCTGCAGTTTACAAGGGGCTCCCATTCTTGATGATTCAAAACCTAAAAGGAGTAATGATAGGCACATTCTGCAAAGTGTGTCCCTAAAATGAACTCAAATAGTTTGACTTACTTAGCATTTCTCTTCAAAATCTATTTAGAGATTGAATATTATACAAAGTAAGTATAATTTGTTTCTGAGACAAAAGTAGAGCAAATCCATCTTACATCAAGACATAATTCGATACTATGAGGTTTATTTGTACATTTTTTGTGTGAAGCGTAGACAAAAAAAAGGCCTATCTATCCATTAGAATGACTTCACATGGCTCTATTATCAGAGAAGAGAACTCTTAAATATACAAAGAATTGTTAGTTTCATCGTTTTATGTGTCATGTTCTGGAAATAAATATTTGTAGCTTACCAAAACCCTTTCTCGCCAGAAGGCCATTTCAATACAAGACTCACCAATTTCCCTATGCCACCTACCTTTGCAATGGCCCCTGAGTGAAAGAAAACAAACATCAGCTTCATGTATTGTTTGGAAAGGAGGAAGAAAACTTGTTATGTTTTGGATGATAGAACAATGGAGTATTTAGTCAAATATCCATGTTTTTCCAATCAATGATAACAACTATAAATTAAATTGCACTGTCAATTCATACAATGAATAGGCAGCACTACCAATATGCACAATGAAGGGAGGGTGCTTAATAAAGAGGAAAATAAGGATTCATTTTTTCATTTTTAGATTTTATATTAAAAAGTAAACAAAGAGAATATAGTCAACACCTTGTGCTCTTCCCCTAGAGACAGGTTCGATAGTCCTTGTAGCCTCCTTAGCAACCCATCTATTAGGGTACCTGGCAAGGGCTATGAAAATGATAATGCCTCCTTCCATAGAAACCACTTTGGCAACATCCGCATTGACTGATAAATTTACTATGCCCCACAGAAGAACATATAAAATGCACTTGTGGACAGCCTGATTGAGCCTTTTGCAATTGGAGAAGCACTCAAGAAAACCAACTCTCCACCTGCACACAAATAACAAGTGTAGATAATACTGATAATAAATTTCACAGAACCATCCATGGAAAAGTAAATTAAGAAAGTTGTGCAGAATGCAAGGAAAAAGGAGACCGACTGACCTATAAATTTGGAATGTTGGTTTCACAGGATCACTTATGAACAATATTGAGAAAGTGATGCAAAGTGCAATGTACCTTTGCTGCTTCTAGCTGTAACCCTCTCGGCATGAATTTGCAAGATCCAATAGAACCCAATACAGCCTTCATGCATTGCAACATCTGCCCTAGCAGGATCAACAATTACAATCTCAGCATCAATCACCACAAACATTGCAAGTGCAGTGACTTCTCTCCATGATTCAATGCACACATAAGCTTTAAGATCTCCAAAATTAGCAACCTGAAAGCTGCATCTAGGGCTATATCCTTGCACGATACATCCACCACAACTAATATTATAAGACTGACCCAGAGTTGCGAATCCATTGTCTACTTGATGTTCTGAGAACCTACCACAGACAAAAATAAGAGTCGATGCATTTCCAAGTGTTGCCTCATTGAAAATCATCCAATCAAAGGGGCTAAGCTCTAAAATATTGCAGAAATTCTTGACAAGTGCCCCAATATAAACCCCGTCCACATCCTCCGGCACTGATAGCCAAAGCTGCTTAAGCCTTTGGCAATAGAGGGAAACAACATCTTATCACATCACTCGTGATTTTCTCACATAGGTATCGCCCTAGCTGCAGGTTCTCAAACCACTAGTGGTGGCCCGCTAGCATGGAAAGCGATGAATCCACAAGGGCACATCACCTATCCACATTCATCGCATTTATCTCGTAGAGTTCCTTCGCCTTTAGGCTTATTACCATGTTCCTAAAACTTCCTCCTTCAAAGCTTACGCTCCACAAATTGTTAGACACAGTGGTAGAGTCTAGAGGCATGGCAAAGAGCCTTAAAACCCTCCCGCAAATGGAGGCAAATCTAAGCCTATTAAAACCCTTGCAAATGGAGGCAAATCTAAGCCTATTAAAACCCCTGCAAAAGGAGGTGAGGTTGGAACTATCACTGGAGGCAAGGTTTACCTTGTCTTTGGGATTCGAGATGGAAAAAATGTAACAATTCTTCATCCAAGAGTCGACCAGTCAACCTCGCGCTCCTTTTCGACCTCCTTGTAACAATTAGCTGTCTCCAACCCTCATCGTGTGTACTTCCCCTCTTATTTTTCGTAATTTTTACGCTCCTTAAACGAATTTTCTTACTTTCTAACTTACCACAATTAATAGGATTTTAAAACAAAATATTAGTCGGTCTTTAAAAAAAATGTTTTTTAGTGATATAATTGTTATGTGTAATAGTGATACAATTGTTATGGTTGTTTAATAATTTTTTGTTTTTATAAATGGTTAAGATAACATTATTAATCAATCAAATGAGGATTACTAATTTTTTTATTCATGAGTATTATTTTAAGATGTTTGTGCGTGTAAGTGTAAAATAATCCAAAATACAATGTTGTTTTTGAGTTCTTTAAAGAGGATAGAGATTAAAGTAAAAATTATATTATAGAGGGATGTGATGAGTTTAGGATTTAAAAAAAAACACTATTGGGCTTTAATAAAAAAAATTATAATGATATATTGTTATGTGCAATAGTGATATATTTTTTATGGTTGTTTAATCATTTATTGTCTTTATAAATAGTTAAGGTAACCTTATTAATCAATGAGGATTACTATTTTTTTCATGAGGATTATTTTAAGATGTTTGTGCATAATTTAGGTGTAAGTCTAAAATAATCCAATATACAATGTTGTTTTTTAGTGCTTTAAAGAGGATAGAGATTAAAGTAAAAATTAGATTATAGAGGGATGTGATGAGGTTTTTTAATTAAAATGCATGTAGTGATTAGATGGAAAAGAAGAAAAGAATATTCGCCTTATATGAAAGTAAAATTTAAATAAGTGCACTTTAATGACAACACAATCCTTGTAGTATGATAACATGTACAAAACAACCACATGTACTCAATGAGCTATAATATAAGCATATTAGAATCCATTTGATATGTGATTGAATTGTTAGTAACTAAATCATAAAGACATTGTACCATGGGCTACCCTATCAAGCTCTTACATGCAGTAGTGGAACTGTTCTCAAGTCTAAAATGGATGAGAGTAGGTGATGAGAAGCTCTTGAAACCTTTGTAAGTAAATCCACCCTCTAGAATGAGGACTTGCACCTCTCCTTTATAGAATAGGATAGGAGGAGAGATAATGTAGTCGAGGAAAGAGAAGAGGATAAATATTGTGGGTTAAAGGCTTGTGTGCTAGATCATTTTGGATGTCACAATTCCCATCTAGTGAATTTTCTCTCTTTCAAAACTAGGTTTGTTGAATGTACACACCTACTCAAAACATTTCGTAGCTAATGCTTTTCCTTTAATTGACAAAATGTGTTGAAAGTATCTTTAGTGAAGTGCATGTATTTTAAAATATGTGTTGTTTTAGCACGTAATACTCATGATAATGCATTAAATATATGAGCAACAAGTCAGCACAACACCGTGGTAGTGCTTCTCCATGATATCTATTTTTTTCTTATTATGAATTTCCAACCTACTAGAAATAGTTCAATATGGTGCTCCATGTTTTATCTTAAGAGACAATCCCTCGATTGTGAAAGGAATGAGTGCTTAAGACATTTTAAAAGTGTGTCACAGAAATAATTTTATCATGAGGTCTTGGTTCTATCTCACTGGAAACCAGTTTTCTAAAACCCTTAATCATCTAGAATAATAAAATATTTCACAATGCCATTGATTGTTGATATCTGAATGGAAAAGAAGAACTGTGGGGGAAACTCATAGTAATATTTTCTAAACACAGAATATATTACTTTTAAGTTTCAGAGGAAATTCATGGAGAGAGGGAAAACTTAAAATAACATGTTGTAAACATAGAATTTATTACTTTAAAGTTTCAGAGAGAGTTTGTGAAGAGAGGGAAAACTCAAAATAATATGTTGTAAACACAGAATCTATTACTTTTAAGTTTCAGAGAGAATTTCTGAAGGGAGAAGAGATGGAGTGAAGGAGCGCTTATTAAGGCTATTTAACTCTTACTTACAAACGTAAATTAGAGACCATATGCTTATTTAATTCACTTCATTCAAGGAAGAAACCACAAAATGGCACAAGAGACACGAATCACCATCAACAGTTGCAAGAAACTTGCTGCTTCTTTCATTCACCCATCAGAAAAATAAGTACAAAATGTAGTCCCCAAGAGGTCTAAAACTCAAAACCTTTCCTCTATCTTTCTCTCCTCCTTAAATACAAACAAAAGCAGTTTGTAACTGCTCGAGCTTCTTGAAACTCTGAGACTACCCAAGACTGTTAAACTACTTATCGAGGACACCATTGTAGCTTCAATTTTAACAAATAAAACAAAATAACACTTGGCATATAATCCTTTTGTTGAATCTGTTTTGTTGCTGATGTGTCTCCCTCCATTTCAGTTGTGATGTCCTAACAGTCTGCATAAACTCATCTCTACCTGACTGTGCCCTTGCTTTTGCGTTTTGAACGTTGCCATCATGTCACTTGCTAACCAACTCATCCTCTTCTGCTCATGCCTGTTACGTTCTGTCTTCTCTTCTCCTTTACTCTGCGTCGGGTCACATACCCGATTCTTTCTGCCCACGTTCAGACTTTGTTCCATTATCAAGGCATAGCCGCTTTTAGGACTTATGCATGTAGCGTAGGGTCTTTTTCCACTAGATTCTACTCCCACATTCAACCTTTTCTTCATAAACCACCACAAGACTTGGACTTGAAATATATTCTATTCAACTCTGAAGAATGCAGCACATCTGATTTCGTCATTTCACCGGTTTTACGTTATAATCCTCCTTCTCCTCCTCTGATGCGATTTAACACAGGAAACGCTTTACATCCATTTTTCAAATCCTTTGAAACTACATCGCATCCTGGCTCTTTGTCACACCACACAACTTTACTAATTTCCAATTTCTGTGATCGTTGCTAAACCTTATCACATGCGATGTGTGATATAATTTGCATCACATCTCCACCTCCCATATTTATCACATCGCAACTTAAATCACTTATCATGCGAAGACTTAGCAATAAACATAAAAAGCATCGATGTGCGGTGTTCGCAAATCATCTTATGTTATCTGGTCCATCCATCGCTCGTTATCACTCTGGTTTGCCGACTTGACCCATGCGCTCGCGACATTCTCCATTTGTTGACTTGACCCATTGAACTACACGTGCCGTCATACACTACTATGAATGAAAACTACCCTAACTCTGCATGCATGTTCATGACTCCTTCACGCCTTTGCTTCTTTGGTTTTGGTTTGAGTGCACATGTGATGATGAATCCTCGTTGAGCTTGTGGTTATCCTTTCAAGCATATTACAGGTCATCTTGAAGTTTTAACAACTAGTCCTCAATAACCTTGAATTGCTCAGAACCTCTCTTGACTTTTAGCTGAGTCAAATTAGGCTACAACACCCCCTTTGTAATTACTTATTGTTTTCCTTTACTAACCATATATATCTATTGATTTTCGTTTGTATCGATGAAATAAAAACATTGCCTAGAATTATCCTCCTTGAGCACACCCTCTCTAAGACTGTTCATTGTTTGAATGGTTGAAATACGAAATCTGCCAATAATAATCCCTTTTGACTACAACACCTCTCAATATTTTCCTTTCTCACTATACTAATTAACATGTGTGGATGAAAGTAGGTCTAATTCGACATCATGAAGAAAAGAAACCTTGCATATATGGCTAGGTTGAATTGTATCATTACCTAGTTAACCCAGTCATTATCATCCTCCTTAACCTCAGTCCCTGCATCCTCCCTGATTGCACATACAACTAAACCCCTCTCCACTCCTTTAACCAGGATGAAAAGGATTCAATTTCAATTGGAAGAATCGACAGGATGAATAAACTTGAGTAAGTTGCAGTCCCTGCATCCTCCCTGAATATTCCTATGAATCAAGCCGCTTAGATCCCCCTCATCTCCTTCAATTAGGATAAAAAGGCTTCAATTTCAATAGGAAGAACAGGAAGGATCAGTAACCTCAAGCAAGTTGTATTCCATGCATCCTCCTTGGCTTCTTCTGCAACTCAACCCCCTTAGCTCCTTCAACCTGGATTAAAAGAATTAAATAGGAAGAAATGGTGGGATCAAGAACCTCCTGCAAACTACAATAGAAATAAATGGACGGATCAAATTGTGCCATTCAAAACAAAAATATAACAAGATTTTCTCCCATGGGGTATAAAAAAAAATGTGTTGAAGCATTTGTTCCATATTTGAAATTTTAGTAGACTAGAAGCTCAATGATATATAGACAAGTTAAATGTGCTTTGTAATAAATTAGAGGTTTGTAATGAACATTGGAATTATGAAGTTTGAGCTTAAATATATTGCAGGAGAAAAGGACATACATGTTATGCATCTATAAGAAAAAACCACCTACATATTGAATGGTAAGTCCTCCATTCAAATAAGAGGAAACTACCACCAATTTTTCTTGGATCATAACCTAAGAGGAAATAAATTTTAAAGGAAAACCATTAAAAACCTAGCTGAGCTAATAAAAGAAGGGCCTAAAACTTTGGGAGTAGATTTAAGGCTTATGCACCATGTTCATTACATCTGGATAGATGAAAGATTTTATGATACTTGTCAAATTGGATACATTCTTCATAAAGATGCATCTAAAAACCTTGGATATGTACAACAACACCTAGATGCACTAAAATATACCCAAAATGTTAATGGCACACACCCAAGGAAATAATTTGTTCTAAAACTAGTAGAAGTTCTAGAAAAAAAGTTTTCATGAGAGATCCAGTTAGATAAAATAGGTTGAAAAGATAAAGGAGAAAGGATGAGGGAAAAAATGAAATCTAAAAAAAATACACCAACACAATATCATTTTACCCCTAAACTGCTCAACCCTAGAAATCTCTCGGTGCATATCAATTTTTACATTGGCTAGTATTTATTACTTCAATCAATTGTAAAGGCAAGAAATTTATTCACTGATAAAAATTAGGCCCTTGAAATCTGAACCAAAGGGGAAGGCGCGAGATTTTATCCTATGTACACCCAGCCCTGCACTCTATAGCAAGAGGAAACCCAAAACAAATATGAAAATGAGAAATCAATGTAAGAACAAAGGTCGGCATCCAATTAATTGCAATATATAAGCCCAAATATTGATCACTTCCCACCATACCTCTGAGTCGTGCTGCCCCATGGATGATGGTAAATGATGGCGAATGACCATGATATCGCTAGTTGTTTCCTTGTCTATTTGTAAGGAAAGTTCCCAACTAATGAATGAGTCTTATGACATTGGTATTGGGGCAAGCAAGTTGTCTGCCAAATATATTATGGAGGCGTGAGCCAAAACATCCATTCTCTTCTGATATGAGCCATGTCGTCGTTTTTTAAATCTTGGTCTCCACAAACAGATCCGTCTATAGAATTACAGGGACCCATCAATATTTTTCTCAAAAAACCTCTAAATGATAAAACCTTTGAATTTCTAAAGGGTGCTCCCTAATGCTAATCATGGTAGGTTTTGGTCTTTCCAGATGACGTCCCCATTCATTTTTAGGAGAACTAGAAATGATTAATGATCTCATCCAAATCCCATAGGTTTTTATTATCTTTACTTTGAACAAGGTCCTACAATTCAAGATTGAGTAATATATGTTTCCTCCTAACTCTTACTGGCTCAAATAATAAGGGTAGATAGGAGAGTTGTCTCATGTCAAACTCTTTTAGTGAAAGCTCTGTTCATTTCTCTTGCTAAGAATACCACATGAGTGCACCCAAAAAATAAAATATTGCAAGGGCTTTCGAAAGGGGAATTTATATTCCAACACCTCTGATTATGTTTCCTATCAAGTGATTGAATTAAAAAATGAGGAATTTTTAAAATGCGTGTTTTTTATATGACTAATGAGCTCGACACTCCTCAGTTTGGGCTTGATATTCATCCCGTATACCATGTTCGTACAATGGCACGATGGAACTAGAGGAAACTTTGGAATGGGAAATTCCCCAACCACACACCCATTGCTGGCATGCAAATATGTCATAGATAAAAGTATTATAACCCTGAACCTATTATGAACTGAAATAAAAGGAAAACCCACTTAACCCAGTCATTATCATGTCCCCTTAACCTAAGTCCATTCATCCTTCTTGATTGTACATAAAACTCAACCCCTCTCCACTCCTTCAACTGAGATGAAAAGGATTCAATTTCAATAGAAAGAATCGACGAGATGAAGAAACTCGAGTAAGCTGCAATCCTTGCCTTCTCCTTGAATATTCTTTTGACTCTACCCACTCAACTCCCCCTCATATCCTTCAACTGGGATAAAAAAGCTTCAATTTCAATATGAAGAACAGGCAGGATCAGGAACCTCGAGCAAGTTGTAATCCATGCATCCTCCATGGCTTTGCTTGTAACTCAACCCCCTTAGCCAACCCCCTTAGCTCCTTCAACCTGGATTAAAAGACTTAAATAGGAAGAAATGGTGGGATTAAGAACCTCCTGAAAACTAAAATAGGAAGAAATGGTCAGATCAAACTACACCATTCCATCACTAAGAAACCTTGATTTGCAAGGAAACCTCGGTTTGCAAGGCATTGATTCGCCTATGGAGAGAGGTATCATCACAAAGAAAGAAGAGGAAGAAACAGTTACTAATGTGTTATAATTGTTTGAGCTAGAGGAAGGTAAAGTAGTAGACATGATATAGCCTAAGAAAAGTGGATCCAATCTAAACCAACCACCTTATGAATTAAAAAATCCTAGAGGTAATCCCAACTTTTTATTCTACTTTTGACTTGAAAGCACCTTTTCTTAGTATCAATAAATGAAGCAAATAGTCTCAACCCCTTGGAGAAGGAAATTTGAGAAAAACAATTAGCATGAACAACCAAAGAATCTAATGAGATAAGCTGAGAGGGCTCTCCCTTTGTAAAAAATCATCCATAGGGTTGTTAGAGTTAGAATGAATTCATCAATTGTTGGATTCACCAATTCACTACTCACTTTTTAGTCACCATCGACATGTGTCTCATCAGAGTGGGATTCACCATCATCTTCACCATCCATGGTACAGTGGGGCTCTCGAGCATTTATATGTTCTTACTCTGCCTCACACATAGGGGCTTCAACTTCTCACTCTGCAGTTTTTTATGTGTCTTCTTCATCCATATGCATGTATGCATTATGGGTTTCACTTTTATAGTCTTTATGACCATCATCCACATTTGAGTGGGATTCTCCAAGCTTCGTTTTCCTCCTAGAGTCTTGCTCATTTAATCTCAGAACTACAGTTAACTTTCTATTGATTCTTCAACAGACTGTGACATAATTTTTTGCTTTATGTCACTTCCTTTATACCAAATTCTACTTCCAGGGTCTTCCATGCTTCCTAGGAAGATGTAGTTTTTGCTACATTGCATAAGGACTTCTTATCCAATGCATGCTTTATAATATCCAATACTAAGATATCACATACTTCATCATATGGGTTACTAGACCGATACTTAATCAACTCTTTACATCGAAGAAAAGTTTTCATTTTGACAGTTCCTAAAATATAAAAATTTTACTAGTAAATTTTCGAAGTGTTATCGGATTTATCCTGATCCATTCATCCTCAAATTTTTCTACTTCATCTACTTTTATTTTAGATGCCTCGACTATGAAGAAAACCTCTATGATCTCTTCAAAATACTTTGGCTCTTCCTCTCGATATATTTTCTTGGTTTGCTTCATTTTTACTTTGTGACCTATGGTTGTTGTCTTTCTTTTGTCATCTACCTTATTTCCTTATTGTGTTAGCCTTCTAGAAATTAACATCACATACACTTGATTATCTTTAAAAATAAACATTTTAACCTTCACTTTAATAGTGGCTCCCAACAACTACAAGTAAGTTTGCTAAGCTCTTCTATGCATATTCTTATGGAGGCTCATGGCTACAACTTACGGTGGAGACTCCTTCTTTGGTCAGTGGTGGTGGCTCTTTCCTCTTGGTATGGTGGTGGCTCTATAGGCTACTCACCCTAATATTTTACTATAAATTTCCCCAAAAGGTGCGAAGAAAGGCCGATAGGAGTGTGAAATATAAATAATTATACTTTGTTTTAAAATAACAATTGTTATATTGATTTTAGATTTCTTAGTGTATTTGTGTTTTTTTTTTTAATTTGCAATCATATCCATCATGAACCAATTATTTTTTGAAGTAACAACTGTTATATTAAATTTAGGTTGTTTACTGTATAGTGTTTTTTTTTTCCCTTAAAGTTTGCAATCATATGCATCATGAACCAGTCGAGTGCCCATATGAAATAAATATTATAAGAATAGTTCATAATTGAAATTCTTATCTATTAAATGAGAGAAAAATATAGAGATTGGTCAATGATGGTGGTGATGTAGACAATTCTTATGTATGACTAAAATTATGTAAAAGTTAATATTTGAGTGAGTGATGTTTAATGGATATGAATTTAAAGTTTTTTTTTAATATTAATTGATTTAAAAAATGGAAATATTAAATTTGTTCTATTGTATGAGGATTTCCAATGCAAGTATTTGTTATTTCTTTTCAACATTTAGGGTGGGTTTTTTTCCTTGTGCCCTATTTTCACATCCCTTCATTCCTCCTTCCTTTGCAATTCATGGTTGACTTGTTTTCTTTCTACTATTGTCTCTTGCTATCTCATGGTTTCACTCTTTATCTATTTTGTTTCAATTCTTCAGCTTCATCAATAATTGGCTTGTTTTCTTTTTACTAGTGGATCTCTTGCCATCTCATGGCGTCACCCTTGACATATTTTGTTTTGGTTCTTAAGCTTTATCAATCCTCAAGTTAGAGGGATTAGAGGGTGTGCCAATCTGGTTTCTCATTGTGAGTTCTAATTGTTGCATAGCATTTTGTTGCAATTTACACAAGTACAATACCTCCAAAAATCCGTAGATATGTCCACCAAGCTGGAGATGAAGCTCAATTTAAAGGAGGTTTATTTCTTGTGAAAACATTGGTAAGACTAAAACCTAACAAACCCATTACATCCAAATACTGTATATTTATATATATATATATATATATATATATATATATATATATATATATATATATATATATATATATATATATATATATATATATATATATATATATATTTATATTAAAAATTATATTGGCAATTTAAAGCTATGGTGGAGACAATTCTGATGGAGAAGTCAAAATCCTAGTAAAAAACTTTAATTTGATGAAATTCAAAGACCAAGTTCAAAAATTAGATGAGAAAGTTTTATTTGTAGCCCCAAAAAAGTAGCCAACCTAAAATTCGAAAATGCCCAAGTTCCCCTACCACCACTCAGAGACCCATGTGAATAATATATTAAGTCCACCACTTAGATACCCATGTGCATAATATGTTAAATTTGTGCATAATATGCTAAATATGGCTGCAAATGGTTACATGGACAAATATTGATTGAACGCCTCCATTGCCTAGTACTATAGGTTCACCAAAATGATCTAAATGATTACCATTGCCTAGGATGCAACCATTACGAAACCATATAAATGATTTCATCTATGTTTCCAGAAAAAGTGGATTCAAGGACGAGGATGGGGTCGGGTACCTCATTTTTTGAAACAGAGTGTATAGGTTCATGGGGCTATATTACAGTTTATAATATATATATATATAATATATAATTATAATAATATTATATTTTATAAAATATAAATTTATAAATTATAATTTATAATATATATGAATTTTTTATATTTTTCAACTTTAAACAAGAAAACTAAAATATTTATGATTTAATTCTCAGAAGTACATGTACCCGAATCTCGGACTTGGGTTCGAGAACCCCACTCCCAGGTTTGGGAACCCGTGCAACATAGTTTTTGTATAATATTAAGAATATATTAAAATATTCCATGAAGGTTATATCCCTATTATCCACCCAATAATTATTGTTCATAAATTAAAACTCTAGAATCTCTATTCTAATCACAAACAAAATAATTATGTTTATATAATAGTTTCTAAATTATACAAGCCATATAAACTCATATAAACACAAAATTGTAAACGAGGTAAACTCACAAAAATTTAGATTTAATGAAAATGATGGAAATAATGATTATATAACTAATAACCATAATTAAATGATGATAATAGTAATTTAGAAAAAATTCTTTATGTGTTATAAGGTAAACTTACAACCATAATTAAATTATTATGATAATATAGGATCAATATTTATATCCTAGTATAATCTTTTAATAAACTACTTAATTTTTTATTGAATTGTTCTTAGTGGTGCGAAGAGCCAAGAGCGGTAATTTTTTACTCTTAGAATCAAGAAGAACTTAGGTATGCTTGGGGCATATGTCACACATCTAACAATATTGCTAAACCTTATGCCTTATGTCAGGGTTTGAAGAAAATTGTGAATATAGGAATTCAAGAAGCTATTATTTTTTGTGATTCATTGAATATAATTCACCTTTTGTATTCAAAATCTCTTCCTTTAGATGCAAGTCTATGTTAGATTCCAAGTAGATTTATCAGTCATCTTAAGTCTATCCCCAAGAAGAAATATATAAGTTGAGGTAAATGCGAGATTACACCGCTCGGCTAAGTCTATCCCCAAGAAGAAATATATAAGTTGAGGTAAATGCTAAATCAAGGTGAACTTTGATGGCATGTGCAAAAATTTTATATTTAATATCCTTATGGTTGATCAAAAGACTTAGAAATCAAAGCGAACTAATAATTCCTCATAGTTTAATTTATATCATCTTTCCTTATGGTTGATCAAAAGACTTAGAAATCAAAGCGAACTAATATTCCTCATGGTTTAATTTATATCATCTGTCCTTTATGTAATATTTTGATGCTTTGTAAATATGATTTTCGTTAGATTAGTATTAGCCATTATACAAGTGGAACAATGTAAACAATGTATCATTATGTTCAAAATTTTCAAGGTCAAAATTTTGTAGACGGTTGTACTCTATTCCAACCATGACCACTAATTTCAATTTGCTTATATAAATCATGAATCTAAATTGACCTTTAATGCAATCTCTTTTAATTTTTCCTAAAAGAAATCATAATTTTCATTAAATTAATGAAAATTACATACTATAGAATTGGAAAAAAAATCATAAAGCTGCTGAAAATAGTCAAGCCAAAACAAATTATAAAACTGCTCAAAATAGTCAAGTCATTCTGTCTAGACAGTCCCCCAAAAACATACATACGAAATCTATATATATAAAACGTATAAGCCCATATAAAAAACCAACAAAAAACATTATGATAAATTTAAGTTGGAGCATCTTGAATGCCTTCTATAAAAAGTGGCTCAATATATTTATATACGAAGTCTAAAGCCAATATCTTAAAAAAAAACAACAAAAGATAATGTAAGTTAGAGCATCCTGAATACCTTCTATAAAAAGTGACTCAATGTTTTTTAATATAATAACTATTATCAAATTATTTCTTGTAAAATAAAAATAAATATTTATTTATTTATAAATAATATTAGGTATAATCCTTGTTTTGCTCGTATGCAACAAACATGTAAGCTATAAACGGATTAAAAATAAAACATATTCAATTATGACCAGGTAATTGTTAATATATACATTTATGGCATTCCAAGGAAACATCGAACATATTGCGATGCTGTGCTTTACTGTCTAAATGCTAATATACACATTTATGTCACTAAAATTCAGCGATAAAATAAAACTGATTTTGCAGAATAGTTTAAGTTAATTTTATTATTATTATTATCCTACGAAAAATAAATTACAATTAGCTAAATTGGTGCAAATTAAATATTTAAATAATTTTTTACAAGTCCTTTTAAAATTTATTTATACGGCTAAAAATGTGATATTTGACGTAATAAAATGTGATATTTAATGTAATAAAATGTAATATAAATGCTAAAATGATTATAAAAGAAAATAATTATAAAACATTTTAGTAAAATAATTTGTAAATAAATTAAAAAATAAAACTTTAATCTTTATTTTATGTGTTATTTTTGAAAAAGTTTTTGGTATATTTAGAGCTTAATTTACTCAAATTTGAGTAAAAATATTTTAAAATCATTAATTTGAGTTGAAAAGTTTTTACAATAACATACCCACACCCAAGATTTTCCAAATTATTAAATTTATATTGATAATCAAAAACTAATTTTAAATATCAAAAAATAAGATTCAACAAAAAAATCCAAGAAAAACTAATTTTAAATTTTAGGAATATTGCTTTGTGATCCATAAATTGTGAAAAAATATCTTTCGGTAAAAATCACATCCAAATAAATTTGGTCGAAACCAGCCAGTGTGGTTCATCATCAGAACTTATGATGATGATGAACCACACTCGCTGGTTCGAAACGCGTCGACCAAATTTATTTGGATGTGATTTTTACCGAAAGATAATTTTAAATTTCAGAAAATAAGATTCAACAAATATGATATTTTAAAAATGCAAAAATGGAGAGGAATAGGTTTCTGGTCTATTTGTAATGATTGACGGATTCCTCGAGCAGCTGCCAAGAGTGATAAGGGAAACACATGCATTGTTTTGAGATGGCCAAACAATTAAGTCGACGAACACCCGTAAAAAAAAAATTTAATAACATTCTAAATTTGCACCAACGGCCAAATTTCGACCATCCGAATTTCAAATCCATTGATTTATTCAACCTTGATGTAAGGACCAACTTTTGTAGCCATGTATGTATATCAGGTTGGGACTAAGTTATCTATTATTGTTGTATGGCCATTACACCGTGCTCTACATCGACAGGTACCGTTTCGTTTTATTTAATTTTTGTAGCCGTGTATATCAGGTGCGGACTAAGTCATCTAATATTGTTGGCCATTACACCATGCTCTTCATCGACATGCACCATTTCGTTTTATTTCGAAAATGGCTAATAACTTGCATTGTAATTTGTTGTAACTTTGTCATTCATTTCATCAAAATTTAAGGTAAAATACTAAGAACAGAGCACGTTTTATGATTTGATGCTTTAATTAAATTTTTCGAACTTCATTTTAACATAAATTGACATTTTTCTTTTTTTTCATTTAGCTTTTTTTGACAAGGCATTATCTTTTTAAATTCGACTCATGTGACTTCTAATATTACACTTAATTAAATTTAACTTGCTTTCCTTCATTTAATTTAACTCTTCATACATCGCATGCATACGAGAGTACTTACTATTTCTATCAAGTGAAACAATTTTGATCTATGACAAAGTTGCTATCGATGATTGTAAATGAAATAAGAAATTTGGTGATAGGTTTGTATGAATTGTGTGTTCTTATAATTTAAATTGTTATACGAGATTAGAGTTCACTTGATTGTAACACATTTGAATATTTGACAATTGTTAGGCGAGTTAGGTTGTTGATTCTATAAGATCACTTTCATTCATATCATTTGCATATTGGTTATGTTAAGGCATAATTGTATGGAATTATTCTCTACATACTTCAATAAGTGTTAAACTTATGAATTTTAATGATAGTGAAATATAAAAAGTGAGGTGTAGATACAATCACATAGTTGCAGATGCACCTGTACAAACCTATAGTGATTGGCCATTTGGGTGAGCTAAATCAGTGTCTGATATGGATGTATATACGGGCATGACAATGGCTTTTTAGGTTAAATTAAAGTTTATGCTAGAGTACTCTTTCAACCTCCTTCACAATTTCTTTACATATATCTCTATTAAGTGAGGAAGATAAACCATATAATTGTTATTCCCTAGTTTGAAATGATATCAATTACTAATATTACTTGGCTTCTTAATAATGCATTCATGGTTTTGATTTCTCATTTAGAAAGAAAAGAATGAAGGTTTAAAATGCATATATAGATGAATTTGTATTTTTTATTTTATTTATTTATGTATAGTTTTGATATAGATATATAACCATTGAGGAAATATTTAATTTTTTTTAATCTTATATTGTATTTAATTTCTTGCAAATTTATATCAAAGTTTAGTTGAAGTAATTTAAATTTTTTCACATATTTAAAAAAATAAACAATTTTAGTTCATGGAATGTAATTCATTTGACAATCATTTTGTCTTAATTGCTAACTATCTTAAATGGGTTTCGTCTTAATTGTCATTGTCTTAAACATAAAATTTTATATTAAAATATTTTTTTCTCAAACTGCTTTTGTCTTAAATATAAAGTTTTTTTTTGTCTCAAACTGCTTTTGTTTTAAATATAAAGTTTTGTCTTAAACTATTTTCTTTAAATATAAAATTGTCTTAAAATATTTTTGTCTTTAAATACAAAGTTTTGTCTTAAATTTTTTTTGTCTTAAAATAATTTTGTTTCGGATTGTTTTTATCTTAAATATAATCACAAATTATTTTGTCTTAAAATATTTTTGTTTCAGATTCTTTTTTTATCTTAAATATAAATATTTTTCTCAAGCTATTTTTTGTTTTAAATTTTATATTTAAAATAATTCAATTGATATTTAATTTTAATAGAAAATAAAAAAATAAAAAGTAACTTTACAAAAAAAAAAGAATTTACAAAAATAATTTTTTTTTGTCTTAAACGAAGTTCGGCTATATAAATTGAAAATTATTGAACCATTGGATTTCGTATATCAAACCCACATTCGACTATATAAATTGAAAATTCTTGAACTGAGACTTTATATATCGAAGACCACATCATGGAAAAATTTAGGGGTTAATATTCCGAGGTGAATTAATTTTTCATGGTTTTTCCGCTCAAAATTTTATAATATAAATTATTTTACTTTAAAAATCGCCAATATTATATGAACAATATATATAATATATATTGTTATAAATTTGAATAATTTTACAAACACATCAATACAAATTTTATGAAAGAGAGTAATACAAATTTTATGAAAGAGAGTGAGATTCTTCAAATTTTTAAACTTCAACATAATTGTCCATCCTTAGAAATTTCCATGCACCACATTCGCCTATATAAATTGAAAATTCTTTACGTCGACTTCGTATATCGAACTAGTTCTCCAAAACGATTCGGACCGGTTCCGATATTGTGGCAAGATTTGTTTGAAGCAGAACCAGACATTCACAGAATTGGCTACCAGGGGGAGTAGAGGAGAATCGCTGGAGGAATAGGAGTTAACGGACTGCGAGGATTCAATGAAGTCATCAGTTGGGAGGGAGCGTAGACGAGAATCGCAGGAGGACCATGAAGATTCAATGAAGGCATGGTGGTCGTGGTTTATCGTCGCTTGCGCATTTTATTCCTGTTGCTTTACGCCCTTTCAATTTGGGTTTTTTCGCGGCTTGCCGAAACATCTGTGGGCGCTTGAAATTGTGCCGCAAGTTGTTTTCTTCATAGATTTCTGTGTTCGGTTATTTCTTTATAATCCCCAGAAAATTTCTGTTCGTTGTGTAATAATCAGTTTCATTCTCGATATTTCTGGTTTCTTGCCATGGGATATTATTTACAATGTTGCAGGCAGAAAAGAAGAGCTGAGGTATTTGATGTGGCTCCGGCTTTATCGAGTGCGGAAATCGATCGATTTTTTTCAGAAAATGGAAAAAGATGTCCGTATAAACTGTGTGTTCAGGATTCTGAAACTTATTTGCGTGGTGCTTTATTGCACACATACTGCAGCTTGCATATTTTATTATCTGGCCACAACTATTCCAGAGTCAAAAGAAGGGTTTACATGGCTTGGAAGTTTAAATTTGGGAGATTACACATATGCTGGTTTTCGGGAGGTCAGCTTGTTAAGACTGTACATAACCTCTCTGTATTTTGCAATAGTTACTATTACCACAGTAGGATATGGAGATGTGCATGCAGTGAATTCCAGGGAAATGGTATTTGTAATAATATTTGTGTCCTTTAATATGATTCTTGGGGCCTATTTGACGGGTAACATGACTGCACTCATTGTTAAAGAATCCAAGACACAAAGATTTATGGATAAAATGGCTAATCTAATGAAGTACCTGAAGAGACATAATGTTGACAAGCATATAAGGGATGAAATCAAAGGTCAAATGATCTTGCACTATAAGAGGGGCTATGGTGATGAAGCTAGTGTTCTAGAAGACATTCCGGTTTCTATTAAGGCAAAGGTTTTAGAGTCATTACATATGACAGAAGTTGTCAGACACATATCTGAGCCCACGGGCAAAATATGCACAGTATTTCCTTTTCACCCACTGGCTCCCAGAGATCAAAATAGAAGAAATGGCCTTGTCATGCGGGTTCCTGAGACAATTGATGCCTTGCTTCAAGCAACAGCACAGCACTTTGGTTCTGTTGGTACCATTGTTTTAACAGAAGATGTGGGAGAAGTTTTGCATGCAGACTTAATTCAACACAATCAAAAACTGTATATTGTTAATGTGGACGACTAGCAACGATGTTTGAAATCAGCACACTGCGGTTTTCAATATGCCTCTGCACTACGAGGTGGGCTATGGAGAAAATCGCTGACAGCATACTCTGAGAAAGGCTAAAGTCGGTTGGTCTTACAGAGAAAGGTTGTCTGTGGAGCAAATGGAACAGTGAATCTTCTATGAGTGGGAGCCGGTTTTTGGGAATATGCTGTTTACATTTTTGTTTTTGCATATTTCAGACAGATCAATGTTTTTATGGGATATTGCTGTGTTTTTTTTTAGATGTTTGGCCGGTAAGATAACAATTTTTGTTTTTCAGTTGGGTCGGTTAATTTCGTCCTGGTCTTTATGACAGGAACCGACTTGGTTTTAACGTAAGATTTGGAAAATGTATTTGTTTTTCTGGGCTAAAATCGTTTGTCCTAGTACATTATATAAACTAGAGTATTTTTCGTGTTGAAAAAAAGAAGAAGGTTGTTTGTATAAATTCTCCAGTCTGATATTATATTTGGTTGTCTGTATAAAATCTCCTAGTCTCATAGTTGGGTTTGATGAAAGCTTGGGCTCTGTATTGTTTTTTGTCATTCTATGTTTAATAGCCCAACAAGAGCTGTTGTTAGTATTGTATTTGGAAAACGCTAAAGTTGTACCTGAACTGTTAAGAATGTATTCGGAAAAAGCTCAAGTTGTTCTAATTAAATTAGATTTGATTCACTCTAATTGTCACTCTATAGTCTATACTGTGAGGAATCAATCTAGCTAAATAACGCATGTACTCTATTTTTGGGAAAAACAGTTCCTGATTTTAGAAACATATACGTAAATATTAACGTGTACCTGAACTCTAACCAATGAAGTTTATTTATAACCATTCCATGTCTGATATATACCTGAATTCTAACCAATGAAGTTTATTTATAACCTTTCCATGTTTGATATACGTAAAATTCTGAATCGTAATTCAGCGCATGATTAATTCTCATTAAAAGAAACATAAATTTGACCCTTACCTAGCTCCGCTTATTTAGAAACATATGCACCTAAATTCTAAGTAATGAAGGTTATCGATAACCATTCCATGTTTGATCTATCTGAAATTCTGAATCCATGATAATAAGAAAGTGGTCATATCAAGAAAACTTTTTATAAGGGCACCAGGTATCTGTGGTTGAAATCATTTGTGCTCTCTATGTCTAATGGTTGAAATCATTTGTGTTCTATCTGTGGAAATTAAGGTATATTATCTTGTGAGTGTCGCCCACGCGCTAATCAAAATAAACAATGTGTAAAACTGTTCGGTGTTATAACCGTCGCCCATGAATTAATCAAAACAAACAACCTGTAAAACTGTTGGTGTTATAGCAGTCACTCATGAACTAATCAAAACAAACCACCTATAAAACTGTTGGTGTTATAGCAGTCGCCCATGAACTAATAAAAACAAACAACCTGTGAAACTGTTGGTGTTATAGCTGTCGCCCATGAACTAATCAAAAGAAACAACCTGTAAAACCGTTGGTGTTATAGCTGTCGCACGCGGGAGGTTTCAAATTTCAAATAGAGCATTGTGCCGCACGCGGGAGGTATCACTCATGAAGTTAATTAAGTTGTCCGGAGAAGATAGTGGAGAGGATAGTGCCAGTGACGATGGCTGCTGGTTGTCAGAACTCCGGGAAATGAAAACGGCGTCGGAGGGAAAAATGGAGCTGCCCGGAAAATCAAGGGACGCCATAAAGCCCAAAGATTGTGCCACAACACCTACTTGTCCCATGCTTCTTTATCAATATTCTTTTAATTCGGGATCCTTTCTGAAAACTTTTCGATTTGATTTCTCTAACAATTCATCAATCAAGAAATTTAATAAACTAATCACTCTAAACATTTAATAAACTAAATGCTGTAAATTTTCATAAAAATTTGTCGGAACAATGGGATAGGGTTTAATATGTTTCAAGTATGGCCTACTTCCGATGGAGTCGACTTCTTCATATGGCCTGATGTACACCAACCAATCCGATGGAGTCGACTTCTTCATGTGGCCTGATGTACACCAACCAAAAGAATATAGACAGGTTACATTGGGATGACTCGTATCATCCGGGTCAATAGCCTGAAAAGGGGATAGGGTTAAGAAACAAAAAGCATCCTTAGGGTTTAATATGTTTCAAGTATAGGCTAAAGTTAGAGGATAGTGGAGAGGATAGTGCCAGTGACGATGGCTGCTGTTGAAGTATAGGCTAAAGTTACATATCATTTATAAAAAAGATGATTTTTTAGTGTTTAATATGTTTTTAAGTATAGGCTAAAGTTACATATCATTTATAAAAAAGATGATTTTTTAATTGGAATAAAATTTAAAATTATTTTATAAATAGTTTTTAATTAGAAAAAATATATATTTTTAAAAATTATTAAAAATTAAAGAATATAATTTATTGTTAAAGTATAATATAATTTTGTGTTTTAAATGGTTGTTTAGATATTTTTTTCTTTGTGTTAAATAAAATTGATAATTTAATTTATATTTATCGAGAAAGATCGAAATTTTTTATTATTATTTATTAATATTTAAATTAAAATATACTAAATATTATACATACTTTACAAATTATCAAATTCAGAATTGGTATTTATAGCTATTATTTTTTTTAAGAATGGTTAAACCATGTTAAAGAATGACAACTTATAAATTTAATATTATAAATTTATGGCAAAGTTTAATATTATAGTGGTGTTTTTGTCATTGCGATGCTACTTCATCATGTATAATTCATGGCCACCATCTCTTATCATATATAGCTTTCTTGTGGCCTCCCAATTTTTCAAACAAAGAAACCAATAAATACAAAGGAAATAAAATCCAAATAGAGAATTGAGTAATAAAACAAATTATGAGAAAACACCAAAAAAATGCACTTCAACAAATCTCAAAGAACTCTCAATATTGTGGCAATGGAAAATAGTAAATAAGCCCCCTAAAAGAACTCAAAAGATTGTGACAACTAATAAACAATAATGGAAATTGGCCAAACATTTAAAACCCAACTATAAACAAACTAATAGAAAAAGACAACCAATTGCTTCTATAGTGTTTATATACAACCATGTAGAGAAATAAATATGGAGACAACACGCTAACTATTTGATATGACATGGTTATTTATTGATTCAAAATAGTATAAGAAAATTACTTAAGAGAAAAGTCAAAACAACACATTAACATTAAAATAAAATCAGTTTGTGTTAAGCATTCGAAATAGTAATATTTATGAGTGCCCTCAAAGTTTTATTTGGAAATTTTCCAAACAGAACAAAGAAAGTTTAATACTGCAGTTTTCCAAATGAGGCAAAAAATTGACATTGATAGCTTATTACTTGCCGTTTAGTTTAAATAGAGCTAAATTAAAGTTAAAAACTATGAGGATTTCTTCATGCATTTGTGCAAGCTTCTATTTTTCCAAATATTTATGGTTTTTTATTTTAATTTAGCTTTATTTAAACCTGATAAGAAATGCAGAAGACAGAAGTTTAGACAAACACACGGGAGCTCACAGGTGCAGATCACCAGGAGCTCCCACCAGCAAATGCATTCGCTTAGCATTCTTCATTAAGCATCAGGAATTAAATAGATACATAGGCAAAACAGATTCCTAATTAATAGGAACTGAATGTCAAATAAAGAACAAATCATAACTACGTAACCTATTCTCCATTAATTTCTAACACCCCCCCTTAATGGAGAAAGGGATTTTTAAACACACCTAAAGTGTCCCTAAACAAATCAAACTTCAGTCTTCCTAGTGGCTTAGAGAATATGTCAGCCATATTATCACAAGAATTACAATAGTCTACAGAAATCTCTTTGGACTGCACTTTCTCCCTAACAAAATGAAATTGAGTGTCTATGTGCTTAGTGTTTTTATGAAACACAGGATTGTAAGCCAGTTTGATGGAACTTTGATTGTCACAATTGATGATCGTAGCTTCTGTCTGTTCTTCCCCTGCATCTTGGAGAAGTCTACGCAACCAAACCGCCTCACATGTCGCTGCACACATAGCTTGATATTCAGCTTCTGCTGAGGATAAAGCAACAGTATGCTGCTTCTTGCTGCACCAAGAGATGACCCCAGAACCAATGTTGAAGGCGTAACCTGTAATTGATCTTCTGTCATCTAGATTTCCCGCCCAATCAGAGTCTGTATAACCTGTCAACTTAACATCAAATGAGTCAGAATACAAAATACCAAAATCTGATGTTCCTTGCAGATACCTTAATACTCCTTTCGCTGCACTCCAGTGACTGTCATGAGGTTGATTCATAAACTGACTCAAAACACTCACTGCATAGGCTAAGTCAGGTCTTGTTGTAGTCAAATAAATAAGACTACCAACCAACTGTCTGTACAATGTTGCATATGCATATTTCGAACCATCATCCATCTGAAGTTTGCTATTCTGCTGTAAAGGTATGCATGAAGGCTTACACTCATCCATCTTAAACCTGGATAACAGACTCTTTGCATACTTACCCTGGGACAAGAAAGTTTGACTTGAATCTCTCCAAAGTTCTAGACCCAAACAGTATTGCATTTCTCCAAGGTCCTTCATCTCAAATTTCTGTGATAATTGCTGCTTGATTTCTTCAATGAGATTGTCTGCACTTCCTGTTATTATCAAATCATCTACATACAAAGAAATCACCACTATCTTCCCTTCATTATTAAACATGGTATATAAATTGGGATCATTTTTGCTCCTTTCATAACCATTCATGAGGAAAAAGGAATCAATTTTTTCATACCAGGATCTAGGTGCCTGCTTTAAACCATATAAAGCTTTCTTTAATCTACACACTAGATGTTCTTCTCCCTTCTTAACAAATCCTTCAGGCTGTACTAAGTATACTTCTTCTTTTAAATCACCGTTTAAATGAAAGCAGCAAATTGGATGGTTCCAATTACACAAATTGGAAATTTAAGCTTCAGACTTTGCTTGAAGGTCAGAATACCTATAGTATTGTCATCGGCGATGAAGGTAAGCCGACGGTTGCAAATGGTGGAACGAATGCAACAATTCAAGAATGGGAGAAAAGGGAGCTGAAGGCAAAGGTCCTACGAAAATTGTCAGTTAAAGATTGCATCATCCCTCATATTCGGGATTGCAAGACAGCGACTGAAATCTGGACAACTCTCAAAGACATGTATGAAATCAAGAACACCAGCCGAACCTTGTTCCTCAGGAAGAAGATCCTCTCAATCAAGATGGAGGAGAATGAGTCTGTTTCGTCATTCTTATCCTGGATAAAGGAAGTTAAAGATAAACTATCCGATATCGGTCAAACCGTGGCAAATGATGATCTGGTGACAATCACCATGAACGGTATGACAGATGACTATCAGATGTTTATAACTGGATTGAATGCAAGGGAAAAGCCTCCGTGTTTTGAAGAGCTTACTGGAATTTTGCTACATGAAGAGGAAAGGAGGTCGTCTCTCAAGCCTCAAGATCCAGATCTTGCATTAATAACAAAGTTCAAGCCAAAAGGGAGAGCGATGGCTGATCAGAGGAGGGGCAACACATCAAAAATGACACCACAAGGTATGACCTCGTATAGAAATGACTCTGCTCCTGAATGTTTTTATTGTGGTAAGATAGGCCATATTGCTAAATTTTGTCGCAAGAAGAAGACAAATCAAGAGAGGTACAATCAGAGAAGGCATGCAGGTCATTTGGCGGATGCAGATGCAGATACAGACCCAGATCAGAATCTGGATGTTAGACTATTTATGGCCGAGGCTGACACTGCTACTGAGGAGGATGAATAAGATATTTGGTTCGTGGATTCTGGAGCCTCCTCGCATATGTCAGGTAAAAAGAAATGGTTCAGAAATTTTAAAGAATCCAACTCTGGAGTAAAAGTCTATCTTGGAGATAATAGTGGGTACGAGATCAAGGGACATGGAGATGTCCTTGTTACTCTGCCCGATGGTAAGATCAGGAATATATCTGATGTGTGGTATGTTCCCGGCATTAAGAAGAACCTGATTTCTGTGTCCAAGATTACAGATCAGGACCTCAAGGTAGAATTTTTTAAATCTTATTGCATTATTAAAGATTTGTTGGATCAGATGAAGCCCATTGCTACAGGTATTCACATAGGAGGACTCTACAAGTTGGATGTGAAAAGTACGCCTCAGCAAGCCTTGATGGCGTCAAATAAGTCCGCTGAAAATTTGTGGCATCAACGACTTGGGCATATTAACTTTGGTGATCTCTTTCTGCTGCAAAACAAAGGTATGGTAGAGGGTCTTCCTGTTTTGAAAAAGTTGCATATTGATTGTGAGGCATGTGCGTTCGGTAAACAGCATAGAGATGAATTTCCTGCCATTAAAGATAGAAAACAGAGGGATATACTTGAACTTGTACATACTGACTTATGTGGCCCGATGCAGACGAGGTCGTTAGGGGGGGCCTATTATTTTTTAATCTTTGTTGATGAATGTACAAGATTCACATGGGTGTATTTTCTTAAACAGAAAAGTCATGCTTTTGAATATTTCAAGCAATTCAGAAACATGATTGAGAAGAAAACAGGAAAGTTCATCAGGATTCTTCGATCAGATTACCCCGGCAACTTAAAAAAAACGAACAACTCTCGATTATCACAACAAATTGAATATGGTTGAATTACAACAGTTGTGAAATACAAATTATGAATAAAAATCTGACTGCAGCCTATTGAAAAAATCTGTTTTCCTGTGTGTTTAGCAGACAAGTATGCTCATAATGAAGGCCATAAAAAAAAATGCCGTAATCTGCACAATGGTCCCCTGCGGTGTTTTAAGATCATCTACGGGTAGGAAGACATCTCCATAACCCTTTTGTTTCCAACTAATATCCACAGCCTTTGGAAGACAAGAATTTGAAATGCAGGGCGTCCTTCCTTCTAGAGGCCCAGAACTCTGGGCGAATTTTCAATTATTAACCGAGAGAAGGTCAATTTTACAATCATCACAGTATGAGTATGAGACCAAGTATTTCACACAAAGGCTAGATCATTTCAGCTTCAAGAATCATAAGAATTCATCGTTCCAGCAGCGTTATCTCATCAAAATAAATGACAAGTACTGGCAGAACGTATGGAAGCTCATCAAAATAACAAAACGCAAGTCTCGGGCTGAAAATGATCAATTATACTGTGAATCAAAACAATCATCCGGCAAATGGATATTACTTTCACGGAACTATTCTCACGACAATAAACCACTCACTGATATTACTGTTCATCCTCACGAATTACCGGGCCTGCTTCACGCCTTCACCTGTTTCTTCTTTGTAACGCTCCTTTCCTTTTTTACATTCAAATTTGCATTCAATTCGACCGCTGGCTAAAAAAATTGACAGAAATTGACAGCGGCCACATACACAGCCTTCAAAATTTGTGCGGGCCTCAAAATTGACATGAACGGCACAATGACTACGCAAGGATTCAGGTCGGAAGTTTGTGTATTAAATAAACAAATTGATATAATTTCTGTGTACCAGCAAATTAAATCACAGATTCAGAAAAAAATTTGCCCTTGTTTTGGCGTTCACAAAGAATCACATAAAAACTCGCTTACGGCAATTTATAGTTCACAGAGTTACGATTCCAACTCCAAAGAAAAAACGGCGGTCACAGCTTCAGTGGTAGACAGATTTCCGTGGTGGCTGGCGGCTCTCTTTCTCCAGCAACAGGACCGCAGCTCGGACAAACAACGAGGTCTTCTCTCAGCCCCTACTGCACTCTGCACACAGCTACTGCACTCAGCACACAGCTCGATCCACTTTCAGGCAACACCAAACAAAATAGCCTTCTCGGCCTTGAAAACGCCTTCACGGCAATACAATCTCCCTCACGCATTCAACAGAGAACGCAGCTCTTCCCAGCTCCGATACCATGATAAGAAATGCAGAAGACAGAAGTTTAGACAAACACACGGGAGCTCACAGGTGCAGATCACCAGGAGCTCCCACCAGCAAATGCATTCGCTTAGCATTCTTCATTAAGCATCAGGAATTAAATAGATACATAGGCAAAACAGATTCCTAATTAATAGGAACTGAATGTCAAATAAAGAACAAATCATAACTACGTAACCTATTCTCCATTAATTTCTAACATGTTTTAGTAGTGACTCCTCTGTCAACAACAATGCCGAGTCCTTTATTCTCAAAGTGGCTGGTTCAGGTAACTGGCCTATCTCTCTCTAGTGGATAAAGAATGTAAAGCCCCCCGGATGCCGAGATTAGATTTGAAAAAAAATGTGGTTACTCGTGCAAATTTTATGTACTTTGAAGACCTCGTATAAAGCAGCTAAAGTTGAAAAAGTTATTTTTAAAAAAAAGTACACCCTCCAGCAAAGACTCGAGGTCTCTAAAAACAATTGTAAACGATTGGAACAGAGTAGAACATATTTACTTTAAACAATAAATTAGAAGAACTAGAAAAGCTTTTGGAGAAAACCCTGTAACATGGCCTACCTTCACTGGCAAGGAAGAGGCTATCCAACAACTTATGGAAGAGCATCAAATTCAGGAAGAGATCTTCTAGAAACATACATCAAGAGTTAGATGGCTGAAAGAAGGGGATCAAAAGCAAAATATTTTCACCAAACAACAATGAAAAACAGGAGTGTAAACAAAATTAGTGAGTTGTGACGCACTGCATGTATTTAAACGGTGTCAAGGTGACAAATTGAGAAAGAGCTAGAGTCTTATGAGAAGGATCTCCTCACTATTCCAACCATGAACAGAGAAGAAGCCATTAGACAAATATGTGATGGCATTCAAGCAATACAAGAGCATCTCATAAAAGAAGGAAGGCAACTTTAAGACTAGTTATTGATAAGGCTTTGGAATCGGATGGTTTTCCATCACACTTCTTTCAAGATTGCCGTGATATAGTTGTGAAGGATGTTCGGGAAGTGGTAAGAATCAAAGGAAAGAAGGGTGATCCTCAAGGCTCTCAATTCTTATTTGCAAAGGAGAGGAGGCAAAGTCAATAGAGCAATTTAGGTCCATAGCGCTATGCTTGTGGATAATAAATCAAGCTCTATCCTGGGAAAACCTAAAAGAGTAGAGGGAAAAACAAGTGGTATGCTGATTAAATTGGGTATTTACAGTGTATGATTGGCTTAATTGGGACATATCGTTAAGATGCTAGGAAATTTTGTGTTTTGTGAAACTTGGATCGACTGGGTTCATGGATGTAGCTCTTTGGCCTTTCATTCAATCTTGTGAATTGAGTTCCAACTACCCCCTATAGACCCAAGTTGGGGCATTAAAAAAGGACATCCACTATTCCTCGACATTTTAATCCTGTTAGAACTAGAAGAGGGCTTTGTCAGGACTCTTGCTAAACTGAAGGCTGCCAGGGATCTTATAGGTGTAAAAACACTCCTTCAAAAACAATCTTGCTTTGTAGCTTGCGGATGATACTTTCATGGCAGGAAAAACTCCACTCGAAAAGGTAAATCTAAAGTATTTGAATATGTTATTGTTAGCCTTCAGTACTAGATTCTGCTTCTTACCGCAAAGCACTCGTTGATACTAGAACTCGCTTGGATGTTATGTGGACAGAGCAATCCCCAAGCAAGGGTTGCATGCATGTGCTCGAATTCGTTTAGAAGTGGATTTTGGTGAAAGGATCACCAGCAGCCATCAAATCCGAAAGCAAATTCTTAGGAATGCCACTCAGAGTTCAGGGAATAATCTGTTGTGGGAAGAAGTTATCAGTGACAGTAGGAACAAAATAAGTCCATGTAACTTTGGTCATTGTAATTAAAAGTAGATCTTTTACATGAGTTGGTTTCTAGAATCTAATTATGTATGAATCATTTTCTATTCTTGAAAGTTTAACACGGTATTAGTCTATTAGACCAGACAACTCCGAATAACAAGGTATACTCTGAATGAAAAGATCAGTAGTCCGAGTTGAATTCATTTGGAGTCCATGAGTCCGTTTAGATAAACCAAATGGTTTTAGTTGTTCCCATTCGTTCAACCCAAGGAGAGTAAAAGTGTCTTCAAGTAGCACCGCAGAGAAAACATAAATCCACCATTAGAGAAGGAATGCGGAGTCGATGACAGACTTCATGAATTGCAGAAATCCATGAAGAGAAGGGAAATACGCAGCTGAATTCAGGATTCTCGATATCAGCGAGTATATCTATCTATTATTCATTCAAATAGAGGTACTTATTTTATTTGGTTCCAGAAGTCCTCAGCGGACACAAGGATTTTTGTTCTTAATAGAGCACAAATATAGAGTCTTTATTTTCGGAAAGATACATTTTGAAGGATTATCACAGAGTTACACATCATTCTTGAATAGCTTACACATTGGTTACACAGTTAGCTTTTCTAAAATATTTTAATAGGTTACATATTGTTTACACAGTAAACTTTATTGATGCAGTCAAGATGCCAAATGGCTGTTAATGCTACCAGCAATCCCTGCTCCCAAAACTCCTTCCTCAACTTGTGGTTATTGGCAATTAAAGTTCCTATAATTATGAAAAGAAAACACACTTCTGTTTGGATCCTCAGATCCTTCTCCCTGTGTTAATATTTACACCAATTACAGTATAAAACACAAACTTCGTTTCCTGATTTCCTCATTCAAATATGCTCAACACTTATTTGCAACTAGAACATATTCAGATTCATAAACATCATGCTCCAGAATCTAAACTGTAATCTTATCAAACAAAGACATGCTACAGGATTAACTACCTATAACTATTACCTTGAAGTAGTCCTCTGTTTCTGGTTGGTATATCATTTTGTAACGATGTGCATAACCATTACAGGAATTAAACAACGACTATCAAACACCACTGTGCTGCAGGAATCAATCTTCTACCATCACAGCTGAACTTCCTCCGAGTTTCGTTGTAGCTATTTCAACCACGATCTACAAGAATACTCTCGCTTTAGCATCTCATTCCAATTGATATCCCAAGGCTCCTTCCAGGTCTGAATACGTTCTGATTAACAGGAATGTATATGCTGGCATATATAAATTTAGCTTAAACCCCAATTTCAACGACTTGATCGCGATTTGACCAAAGCTTCTTCAATGATCAAGTTGGGTGTGAATTCCCAATTACTGATCAACGCTTCTTGCAATAGCTGCCAGGAGCTGACCACCTAATTTAATACATTTACTAACCAAGTTGTGCGTATCCCACAACTAAACTTCATTCTCAGATGTAATATACTCAGCATACAATCATATGAGCTGTAGACACATCGTTTAACCCTATCGTTACAGAGAATGTAATTTCCGCAGTTCCATTCTACCGTCATATGTGAACACAGACACGGATATAACCAGAAACACAATTTAAAGCATATCAGTGTTGATTCAAATCAAAGAATCAAACATTCTGCCACCTGAAAGCGATATGCCCCACCTATCACAATTTATCTGAAAAAATAGCTCTCATTTCCCAAGAGATCGAATCTTGCTTGCAACGACTTCACGATTAAATACCCAGATATCGAGTTTGCATGAAGCAGGGAATAGAACAACTTACCTTTAACACTGTCTCCAGATCTCCAACGGGTCTTCACTCAACAGGCTTTGTTTATAATGCAGCCCTTCCGGCTGTTCTCGTATTTCCATCATTCAACGCAGTCTATCTCGCTCATTCACCTTCCCGCTCTCGGCTCTTCCGGTCCCTTATTCCAGTAGCCTTAACTGTGGAGCCTTGCTTTACAATCCACTAGTCGAATGCTCTGTTCGTTTGACCTTTGACACAGCCAGCCATCTCAAATTTCCCACTTTTTCCACACGTTCTTTCTAAATTTTGGTCGCGTTCTAAACCTCAACACTGCCCTCAACTGCACAGCCCACTTGGTAGTTGGTTGTTCTGGGTCACTATACCGTTCTCGGCCTCCTTGGCTGACGGTTTGTTCCCACTGTGTCTCAAAACCTCGCAGAACTCAGTGTGTCTGTGTGTAATAATGCTCCCAGGTCAATATTGAAGTCAACAGACACACCTACCTCCCGGTCTTTGAAGGCGCTCAAGCTCAATCATTGGGCATCAGTCGACCCTGCCCAGATAACCTCGGCAAAGACTCGCAACGACCAGAGAATGAATTTGCCGGGCATTTTTGCCGTCATAAGCCATTTTGACCGTATTTAACGTTTACAAATTTACAATGGCCGGCCGTTTTTCTTAACGGACTTGTAATAGTGAAAAACGTATTTTTGAGGGTTAATATTTTTCTCAAAATGTTATTATATATATCTATGCTGTTATTTTTCTCAAAATGTTATTATATATATAGTCAGTGAGTGTGTAGAAGTGAAAGAAAAGAGGGCAAAAGGACAAGCGGGAAGAGGGCAAAAGGACAAGCGGGTTTTAGGCCAAAGCATTTTACAATGGATCACGGCATCACGTTGAGACACATTATTGAAAAGGTTTGGGAGGATAAAGAAGAAGTATTTCACTGTTTCGTTGACTTCAAAAAGGCATTTGACACCGTCAGACCCTAGAGATAAGTTGTCGCGTAAAATGGAAGAACTTGAAATTACTTTGCATTATAGCGTTGTTGTCCATAGACTTTATGAAGAGGTGAAAGTCAAAATTAGAACCTCAACGGGTATTTCAGAAAGCTTTAGAAGTGACATTGAAGTCAAACAAGGGTGTTTGTTATCCCCTACTCTTTTTGGTTTATATATTGAAAAACTGGAAGAGTGGCTAAATTTGCAAGGTGGGGATAGTGTTCGGTTGGAGGGGTTTGTGATAAAGCTTATATTATATGTTGATGATCTTGTTTTGATTTCTAAATCGGCCCATGGATTGCAGATGCACCTATATGCCCTTGAGCATTTTTGTAGAGCAGTGGGGATGCAAGTCAATATTAGCAAGACCAAGATAATGATTTTCTCTAATAAAAAGAAGCAAAGTCAGCGAATGTTCTCGTTGAAGGCAACACTATTGAAGAAGTAAATGAGTACAAATACCTCGAGATCGATTTCAACAACAAACTTAATTGGGAGCACTGCACAAAGAAGAGAATCTTAGGAGGGTGGAAAACATTGTATGCTCTTCAAAACAGATGCAGAGGGATCAGAAAACGATTAAAGTGCTTTTTGGACTCCTAGTTTGTCCAGTGATGTTATATGGGTGTGAATTGTGGGCTAGCAGCACCCCTATCTCAAAATGGAAGCAAATTGAGAAAATCCAAAAACATTTGACCATGAGCAAGTTCAAAATAAAAATTTCGGTACCTTATGAGATAATGTTGAGTGAAACAGGAGCAATTCCCATCGAAGCAATCGCAACTCATAAGATATCTAAAAAGAATTGAGCAAATGGGAGTAGGTAGATGGCCTAATGTTGTCTTCAAGGAAGGCATGAGTGAAAGAAAGAAAACATGGATGAGACAAAAACTACACATGGATGCAAAAATGGAATATCTACCTCAATGCTTGTCCCATAAATAGTAAAGAGCTAAAGAATTTTGTTATGGATAAATTTTGTAAACAGGTATGGGGAAAAGAGTTGGATAGAAAGAAGAAGTACTACATTGAAGAATTCAACCCTATGTATGATGTCCAACAAAAATAGTACATTGGAGCTACTATTCCGTGGATAGCAAAGGTTTTTATTGCTCAATTAAGAACCAACTCGCATCATCTTCAGTGTGAAACAGGGTAGTGGAAAAGGCCTAAAGAAGTTTGAGAAGAACGAGTGTGTACATTTTGCACGTCTGAAGCAGTGGAATCAGAAAAAACATTTCATTTTGGAATGTGATGCGTTCAAAGACATAAGAGAAAGTTATGGGAATATGTTAGCATTGGTTTCTTGGCATTATCCTTTCAGCGATGAGATAGTTGGAAGGTTGGGCTAGCTCATCATCAATTTGAACAAGCAAAAGACTAAAACGCAAAAGCCGAAAACAAGGAACCCATAGTCCCATAGGCTATTTTTAGTCTCGTGGATATTAAAATTTCATTCATTCATTCATTTTCCTACCGATGAATTTCCAGCCTTCGGGAGTTGTTGGCAACTATAGTCCTTCGTATAAATAAAGAACGCGATCACTACGCTGCCGCCATCACGAAATCAAATATTATTCTAAGTTCCATTGCCACAAGGCATGAACAGTGTTGCAAAAAATTAAATTTTATTTTAGTTATGAGCATTCTTTGTATGAGTGATATTGCATGTAAGAGATTATATGGATCCATACATGGCATTCCCCAAAGCATCGATTATATATAATGTGTTTGCACACATAATATTCCAGAGGATCGTCTTTGGGAATGCTACATCTTCTTACTCTCAATTCCTATGTTACTTTCAAAAGCTTTCCGGCGTTACAAACTTAATCAACAATCCATCAATTAAATTTATGTGATAACAAACTTGAGTGACCACCTTAGTCTCCCACCTTCTCAATAAATTTTATCATTTCAAAAAAATAAAGTGATATATTTTTTAAGAGTGATTGTGAATTTCAGAAACCTTTAATCACTATAAAATTTCTATAATTTCGTATCAAGATTTTGAAAATATATGTAATTTAGTATTTTCATTTTCTTGGGAATTAGATAAGTATATGTTCATGATAACAACTCATAATAATCTTGGTATCTCTAATTTTTAATCTTGGTATTTCTAATTTCGTATCAAGATTTTTGGAAATATATAATTTAGTATTTTTATTTTCTTGAGAATTAGATAAGTATATGTTTATAATAATAACTAATAATAAATTTTTATCTTCTTTGTACAATGATTGAGAATTAATGTGAAGGAAATATAATATATAGAAGTATGTGGTTGGGTTTGATTGGAAATTAATGTGAAGGAAATATAATATATAAAAGTATGTGGTTGGGTTTGCTTGTTCAATTATTTTACATGTTTTGTTGATGTATTTACATGTGCTTTGATTTTGATAGAAATATAAAAAGAGGTAAAAGATAACAATATTATTTATGGGAGATAAGAAATGTGATGATTAACCATTTATGATGTTATATATATATATATATATATATATATATAATCGAGTGAGTGGGTAGAAATCATTTAAAAATAGTAGTAAGGTGATAGTTGTGAAATATTATTTTTATAAAATATAACAAAATATGCCATGTTGCTTTTGTGTGCATATTGAATAATTCAATCAATTTATATTTAGTTAAATCGCTGAAATAACAATAAAATAAATTTGAATGTGGTTATGTATAACACTTAATTTTATAATACAAATCATTTATATTTTTTTTGTTATGAAAATGATCTTTTTATAAAATGTTGTTTTTACTTACGTTCATAGACAATTTTTATGGCACATTCATATATTAATTTATATTTTGATATAACTCTTTATCTAATGGTAATAAATCAAAGATATTGACATATTTTAGTTATCTCCTATTATGGTTATCAATACTTACCTTTTAACATTTATCTAATACAATAATGAAATCACTACACAAATGATCAAATATCAAATAACACCATGTGAATCAACTCATTAATTTTAAAAGATAAAATTTATCAATCATATTTATTAATATAACCCATCTTAAATTTATCGTTCCTCATATTTAAATTATTATTAGTTATAATGTAAATTTATTTGTATTTTAATTAATTAAATATTAATGATTAAAAGTTAATCATTCACCTATAATTTTAAAAAATTTCATTAACCCATAAGAAAAAGGTATATTAGCATTCATATTCAAAAAACTAAGCTTTAAACAAACTTGGAAAAAATAATTACATTCTTTTTTTCATATTTACTTTGTGATGGAATCTCAATATATTAGTTATTATTATTATTATTATCTTACAAAATATATAATTTTATACTTTTATATGTATATAAAGTATTTTGTGAAATATAGGATGATATTTAAATTTAAAAGTGTAGTTTAATTGTCTTAAGTTTTGATTTTAATTAGTAAATTTTGTGGTTAATGGATTTGTTGGATTGTAAATTTTAGTTATATATTCCACACAATTCAAGTACTCCAAGGGTTTTTTAGGGCATTCAACCCATTTATGATTTCAAAAACACAACATAAATAATAGAAAATTACAATCATGCCAACAATTTTATCACCAAATTTTGACAAAAAGACTTAAATATAGAACAATTAAACTACACCAAATATTAAGAGATGGAAGCATGTATACCTACAAATTCCACCTTAAAAATCACAAGTTGGGTTAGACACCATCTCCATAAAACCTGTGAGAGGGTAATAAGATTAATGACTCTCATGATACCTTGAGCTCCTAATATAGAAGCTAAGTAGGGGAATGTCCTCTAACAAAAAGGAGTCCAATCATTGCAAAGAAAACACAAATTAATAGAACCTTTAACAAACACACGTGTTCTTGTTCTCTTTTTAGTGGAGGTGAATAGACAAGGAAATTTTTTTAGAAGAGTAATTTTTGTGCACATAAAACTTTAAAGTCTTGACAATTACATTTTCATAACACCCCTCTCTCTCTTGATAGATATAAATCCTCCCATGCTCAACTTTTGTAAAATACATATATTGAAAAAGATGCAACATGGTAAGGGAAACATATAATTTCCCTTACGCGTGTTATTAAGTACAATACACATGTACATCATGTTACCAACCATGCTAGTTTTAAGGTTAATATGAAATATAAATTTTGATAAAATGACAAATTAAAAAGAGGAGGCAATGCACACTACATTAGGCTAACATTTGATAATAAAAAAAATGTTATTGCACTAAATAAAATAGCTACATTGATTCAGGGGATACAATGTGTAGTGTAATAAGTTTTAAAATGATTGTTTTGCAATATGCACTAAACATATCATTGCTCTAGTGTAAATAAACCATTGCATTAATGTATCTTTATACAAGGAGCATTGCATCAAGGTCCCATTAAATTATTTTATTTAAAAAATGGCTTTTGAAGTGTACTAAACATAGATACACGTTCCAGTGCATAACACCAACTTATGTAGCAAGGAAGATTAAGATATTTTATAAAGGAAAATAGGTTAGCAGTGTGCCCCATATCTATCAATGTGCTAATGCATTGGAATATGAGGCACATTGGAGTAAGGTAAAAAAAACACCAACCACATTGTTATTTCAACTTTCCTTAGTACTTCACACATGCTTAAGCTTCAATTCTCTATGAGAATGTAATAATGGAGGAAATAATACCATAATCCTATAACATGATGTTAATAGATCCACAATGTCCATTTAATATAAGTTTAGTTTTTTTAATTTTTAAAAGCTTCAGATACTATGCATTCAACCTTGTTAATATTAGTGCATATTACATGATCCAAAGCAATGGTAAAATATATACTGCAAAATGTATACTTTGTATTTAGATCTAATAATATATATTAGATTATGTAAACCATAACATAAACCATATTAATTAATCTGCATTTGAGTTTTTATTGATGAAATTCAATAGTTTTACTATGTTAGTCATATGTCCCATAAGGTCTCCTTAGTCATATCTCCTATATACAAATGATATGGAATGTTAGGGTCAAGGACATTTGATTCTAGGATCCAAAAATTTTATTGTGAGTGTTCCATGCAATTTCAAACCAAGATTCAAGATTTAACAAGTCATTTGTGTGTCGTGTTCATTTTTTTTCCTTATGATATATATTTGAAATTTTTTAACATAATTATGTTATTGAAGGGTTAATTTTTAATCAAACCTTATTGGTGAAGGGTTAATTTATTATGAGAAAATCACTCTTGAAGGGCTAAATTTTAAACATAACGTTTCTTGATGGTAAGCATAAGGACCCAAAACATCAAAAAAAAAATTGTATGATAGGTAAAGAGAAATCCAAATTACCCTGGCTCCGACCAGTGGTTGCAAAGTCGATGGTTGCAATTGCGTCTTTGGCCACGGTTGGAACCCGATGGGCTCCTCCTTTGTGGGCCTGATAATCTCCTTTTGGTTCCTTAAAAAATGGGTTTGCCTAAGGGTTGATGTTGTTGTGGAAAAAATAGGTTGATGTGTGGAGTTTGTTTAAGGGTTAATGTTCATGTGGAAAATTTTTGACCTCCATGTCAAATGTTCTCACAATTTTGTGTTGTAGTTGCCCACTTTGTTTTCTTTGTTGGGTTGTTGTTGTTCTTAGTTCACTTGCATCTCATATCTTACTTTGCATGTGTCGGTTCATCTATTATTGTTTGTTTTTGTTTATCTACTTGTTTTCATCATGGTTCCGTTGTGGGTTTCATCTTCCCAAAGTCTCACATTCTACTTTGTTCTTTCCCACTTGATTTGTTGATGTCTATTTTTGGTTTCAACGCAATGCTCTTGTTTGTTGTCTACTTGTACCCTTCCTCGGGCAGTTGTTGCATCAGCATCCATATCATGCTATGGATCTCTCTCACTTGAAAACATTCATTACCTCAGTTGTCATTTCATCATCCAACATTTTCTCTAAGATGTTCAAAAAACTTGGCTACCTCCACCATCGTTGCCCTATGAGAGATAATCCTTCTCTCTTCTCCTCTTCTTTTGGTTGTCCTTTGCCAGCGTACTAGACTACAATCACCTCCATACTTGTAATCTTCATCTCAAGGACTTCACATGATAATTGAGTCTCTCTTTGTGATTCATTGTACCATCCCTTGGGTGCTAGCATTCACATTTCTTGTTGTTGAACCAAGCTCTCCAATTGCAGTAATAATCTTAGCACCTTTGTCTTATTGACTGCATTCTTTCTGCAATTTTCCTCAAAGCCAATTCTCAAACCTTGGATTGATCAACCGATCTCTCAATAACATTGCATCATAATATTGTTTGTCCCCTATTCTATAATTTCTCTCTTATGGATGCATTCTTTGATGGTCTAGGGCCTCTTCCTTAATGACATTTGAGGGATAATTTTTCCTCCTTCCTTGTATTAACATAAACTTGGTTTTGTTCTCCATCTTCCCCATGGCTTCTAGGTGCCATCGTCACTTCTAATAATTGCTTGCAGGATTCTCTTGGCTTCATTCTGCCTTGTTTTTTCCTTTGAGAATCCCATCCTTCCTTGAGGACTGTCTAGCATATACTGCCTCAATTTGGATTTCTTGGAGCAATTTAGTGCTCTCATTCTTTTTTGGACCAGTTTTCCATTCTCCTCACATGCAAAACTCACATTCACATAAAATTCACTAATTTTAAAAACAAAAATACACCTAACCTCTTTTGATGCCCCCATCATCAAATTTTGTCTTCCTTCCATGCTTGGGGAAGGTACTCCTTCTCTTTCTTCTATTATTGTGACAATTATGAATGATTGTCCCTTTCGACAATCCTTATGATATGCATCTATACTCACAACATCAGTATCATAATCACTGGGCTCTCTAGCCCCGTCTGTTATATCTACTATGATTTCTTTTAGCTAACCTCCCATGAGAATTTCATTTAGTGTCTCATCACCATCCTCTGTGTGTAGCTCCCTCTACTGTTCTAATGCTTTTTCCACCATATCTTGTATCAACAACTCATATTGTTTCTTTGGACTCTCTATGCAGTCCACGAGACTCTCTAATAGTATCACTACAAGGAAAAGACCCTCTAGCGGATGTTTTTGAGGAACCCCTTATAAAAATACCCCATACATCCGTTTCTAGCGGAGGTTACTAAAGGAGGTTGGCGAGCAGAGGGTTTTTCGGATGTTTTCCGCTCGATGCGCTTATCATTCAACATCGCACCAGTTCTCCTTACAAGAGAAAGCACTGGTGCACATAAAACATTGGCACACCGGACACCGTGTGCTCCATACACACCAGCCCGATGTTTCGTATTACTGTAGAGCACTGGTGCTTTACAACACTTTTGTGCTGGTGCATCATAAAACACAGCGCCAAAACTGAAACTGCCCAGTGCGGTATTAAGAAACTGCACCGGTGCATCATAAAACAATGCACCAAAACAGAAACCAACCGGTGCATTCGTAAGAAACAACACCAATGCGCCTATAAACCACTTGCACCGGAAAAGGGTTAAATAAAAAAAACAAAAAAAAATTACGGCAAAAAAACCAGATTTTTCATTTTTTTTTAGTGCTCTAAAGCTCTCAATTACCCGTGCGCTCTACAAGAGAAAGCACCGGTGCGCACAAAACATTGGCACACCGGACATCGTGCACTCCGTACACACCCATCCGCGTGCGTCCTATTACTGTAATGCATTGGTGCTTCAAAACTCTTCTACACCGATGCATCATAAAACACCGCGCCAAAACATAAACCGCCTGGTGCGGTGTCAAGAAACCGCACCGGTGCATCATAAAACACCACGCCAAAATAGAAACAGACCGGTGCATTCATATGAAACAGCACCGGTGCATCTATAAAATGCGCGCACCGGAACAAGGTTAAATAAATAAATAAATAAAATAAAAATAAAATTACGGCCAAAAATCTGCATTTTTCACTTTTCTGCTCTCAATCACCAGTGCGCCCTATAAGAGAAAGCATCGGTCGCACAAAACATCAGCACACCGGACAATGTGCGCTCTGTACACACCCGCCCGGTGCATCCTATTATTGTAAAGCACCGGTGCTTCACGAATATTCTGCCCCCGGTGCATCCTATTACTGTAAAGCATCGGTGCTTCACGGCTATTCCGCCCCGGTGCATCATAAAACACCGCGCCAAAACAGAAACAGTCTGGTGTGCTGTTAAGGAACCGCCCTGGTGCATCATAAAACAACGCACCAAATCTGAAACTGCCTGGTGCGTCTTAAGAAACTGCACCAGTGCGCCTATAAAACCCCGCGCACCGGATTAGGGTTATATAAAAAAAAAATATTACTGCCAAAAAACCGCATTTTTCACTTTTCTTAGTGCTCCATAGCTCTCAAGCACCGGTGCAATTTCTCCTTCTCTAAGCCGCCCTGACATCGGTGATCCCATTACACCCATTGCACGCACTACTGCTGTGCATTGGCCACCAATCTCCAGCTTCCATTTTGCAAAACGGTGGGAAAATTTTCTTTTGCAAATTATACAGCCAATATGCCTCCTTGATGGCGAAATGTACAAGTATTTTTCTAGTTTTTCCATAATTAAGATTTTTAGCATATTATAATTTGAAATAACCTTAAAATTAACCATTAAAAAAGGATTTTTTTTTTTTTGGTTGCGCAGTGCACACGAGCCGTTTAGCTCGCACTGGTAAGCGATGTCGCCTGTAAAATTTACAGGTCGCACCGCAACCGGTGCTAACGATATCCGCACCGTGTCCAAGGCGGTATCGAAAGGCGCCCCGCATTATTTTAAAATTTAAAAAAAGTGCGATGCGGTCATTTAGGCAGTCGCACCATTGACCATGGGAATAGCAACGCGGCGCATTGACGGAAATATCTGCCTTGGTGCCTGTCAACGCACTGCTTTCGACATTCCAATAGGGTCAATGGTGCAGCCCCAGGTAAAAGATCGCACCGTTGACTATGTAATTTGTCAGGAAGTCGGTGCGCTAACACGACTATACACGTCGGGGCATATATTTTAGTCAGCGCACAGCTCTTCTGACACCATATATAGTCAATGGTGCTTGAAAAAATTTCAGGTGCACCGCATACGGTGCGTTTTATGTCATCTGGGGCACCGCGTCTGGTGCTCTACAAAAAAAATCCGTACTAGAATCGGTGCATGACTGTTTTTGTGGCGAACCGACTGATTTGGTTTTTTTTCCAAATATATATATATATATATGTATATTCCTAAATGCATGTCTGATTTAATAAAAAAAAATTATTTAATATGTCAATGATTCATAGAGAAGAGGAGGAACAACAACAACAATAGGTCGAGCTGTATGACATGCTTCGCCAGTGGGAGGCATGAGAGAGGGAGAGAGATGTGTACCCTCGCCCTATTACAGAAGATACCCAGGGGCTCCTAAGGCAGGTAGGCCTCCTCAAGTTCTATGAGGAGGCTACTTCCCTAAAGGCCCATAGTGTGTTTTTAAGACATCTTATCCGCAGGTGGAATGCCCACCAACAGGCTCTCTAGGTTGGTCCTGACCAGTGGTACACACCCACCGAGGAGGATATTTATTTCATTACAGGGCTATCGAGGAGAGGGGTGGATTTTCCCTCGTTCCCAGAGGTTCCAGCTGATTGTGTAGCAGGGAGTCAATTAGTTTACTCTTAGAGCTACATTGGAGCAGATGTATTGTCTCCTTCAGAGTTTCAGGTCCCTGGAGGTCAGTTACGTATTGGTGCATTTGGTAGACAAGACGTGCAGTGCCTCTCCTTCTTATTTCAACCATTTCACACAACACTAGTGATGGACAATGCATTAGTTGTCTTCTTCTATATTATGTTGATTCTTTAGTACAGGAGCCACGACTTGTAGGGTGGTCTGCCATTTTTTTGCGGCAGTTTTGTATGGCCTTAGATAGATGTCGTGCTCAAGCACAAGGGAGGGTCAACTTCCCTTTTGCTTCAGAGCTTTTTTGTTTATTTTTTGAGAGGTTTCCAAGGATGAGGTCTTCTTTTGTTTGATAGCCTCGTAGGCCGATGTTGGAGGCTCGGATGCACATGTGGGGGCAGATGATGCTCAAGAGGGGAGAGACTATGTTTCCAACCAGGATATCGCAATATGCATTGGACTTACTAGCCAGTGTTGACGAGCTGCATCCCTTCATTATGGTCCCATGTCCTTATGATGGATTGGATTGGCGAGGGTGTGCCAACATCCTCCTCACAGATGATGAGCCGCCAGATGATAGAGGTAATATCACTGTTTTATTTATATTTATTCTAACATGTTCTTTAACTTGTTTTTATTAAATTGTGTAATGAGATTGTCTAATTATTGTTGTGTAATTGTATATATTTTGCAGACATTGGCTCTTTTGATGGCGAGGAGATGCCGGAACCAGCACATGATCTAGGTGTGGATCCTAATGATGATCAGGACATGGCAGATGCCGAGGATCATGATTAAGAGGCCGATGCAGAGAGACATGCTCATGCTGGTGCGTCGGTACCGCCTTTTGCCAGGCGCGGTCGACTTGATAGTAGATACAGGATGGAGTTGGGCAACCAACTCAGTGCATTGATTGTTGAGTCGGGCATCAGGCCCGCTCATTACAGAGACATACATGCCGATGATAGGCTATTACGGATGTGGAGAGGCATGCCGCGTGACATGTACAGCCTGATGCGGCATGTCGTAGGAGCTACAACAACTGTTACGTGACTGAGGAGGATTGTTTCACGTTATAGGCGTGGTCGAGCCGCAACACGTGATGGACAGTCCGAGAGCAGCAACTCATCATCTCATGATTGTTCATCTCGTGCCACGCGTGATGAGAATGAGGCTCCACTAGCATCTAGTAGTCATCATGGAGATGAGGCTGGACCATCAGCCATGTCCAGTCAGCAGCTTGCAGCATCCATCAATACTAGTCATGATCATGAGCAAGTTGGCCCATCGACCGTCGAGGCTGCACCATTAACTGAGCATACCTCCACTAGTACTACTATTGATGTTGTACTACCACCAGCTGATCCATGACATTTATATTATAGTTGTATATTTTTAACATTATTCAATTATATATATATATGGTCCATGTATTTTATGTTTATGTTGCAGTTGTACTTAATTTACATGTTGGTGATCATCATGATGTGTATATTGTTAGGTCATGTTAGATATGTTCATTTAATGTTTAGCTTGTAGATAGATGTGTATGTGATAGCATGAGTTATTTGACATGAGATGTATATTTGATGTTTGTGTTGTGATGATGTTAGTATATAATGTTAATTTGATGTTTGAATGTGTTTTTTAGTTGAATATGATGTTTGTACGATGGTTAGCATGATCATGATGATTAAAAATTAATTTAATATTAAATGACCATGATATTTATTATATATTATGTCGTGATTGTAATTGAAATTTTAATTTTAATTATATGTAAAATTGTAAAATTGTATTTGTATTTGTAATTGTAATTTTAACTGTAATTGTATGTAAAATATTTAATGTAAAATTTTAATTGTAATTGTAATATTTAATTTATTGTGAAATGATTGTAATTGTAATTGTATATATATGACAAGTTGTAAAATTGTAATTGTAATTCTAATTGTATGTAAAATTCTAAAATTGTAATTGTATGTAAAATATTTGTAAAATTGTAATTATAATTGTAAATGTAATTCTAATTCTAATTCTAATTGTATGTAAAATATTTGTAAAATTTTAATTGTATTACTGTGAAATGACTATAATTGTAAAATTTTAATTGTAAATGTAATTGTATGTAAAATTAAAATTCTAATTCTAATTCTAATCATAATTGTATGTGAAATTGTAAAATTGTAATCGTAATTCTAATTCTAATTTTAATTCTAATTGCATATAAAATATTTGTAAAATTTTAATTGTATTAATGTGAAAATTTTAATTGTATTAATGTGAAATGATTTTATTAAAATATTTAAATTTGTAAATTTGTAAATAATTGTAAAATACTAAATCTAGAATAATATGATTTTTTGTAACATAATAAAGTTTAAAAAATAATGCAAATAAATTCATGTCCTTTAGAATTATCATTATTTTATTATGATCTTACATACAAAAAAAAAGAACTTTATACAGTCCAGTGTGCTTATCATCATAACACACACCGGTGCGTCTTATTACTTAGATGCACCAGTGCTTCACAACTCTTTTGCACCAATGCGTCATAAAACACCGTGCCAAAACAAAAACTTCGATCTTACAAACCATCCCGGTGCGCCTATAAAACAACGCGCATCGGAACAGGGTTATTCTGTAAAGTGCAGTATTGGAGCAATGGAGGGTTCGGATCGCGGGCAAGAATTTTTCTGAGGAGACAAGGGTTTGAAAAGATGAGAGTTCTAATTTAGGCTGAGAAGTTTATAGCAGAGAAAATGAGTGATTCAAATAGAAAGATGGACAAAGACGCTTACAGGGATGCAGACGGCTACAGAGCTCGACGGAGTACAAAAGGAGAAAAGGAGTACAGGTTGAGACCGACAGAGAGCATTCGGTTGAGGCCAGTGATAGGGTTAAGAGGTCCCATGATGGAGAAATGGAGAGCAGAGTTGATGGCAGAGAAAGATCAATCGAGGTAGTCGATAAAGCCAAGAGGCACCATGAAGGGAAGGATTCTCATTCTCTTAAGGATAGCAGAGAAAGATCATTTGACATTGTTGATTGAGCTGGTAGGTCCCATGAAGGGAAAGACCCTCCAGAATGCGTTTAAAAGTAGTTGGGAGTATTGTCCGAGCTTCTATTGGCTTACATAAACTTTTATTGGCAAAGCTGATGTCGCATAAAATCACATCTTCGGCTTTCAATTGAACCTGAATGGCATCTCTAACTTGTCTGAGTTGTGGTCCTGTGGATGAAACTAGTAAAAAGTCTGCTTGTATTATAAATGGAAATCTAGTGACAATTTATGTGGGAAGAAAAGCATATACACCTGCAGCTACCATATTTCCACCTGCAAATCAGTTTCCCATTGGAAAATCTAATGTAATAGCCTATTTTGCAATGTCTTTCCTCTACTCAACCCTATACTCATTTTCTATGGGAAACCATTGCCTCCACATGTAATAATTGCATCATCTATTAAAAAATCGGCCTTCTTTTGTTAACAAATGCAGAATGAAGGACTCATTGTCATTTCTCCCAGAACATTACCCTTCTGCAGATTATATGTACTAATTATTGGCAGGCCATCCGTCTATCTGCAGACTATATTCTAAAACATATTGGTTTCAAATAGTTAAGTGCCAATTATAACAAGTTCACATGCCACAATTGCCCACTTGGGCCCTGTAGTAATGCATCTTCACACGCCCCACATTGCATTCTCTCCACATAATCAGTGAGGACCTCCTGCAATAAACACAATGCATTGGAAGAATAGTTATTTCCATCAAGAATTTATCCAATTCCAATTCTCAATTTTAATTCTAATTCTAATTCTCAAGAATAAACAAAATTATAATTCTCAATTTCTATGGTTTGAGTTCACTAAATTTTGGTGTACACACTTAAAAGTAATTTCGGTGCCTAAACCACAAATCGGTACTACTGTATATATAACCGCACCAGTGCTAGTGTTACAAAAACAACATCGGTGCGGTGCTATTAAATGACGCACCGGTGACGAATAAACGCAAATAAAAAAAAGTGCAACTCTATTTTCTTTAAGTGAAAAAAGCGGAAAATTGAAAAATGGGCGGCAAAATATTTTCAAAAATCTAATTTCATAAAATAATTCTTTAAATACTAAACACTTTTCATTATTTCACTATTTTTGCTAAAATTTTCAGCCAGATATTTGCAGGAGATATACCTGGAGCAAGAGAGCACGAGGGCACTGTGGAGCAGCAAAATACGTTCGAACAGAAGTATTTAGACAATTAGAAACCAAACCTCTGGTGATTCAAACCCTGTATCATAGAATTTCAAACCATCCCATGATTAAATTTGATTATTTTTTTAACTTTTTCTACAGTGTTTTTACTTTTTATGTAGTTTTATTCATTTTTACCCTAAACCCTTCATTTTATTTTATTTTTCCCTTTCTTCTCCATGTTTCTATGATTTCAGAATTAGGGTTTTTCATTTTAGATTGACATCCAACCCACTGGACGACTTGCATAGTCGGATCCCAATCCATTCGGCCATTGCGTGAATTTTTGGAAAAAATGGATTTTTTTTATCAGTGCGCCCCGCGTAACCTAGCGCAGCAGTGCGTTGTATTATAAAGTGCACCGCGCAAGTACTGTGTAATAAAAAATTTGAAAACAATTTTTTTTTAAATCAGTGCGCCATATCTGAAATAGGGCACCGGTGCTCCATGTTACGAGGATAACACAGTACGGTCTATTACATTGTTTGTGCGGTGTGTTTATAATACCCCACACACCGTATGATCTATTACACTGTTTTGCGGTGCGTTTTTAATACCCCCATGCACCGGCGGCGGTGTGTACATCATGAAAGGCGCACCGGTACTTTGAGATTTATTTTTTACCTGAAAAGTTGCAATTTATTTATAAATATATTAATGAAAGATATGGTACAGGTTTCAGATTGATAAAGAAATGACTGAAAAGAGATCAAGTAACATAAATATTGATAACACATCAAGAAAAGCAAAAAAGGCAAGTTCTTTGTAATTTCTTTATAAATTTTTTTATTTTTGAACTATATGTAAGTTTAACTAATATGTATTGTTTACTGCGTATCATGCGGAGCCACAAAATGACGAGGCTCGATAAGATTATTTATGATCTAGGACCAGAAGAGCGTAAAATCTTGATCGAAAAATTGCATAAGGATGAATCAGGTGAATGAAAAAATAATATCGATCTAATATGAGTTTCTTTTTTTAATTATCATTAATAGTATACTTAGAATTATTAGATAGCATGTGTCAAACAGTCTTTAATTCACATATGTTTAATGTTCTACAGGAACCAACAACTCAGAAAAGGAATGTTGTTCTAAGATAAGAAAAAAAATAGAACATGCAAATGAAAATGAATTGCTCCTTAGCTCATCTGGAGTGGTGCTGGAAGTTAACGAAAGGGGGAAAAACTTTTACAAAAGTTTGAGGGATCTAGTGGAACGAATGTATAGACGTTCTTTCCACTTACAATACAAAAATAAATCCAATGATTCCAAGAACCAAATTTTATCTAAACTACAGGAAGAGTTTCTAGAGAATTGGTCAATGAGACATGTCAGACTTTTAATAGCAAAAACGTACAACAACAAAAAAGAAGGAATGAAAAAATAATATTCCTTTAAATGTTTGTCTAGAATTATTTATAAATATCACTTTTGTTATATTTACTTTTCGTATATCAATATAAAAATTAAACATTTTATTGTCATGTTACATTTTCAGGAAGATTATGAAAATCTCAAAAGATGAATGCGCTGATATCAGAAATATGCCAGTAGGAATGTCCAAAAAGGTGTACAAGGAGATGGTCAAAGAAATGGACAAAATTGCATCGCAGGAGGAGCCCTCTCAACAACAACATGCTTCAAATGTAATATGCAATCATTGAATTTTTTGATCATTAGGTACAATAAATAAACAATTTAGCATTAAATATTAATTTTCAAGAATTTTCTTGCAGAAAAGAAAAGAAAATGGAACCTATTCAGCACATAAAATAGGACGACAAGGAAGAAAAGGGTTGATATCTAAGTTTGTGAGTAATTGTTACTTCCTTTTAAGAACTTAACCAGATTTCATTTTTGTATTTTTTAAGTTATTTTACAAAAATAATCATTGAATGTCTTCAAACAGGTGCTAACATACAAAGAAGAACCATCAAACGAATTGATTGAAATTGGGTTAAATATGGGTTGTGAGTATTTGTTAGCATATCAGAAATTAATTGTGGAATTTGTAAGCATCTATCGATCTTGTTTTACTTAGCTCTGTCTATAATTAATAGAACAAAAACATCTTTTATATTAAATATATAATTTGTTATGGGGTATAACAATTGCAGGAAACAAAGTATGGAACTGCGCCAACAGTTGAAATTTTGCAAGATGGCATGGTACATGGTTTTGAAAGAATGTGTATAGTTTATGAGTCAATTGTTGCTATGGTACGTCATTTTTCTTTTCGATTTACAATGATGTATATTATTTAATATTGCAATTTTCATTATTCTCACCAATGTATATACACTCATTTCAGTTTATTTTTATGTTTGTAGACGGAAGGTGAAGAAGAAGAAAACAATCAACATCGTGAACAAAACATTCCTAAAAATAACCCAAGTCATGGAAGTAGCTCTAGCAGTGACAGCAATTCAAACGAAGAATGATGATCACTATGTTTGGATATCAAAGCGAGGCGTTGTATTTTTTGAAATATGTCTGTGAAATCAAACATTTTGTTTAATGTAATGGACATAGTGTCCCAATTGAAAGACAAAGGGATACCAATAATTGTCCCATTTTGTATGATAAAGACCGTCTTATATATATATATATGTGTTGTGTGTGTGTGTGTGTGTGTGTGTGTTTTAATTTATTCTATTGCATTCTCCATTATCGCTATTGTGTTCTCCATTGTCGTTCTCAAATGCACTAATAAAAATTTAATTCATATGAATATTGTTATAAGATATATATATGTGTCGACTTTTTATGAATAATGAATTTTAAAAAACCACAATAATTATGATATGATATAAAAAATTAATCCAAACATCACATTCAAATGCATTAATAAAAATTTAATTAATATGAATATTGTTATAAGATGTGTTGACTTTTGATGAATAATGAATTTAAAACAATCACAATAATTGCACTGTCACAGGTCGATGTTTCTAAAAAATACAAAATGAAAAATGGTGCGTGTCAGTAACTGTACACAGGTGCGTTTGTATTATGAAGCGCGTCGCTGTGTTTCTACGATCTATGGGCACCGAACAAGTACCAAAACCAATTAAAAATATCGGTGCGTTTGTGTGGTACGAGGGACCGGTGTGTTTATGTGTCTATACAAACCGGTGCCATTGTACAATCTATGGGCACTGCACGAATACCGATACCAATTATAAATCTCAGTGCGTTTGTGTGATACTGCGTATCGGGGCATTTATGTGTCTATAAGCACCAGTGCATTTGTACGACCTATGGGCACTGCACGAATACCGATACCAATTATAAATCTCGACGTCTTTCTGTGATACTGCGCACCAGTGCATTTGTACGACCTATGGGCACTGCACGAATACCGATACCAATTATAAATCTCGACGTCTTTCTGTGATACTGCGCACCAGTGCATTTCTATAAGTCTATGCACTGGTGCGTTGATACGACCTATGGGCACCGCACAAATCCCAAGACCAATTAGAATGGCCCCATGCATTGTATCACCAACACTACGCTTGGTGTTGTTTTATTCCTTAACGGCTCAATGCATTCTCCTTCGACCGCCCCGGGGCGCCTTCTACATGTACGCACCAGTGCGTTAAAGCCAGAGTAGCACACCGATGAAAAAAAATCTGTAATAACCTCCGGCCGCCCATTTTTTTTTAGTTGTGTTAAATTTCTGTTAAAATCTCCACCAAAACCTCCGTTACCATAAACGAATGTTGTAGCCAATGTTTTTTTAACAATTTTGGCCAATTTTATAACACTAAAAACCTCCTTTATAACCTCCGCTAGAGGGTCTTTTCCTTGTAGTGTATCTCTTTAGCATCTTCCTCATCTCCAAGGACTATGCCTTGCTCTGGTTCAAAATAGTGAACTACTTCAACCTTAGGCTCAGTTGTTGTTACACGTCATTTTGTCACCATGACATTTGATGGTCAATATGGATCTATCACCATCCATACTCATGCTTCCTTAGAAGTCAAACATCTATAGTCCTTAACCAAGTCTTGGAAACCGGGAAAATAGCTCTTAAATACTCTTAAAGATGGAATCTGTACTTTTTGTGGTCACTTCCTACGCATGTGCGGATATTACTAAGCTAACCTGCGGACATCTGTGCTCTATTTTCCATTAAAACTTGTGCACCCCATTTAAAATAAAGTAAAGGCGAAAAGTAACTTCTAAAGCATAGTTGGGTGCATATTATTCCAACTAACAACCTCTAAGTCGCGCCAGTTCGAGCTAAATCCCTCGAATCATGGAACTTATCACCTTATATCAAGGAACCCTAATCCCTTCATTTGAGGATCACACCCCTCAATTGGTGGATTTGAAACCTCCTCAATTTCTCCTATAAATTGAGCTGAAACTTCAGGGTTAGGGGGTTCACTTATGATAATCTTATGCTAGTCATTCTAGAGTGGAAAGCTTGTTAAAATAAGGAGGAAGATTGGAAAGGCATACGGGAGGAAGCTTATTAAATGGTGTTTCGATCTGTCAACACAACCAAGTAGAGAAGGGAAAAGAGAAAACTCTAAATGAGCATGTTAACTTCAATTATCTTCAAATCCATTAAACAAGGATCAATGTATTTTGTTCTCAATAAGTTAGGATCCATCTTCCACTCTTGTTATAAATGTTTAATAAACTCTTCAAGCATATCTTTCAAATAAATAAGGGTGAAGAAGAGAAAGACATCCTGCGCAGAGAGGTGAAGCAAGCAACTTCACCAGGGTATTGAACAAGCCTATTGGCAGCGAAGCGATGCTTTTGGTTCCTTGAGGTGACTCCATCGGGATACTAAAGAGGCTCATTGGAAACAAATAAACACCAAGGAATGTGTTGAAATTTTATTATCAAAAGCTCCATATATTTATTATCCTTCTTCCCTATCGAAACAGTTGAGGTATGACTAGTCTTCTATTGATCTGTTTTAAGCTAAGGAATAGATAGAAGAGAATATATCTTAAATCGATATAAGTGGTAAATTCGAGGAAATCTACATGCCAAATCAATATTTCCTGAAATACTAAGACCTTGCACTTAAGATTAAAAACCTGAACAAAGAAGCTAGATTTATACTAGTGTGTCTCCAAGAGTTGACGTTACGATGAACACCCTCCAAAATTTTTCTTACACCTGAATTTTGGAGCCTAATGAGGACCTTATGATCTATCATCCCATGGTAATTTCATGGTTGGTTGATTTTTTGAGTCTTCTTCCTAGTTTCTAACTGTCAATGACACTTGCTTACACATGCTCATTCCATAATCAATTCTTAATTGCACTTTCTTTACGCAATATTGAACAAGCATGGAATAATCCATTAAGACAATGTCAATGAAATGTTAAATGTGTGTCAACAGTTAGTGCACACTTTCATTGACAGTCTCCCTCACTTTGGTTGCAAGTGTACTCCTCATTAGGGGAATGTTGAGGTCTAAAATGGGCCTCCTTAGAAAAATGTACAACCAAAATAAACTTTATAAGAACCAACATGATTCAAGATGATGATGTCAACCATGGGGGGTGATTCACCATTTTTTAAGTAAAAGGGTAAAAATATTAAAAGATAATAAAATAATAAAACTACTTTTTCAACTCGTATTTTCTGTAATATCCCCAAAAGGGAACAAGCAACAATATTCAACAACATTGCTCAGAAATAACACAGTTCAGTAAAGTAAGAGAAGAAGGCCAATATAGAGGCTCAAAAATAACATTTATATTAGCAAATCAAATTTACAATGAGGCCCATACAATGTATAACAGGACATAGAAGACTTAAAGAGAAGAAATCCCTCAAAAAGAGGTGCTGCAATCATATGTATTCACTGCAAAAGGCTTGACAACGTTATTTTTATTATGTTACAACAAATATTGATTACAACTTAGATCTAGAGAAAAATAATTCATGAACAGTTAGATCTATGACAGATCCATACACTATAGAGTCTCTACATTACATACCCCTTGGGATTTTCAGTAATACATGAAGCACTAGGAGTAGATCTGAGATCTAAAGCTACAGATCTACAGAAATCTTCAGAAATTCTGAAGTAAATACAGGAGTATCCAGATCACATCTAAATATAACATGGATTATATCTGAAATCCATGGATCACCACAGTGAAGGGAAAATTCCCAACACTAGAGATCTCTCCCCCAAAGTTATGCCAAAAGCCCTTACAACAGCACCTACCGAAAAACGCAGATTTAGAAGATAGACTGCACTGTAGGGTTCAAGATTAGTTTGGCCTGATGCCAAGATGTAGATCTGATGCTCCAATGATCGAATACACTCTTGCCAATGGGATAGAAGGCTTTCCCACTGGAAAGAGGCACTATAATGGCCTAGATCTTAGTAGATCTAGCCTCCACTTGTTGCAGCTTACAAGGACAACCAAACCCTCAATAGGATCTGCATTGTAATTGGAAGATGAAGCTTGGCCAAATGCCTGATAGTGGACAAGATATGCAAGACTCTTCCAAGAGGCCTCTCAATGAAAGAGGTGGGATTCCCGATCAGGAACACCCAGTGCTAAACATCACTATTCTCTGCTAAACAACCAAGAGAATGATATATGTCTAAACAGAAAATGTATTCAGAAATATAATCCAATCAACAACCTTCTCCTGATGTCCTCCTCTTCCTTTTATAAGATAGAAATATTGCAAAACCCTAAACCATCTCAATGATTTAGCTTCTTTCACATGTGCCACCTCCAACTAAGACTGCAATGTGCATCAATGAGGTTCATCCCTTCTAGACAGCGTTGTTGATCTGGTCATGGTTGACCCAGTCAAATGTCTCAATCCCTTTCACACATAAGGGTGTTTTATTAAGGTAGCCCAAATTTATCTTTGTTCACATGTGGCATTGATTTATTCACCATATTAGGAGTTTTTATTGTCCTCCTTTATACATTTATTCATGCAACAGGAAAATGAAACAAAATTGTATATTCCCATTAGCTTGGGCTAATTGGGAATATTACAGTCCTCCTCTCAAAAATGTTGCTTGTCCCCAAGCAACTGATAAGGTGAGTGCTGCAACACTTCTCCTCCTCCTTTGGTGACACCATCATGAGTTAGCTTTCTGCATAAGCTAAGTGTTCACCAATCCAATCCTCCATTAATCATTCCTCCAAATTCATTATGAGATGTATATAGCCCATCCCACAAGGAGCCAAGAATTCAACTGAAACAAACATGGCCGAACCAATACTCTCCTTGAAACATGTAGCATAAGGCACATAGAGAGTCTCCATCCCATGTGGTACATACAAGCTTCCCATCCTCCCTCCATACAAACCCATAAAAAATACAACTATATCATCAAGGTATGGAAGCAAAAATACATATAAACAAACAGAAATTTGAGCATGAGGAGGTGGGTCATAGTCCCACATATGATACCAGCGTAGTGCATCTCCTACCTGCATCAGATCAAGGGATGGTAAGTGGTCTCCCCATCACTTACTTGCTGCACATGTCATCTCACTATGGCTGAAAGTGTGAGATATGTTTGGTGCCTTTGGGAAGCACCCATCATGAAAGAAAATCTCCCTTTGCACAACAAGGGACTGGCCAAGTTTAGAAATTTTAGTGGCCCAATGTTTGCCATGAGATTTACATGATACAGCACTCCTCCTTGGAGTCATGGCCAGCATAAACATGGTGAAATAATATGAAAAATATGAAAATGAAACTTGCTTTACATGATCAGATTCTTCACCAACAATGGCTCTCATACACATGGAGTTGTGCATGGATCTTTTTCCTCTTTCAAAAGAAGGGAGAGATGGCTGAAATAACTCTTGCATATAGTTGCATGGCTGCCCCAACTCCACATAGTTCATGCATTCTTGAAAATGCTAATGTAGTTCTTCTTTCAAGCCCTCCCAATCAAAGCTCCTCATGATGATGTTGTAGATCTCCATGGAGTACATATGGCTGAAACATAACTCTTGGTATGCTCTTTGTAGTAACTTCTGCTTGAGCTTAGAAGCTCTAGACAAGAAGATCCTACCATGATGATAGATGACCCCTCCTTGGACTAAGTATGCCTCTTCATGCAGTTGGTCATCAAGTATCATACAAGTGTGAAGATCTTTGGAATAATCCACTAGCAGTTGGGATTTCCAATACAGATCTACATTGCTCATCAATGACAGTGCTGATGATGCATCAATAAAAATGTCTGTCATGTTGTTGATCTCCTCCTTAACATCTCCTATGCCAAAGGTGTGTGTTGGAAGGTTGTTCCTTCCATTATTCTCCTCCCACAGCGCAGATCCATAATTGAGAGTGGGTGATGATGATAAGGGAGAAAGATTTCCCTCCTTCTTGAGCTTACCCAAGTCTCCCAGTGTTATAGCTTTGTCTTCAAGTGCTCCAATACCTCCTGGATCTAAGTTTGGAGCAGAAATTTGTGAGTTCTTCCCCACAAAATCTGAATCAGGTGGCCTCCGAGGTGGTTTTCCACTAGATAAGAGTGTCCCATGCAGAAATCTCATGAACATAATAGATGGGACTGTGAGGTCCTTGCTTCCACTGCACAAATCCATCTCTGTTTTTTGTGTGGAAGTGTTATGTGAGGGGTAAGTATGCATGCCTTTTATCATGTGAGGTTCACCACTCTTCTTGTCCACCCATTCCATTTGCAAAGCCTCCCAATCAGTGGTGACTTTCCCCAATGCAATCAACCATTGAACACCCAAGACAACATTGGTGTCTGATATGTCAACTACAAAGAAGTGATCCACCAAGGTGTACGATCCCATGGTGACTGAAAGTGATGGAACATAATGCATGCATTGCATTGTTCTATCTCCTGGGACCAAAACAAATAATCCCTCAAAAGTATAAGTGGGTATTTCCCTCCTCTGCACAAGATGGGCATAAATAAAGTTGTGGGTAGCCCCACTGTCAATCAATACAAAAACCCTCTGATTCATGATTGAACCTTGAAATATCAAGGTCAAGTACTTAGGTACTCCTCTTAGAGATGCAATAGTTCCTCTAATAGGCGCAAATGCTCCATTTCCATCTCCTAAAGGTGTTGGATCTCCTTCAACATTGTCAGCGCTATGACCCCTTTTTGGTTCATCATCTTCATCTTCTTCAAGACCTGAGAAGACCGCTATGTAATGTGCTTTACCAGTAGCACATCTATGTCCAGGTACCCATGGCTCTTGGCATGTGAAGCATAGCTTCTTTCTCCTTAGGTCTCTCTACACTTCATCATCAAGAGGCTTCTTGTATGAGCTCTCCTTTGAAGGAGCAGCTTTCTCTTCCTTTCCTTTAGAAGGGAAAGAGGGCTTGTGCTGGAAGTTTTCCTTTGCTTTTGGCAAGGCATCTTGAAGATCTCTAGCCCTCTCAATGGCATCATGCAAGGTAGTGGGCTTGGTAGATTTTACCAACCCATGAAGAGGTTCATCTATACCATCGATGAACATGTACACCCTTCTTGCTATAGACAAATCAGGAACCATAACAAATAATCTCAAGAATTCAGAAATATGAGACTCTGTATTACCTGATTGCTTCAACTTTGCAAGGCTCATGAATGGTGCCTTTGGATCTCTTCTGTCAAAAATTTCCACCAGCCTTCTAGTGAACTCAAAATAAGTAGTCACATTGGCATGACCCAATGTAGACAAGCCATGGAACCACCAGTTGTGTGCTTCACTTTCAAAGTGCAACACTGCAATCTTGATAGCTTCCATCTCTGGGACCTTGTTCAACTGCAAGTAGATGTCAATTTTTTCCACCCATGCTTTGGCAGAACAAGTGGATGATCCATCAAACTTGGGTAAAAATAATCTGCCCATATAGTGATGTCGATCATGATTCTGAGTGAATCCACCATCTCTATGATGATGCCTTGGTCTTATTTTGTCCTTGAGGTGAAAAAACTCTTGAAAACTCAAGTGATCCTTGAATCTCTGATTTTGAGACTCATATTCTTCAAAATAGTCTTCAAGGGATGCTTGCTCTTGAGGCCCTTCATTTTCCATAGCCAAAAAAATAGGCATGGTAGAGCATTGTGGAACTTGTGGCTGGTTCACTGGTTGATCATTCCAGTGATGAGACATGCCAGAGCTTTCTCCAAGATGAAATCTCTTAGGAGATTCCTTGATTCTGTCCATTCCCATCTCTTTTATCTCTCTAGCAAGATCTTGCATGTATTTCAAAAGGGTTTTTGCAAACTCCTTCCCATCTTCATCACTTCCAGATTCAGGGGCTTTACCCTTGTCTTTATCATCATTTGTGTAATCAAATTTCTTCTGTCTTCCTTTTAGATACCTCTTCTCTCTGTCAATAAGAGGCTCATCTTCTTCTGAAGACATATTGGCTTCTCAAGAAAGCAAAGCATAGGCTGTGCCAAGATGATTGCTCTGATACCACTATAATATCCCCAAAAGGGAACAAGTAGCAATATTCAACAACACTGCTCAGAAATAACGCAGTTCAGTAAAGTAAGAGCAGGAGGCCAATATGGAGGCTCAAAAATAACATTTATATCAGAAAATTAGATTTACAATGAGGCCCATACAATGTATAACAATACATAGAAGACTTAAAGAGAAGAAATCCTCAAAAAGAGGTGTTGCAATCACATGTATTCACAGCAAAAGGCTTGACAGTGTTATTTTTATTATGCCGCAATAGATGTTGATTACAACTTATATATAGAGAAAAATAATGCATGAACAGTCAGATCTATGACAGATCCATACACTATAGAGTCTTTACTTTACGTACCCCTTGGGATTTTCAGCAAGACATGAAGCATTGGGAGTAGATCTGAGATCTAAAGCTACATATCTACAGAAATCTTCAGAAATTCTGAAGTAAATACAGGAGTATCCAGATCAGATCTGAATATAACATGGATTAGATCTGAAATCCATGGATCACCACAGTGAAGGGCAGATTCCCAACACTAGAGATCTCTCCCCCAAATTTATGCCAAATCCCTTACAACAACACCTACAGAAAAACGCAGATCTAGAAGATAGACTACGTTGTAGGGTTCAAAATCAGTTTGGCTTGATTCCAAGATGTGGATCTGATGCTCCAATGATCCAATACACTCTTGCCAATGGGATAGAAGGCTTTCCCCTTGAAAAGAGGCACTAGAATGGCCTAGATCTGAGTAGATCTAGCTTCCACTTGCTGCATCTTACAAGGACAACCAAACCCTCAACAAGATCTGCATTGTAGTTGGAAGATGAAGCTTGGACAAATGCCTGATAGTGGACAAGATATGCAAGACTCTTCCAAGAGGCCTCTCAAGGAAAGAGGTGGGATTCCCGATTAGGAACATCCAGTGCTAAACAACACTATTCTCTGCTAAACAGCTAAGAGAATGATATATGTCTAAACATACAATATATTTAGAAATATAATCCAATCAACAACCTTCTCCTGCTGTCCTCCTCTTCCTTTTATAAGATAGAAATCTTGCAAAACCCTAAACCATCTCAAGGATTTAGCTTCTTTCACATGCGCCACCTCCAACTAAGACTGCGTTGTGCATCAATGAGGTTCATCCCTTCTAGACAGCGCTGTTGATCTGGTCATTGTTAACCTAGTCAAATGTCTCAATCCCTTTCACACATAAGGGTGTTTTATTAAGATAGCCCAGATTTATCTTTGTTCACATGTGGAATTGATTTATTCACCATCTTAGGAGTTTTTATTGTCCTCCTTTATACATGTATTCATGCAAAAGGAAAATGAAACAAAATCGTATACTCCATTAGCTTAGGCTAATTGGGAATATTACATTTTCAACTTATCTCCCAAATTTTTTACTCAAATTTCGAGTGGTAGTACTCGTTGGATGAAAAATTTAATTCCTTATCCAACGAGTACCCATGTTGCATAATTTTGATGGACTCCAATACACGAAAAATGAGAAATACATGAAAGCACGTGATTGCAATCACGTTTTTCATGTATTTCTCATTTTTCGTGTAGCAGGATCCATCGAAAGTATGCAACATGGGTACTCCTTGTATGAGGAATTAAATTTTGCATCCAACGAGTACTCCCGCTCAAAATTTGAGTAAAACTTTGGGAGATAAGTTGAAAATACGAGTTGGAAAAGTAGTTTTTTTTCTTTTTTTCCCTCTAAAATTTGATGATGTAATCAAATATAATTTCATTATTTCCACTATTACTTTATATTTTCCTTAAGAGGCCCATTTTATACTTCAAAATTCCCCTAATGATTTTGGTGAGTTTTCCGAACTGCTGCTTTTGCGCACCTTTGCTTTCACAAGTGCCGAGTTCATGTTCATGACTATTACTTTTTATTTTTTTTCACTTGAATAAGTATTTTTTTCATGTTATATTCACTCTGGTATGTGTCTCTTGCAATGTCGTTCACATTTTCAAGTGTCGTTTTTATGTTTTCTTACTGTTGCATGTGTCGCTTTTTTTGTTTTCACTCCTGCATATCTCACACATTTGTGCACCACTAGAGTTAGTTTTGGCACACCCTTATGCATTACATGGTCCTACATATTATTAGAATACACGCTAGACACATTAATTTATACTAGCATACCTTTTGGTTATAGTCGACACTTCCATCGTAACTTGTATTCTAAGTGTCACAATGTGGCATTTCAACTGTCGCACTTAGAAATAAGTGTCACTTTGATGTCGTTTCAAGGTGTTACTGATATTCTTGAGTCCTATTGTTGACGGGTTGGAATTTACCAAAAACAATTAGGGGATCTCCCTAATGCAGATTCGAATTAGACTCTACACCGTTTGGTTTAGGGATCCCATCTGGTATGTAGGCTCAGTTGCCATTTTGTTGGTTGAAGAAATCTTAGGACGAAGAGGGACTTGTTGAGTGAAGAAACGTACAAGATTTAATAAACACAAGCAAGTAATTTATGAGTGCCTTGTAGAATAGATATCATGAATAACGAGAACAGACTTCAAAGCATGAATCTTAAGAAAATAATTGTTAGCAAAACCTTTAACAAGATCACACACATAGTAGTAATAAGCTTAAAAACTGAGAAAGAGTTCATGATAGCTAAGTAATTCAATCATAACAAGTGCACAATACAAAGTAATATAATGTAGATATCAATAAAACAATAAATCAACATAGCATGAGGTTAGCATATCATATACCATCAATATGTCACAATGAAAACTCATAACACTGGAGAATACATGAGAGGAAAGTGCACCACAACTCAAAGAATCTTTCATTTCATTGAGATGACGATATCCATAGCACCACCATACAAGAGCCTTTCATCGTGTTAGAACCCTGTAATTTACTGTATCACAAGGTGACTATGTACTTTCTCTTTACAAAATTTTCATATTGTACATAGATGTTAATATTCAAAATCTTTTCCAAAGCAAGAATCAAAGGAAACAAAGGCATCAGTGAGGCAAGAAGAAGCATTCAATCATTAGTGAAGACAAAGGCAACAGAGAAGCAGTTAAGGTAGAAAAAACAAGCAAAGGCAGAGTCATGAACGCGGGCAAGCCGTGAATAAGTATTCCATGAACAAACCAAGAAACTAACAGGCACGGCCAAAAACACAAAATCGGCAAACCACAACAAATGAGGGGTAAGGACCGTGGATCTGAGCTTCGATCAACAGTGGAAATTGAATCACATCATCACATTACAAACCCTTTTTCACTTCATTTCCCTTAAAAAAACATTATACCTTACATTTCCGCCTTTTTGCTTCATTTTCCTACTTTACCGGTTTAACCATTGTTTCGCATCGCAAACATCATAACTTACCTTTTAAGTGCCCACAGTGTATCTTGTCTAAATTTTGATGTGGTTGGCCCCACCACCGCAACTTCGCCCCCCACTTCCGGCCGCTTGCAATACATATCTTATAACATGAAACCTCATACACTTACCACAGTAACTGGCCGACTTGCGATTGTAATGTGGGTGGGTCCCTCTCCCTACACTTCGCAAGTTTTATTATTTAACCCCCGCGCTTATAACTAAACTTCAAGATTTGCGATGGGCTACAGCCTGGTCCCACCTTACCTGCCATGTCACTTCACCCTCCCCACAATTCGCACTTCGCAGGATTTAGAATTTACCTCCGCCGCTTATAGCTAAACTTTAAAATGTGCGATCTGCTGCAGTCCGGTCCCACTTCCCTCCACATCACCTCTGTACTTCACATCACATCGCTGATTTCATTCCACATATCATAAACTATAAAATGTGCGATATGCAATATTTCCACGGATGCAATAAGGTTTAGGATTAAAATCTAAAGGTTTTCAGATCTGGTATATTGAGTTTTTATGTTGTTTTGGGGTTAAAACACGACACGAAGGGCTTGTGGTAGAATAAGTGTGCCACTTCATTGCCCTCCACCTTTCCTCCATCTCCACTCACCCCTCCTCATCTTATGGTCCTTGTTTCATTTCGCACTTCCTGCAGCTTTAAAGCTTTAACCATGGGAGGGCGGGGGTTCGAAATGGGTGGTATCTTTTACCACCTTCCCCACTACACGTCGTACCCTCACAATTTCGCAACCCCTCTCTGATTACCGCTTACCACCTAAGGCCCCCTCCGAAAAGTTGTTTCCACCGTCCTCCGAAACCGCTCCCCCTTATGACCATTTCCAATATCGCCACGCCACGTCCTCCATCATTCGTCCTTGTCCGCCAACCGCCATCCCTCCACAGTCGGGCATATGAGGTTTGAAACTCATTTTATGAAGAAATAAGGTTAAACGTGATAGAAAGGCTCGGGTAGCAAAAGACATCGAGGGTCGAGTCAGGTAAGGCGTTTTACCAAACTTGTTATGTTATAATGACATAAAGGACTTCTAGGGGGAAAAGGCCTCGACAAGGTGTGCAAGTACGGGAGGTTGAGTCGGGAAAAATGCGATCACGCAGAACTGTTATGGTATACCAGCAGAGGCAGAAAAGGCAGTAGAACACATCAACACCATCACCAATCAATGAAAAGTGGCTAGCACTGCACGTATTTGATTACCCAATTTTGATTTGCTGAAAACATAGCCAGATGTCAGAGCCACCATTGTTTGCCTCTTCGTAACCATCACAACCACCTCCAAGCTTACTGTTTGATCTTCCAAGGAGCCATTGAAGAGTTTGGATCTACGAAGAGTTTCCCAGATTTAATTCCAGAGGTGGTGTTGTTATTAATAATGTCTGATCATGCCTTTCATGGCCACACTTGTCATGTTCTGCTAAATTGTAATCAATGAAAGGTTGTCGAGTAAGGAAGAACAACTGAATTAGTTTTAGTTAAATACTGCTAGAATTTTCATTATCAAGGGTTGGAAAATTGGACCTTGTTGAAGCTTGCATTGTAAGAAGTATTGGAAATCCGCAACTGTTTGAGTTGGGCATCAATAATAAAAGATTATTCACAAGATTCTTGAGTTATGTTAATGATGATTTTATTTCCTCCGTGTTAATGTTTTTCTCTGTCTTTTCATGCTGTGCATCAATTTATCTGATTTCAAAACATAAAATTTAGATTAATATTTGCTAAAAGAGCACCTTAATTCTATCTGTGTTTGTTATCTTAATGTTTTCCTCTGAGACCTGAATGCATAATTCAGAGACTGTCTACTCTGCATTCAGGTTGAACCTTAATCTCCTTCTCCCATCTCATATTCACACTGCTAGTAAGATCTAGTCTGCATAGTTAGCTTGCCCTGTGAATGCCCTTTGAAAAGTTGATGCAAAATTCAGCTGTTTATGACTCCATAGCCCAATGGATTAAATTTTACAACTTTGTATGTCCAACCACCCAATCAACCAAACAAACAACCCTCATTTCTATAACTAGCCTAATATCATCATTTATAATTATCAAGCTAAATCATAAAAAAAAAGAGCCCTCTCTAAGTCTAGGAAGGCTAGGTCCTGGACTCCAAAGTGGTTTGATGTTGTCCTCTGCCATTTTTTCTTTCCAATCTTACAAATTACGGAGTGACAACATAATGGTGACTCCACTGGGGAATTATTGAAAAGGCTTAATATTTCATCAAAACTCAGAAACCCCAGTCAAAACATTGTATGATTTGAGTATTTTCCAAGATTGGTATCTGGTTATTCATGGTGGACAACAAGCCAGACACAAGAAAGTTGAAATCATCCACTTGGCGACTCAAATTTAGATCAGTTCTATTCAAAGAATCCACTGGAGGAAGGACCTGAAACATGACCAGTCAGCCTAGAGAGCGAAAGTTTTCAAGCCCAAATTGGATTCAAGAGATTGTTGTTTTTATCTGTAACTATGTTCTATCCTACTTTAATCCTGATCAAGAGTACACTGCTGAGGTTTACATTGATCTTTGGAAAATTAGTGAGCCTCAAGGAGCTAAGCCCCAAATTGTAGACCATGTACATAATTATATACCTGTGCACATCTCGGATGCACTTGTGGAAAACCTAGTGAAACATGAGCCTCAGGCTTTATCTCGTGCTCCCGCTAAATTCCCACATGGTTATAAGCCTCTCGCTTTACTTGTTGGAAATACTGAGAGGGGGGTGAATCAATATTTATTTCCAATTGTTATTTTTACCAGTTAGATCACTTATATTTAGAACACAATACAAACAATAAGAATAAATGCTTTAATTGAATTCTTCTTTATAATAAAATATATACAATAAGTGTAAGGCTCCAACCCTAGATGAAGACACCGATCTCCAATCATTCCAGGCACCAACCTGTACTTTGCCAAGCACCTACTTGGACTTCACGAGGCTCCGATCTCTAGGGCACCAACCCTATCTTCCAAGGCTCCAACCTTGTCACTTTGAGGCTCCAACCCTATCTCTAGTACAGGCACCAACCTGGTCTTCTTCTATCCTCTAGGGCTCCAACCCACTACTTCAATTTGTCAAGATAAGTTGATGATCTTTAAAGATCCCAATATTTTCTTCAATCTGCCCTGACAATATCTTCACTCTCAACAATGCCTTCTCCAAATCACTTCATCAATGACAACCTTATCTTATCATGAAGGTGTTGCCACTGCTCTTCATGTTATCCAAACACTTCTCTTCAAGGTCACCTCATGATGACATCAACAATGCATCATAGTCTCCCAAACAACTCTAAGATGTTCAATAAGTTGTCCAAGTTCTGCACTTATTATTCAATAACAACTTCAAGGTTTGACTCAAAATAGGCAGCTTCAAGGTATTCAATAGGATTCTAGAAATCTTTAAAGTGTCTTTAATATGCTGCCCTAAGGATTCTTCAAGAATTCCAAGTACTTCACTGCTTCACGGATCCTAATACTCCATTGTCCAAAAACTTCACTGCTCCAAGGCTACTACACTAGTTCAAGCTTCCAAATTCGTTGTTCTAGGCTCCAACTCTCAAATCTCCACACACCTCAATGATGCTCAATGATCTGCCCACAAGATACACCAAATTCCAACCAATTCCAAGAGTAGTTTCAATGCCTACCAGGTATCACAAACCACTGTCCAACCACTTTGATTGTCCTTAAAGGTTAGTACACCACCAAGCTATTATACCTCCTTATATCAACAATTCAACGAGACTTCAAGTGATTGTCCTTTTGGAGGAAGTTTGTTTAGCCCAACCACATATATTTTTGCCCACACATAGGTCAGCAATCCGAGATGAGGATAATTCAATCACTGTTTTGAAAGCTCCACAAAGGTGTACACTTCAGGTTGCTTTCCACTCACAGATAACACTGTAATCAAAGGTCAAAGATGCAATCCTTAAATTGTCCAAGTCAATTCAGGTGGCTGTCTAAGATTTACAAGCACAACTAGCTTATCATAACAAGTCTGAGTTGAGGTGAATTGTCCAATGGGACTGTCCAGCCCTTAATTTTGAGCTACAACAAGTCACTGTAACCTCAACAAAATATTTCCTAACCATCCTTAATCTGAACTTCATAGTAGTGGTAGGAATCCGAACTTCTAATTTTCAATCCAAGCGTTTTTTTAAATGACTGTTCTTTAGGTTTGTAATTGAGGTTTTACAAGTTTGAAATCCAAGCTTTAAATGGCGCAATTGTCCAAGCTTCTTCACACAGGAGCTGCCACAGATTTGAAAATAGGAGTGACTGTACACCGAGCTGAAATAGAATATAGAAGAATTAGCCCAAAAAAAAATTGCTCAAACAGGTTTCAAAGTCCTCCACCTCCTCTTATTTCTCTCTGAATTTTTGTGATTTTCACCGAAATTTTGATGGGCAGAATGAGGAGTACGACCTTATATTTATACTCATTTTTATTTTTGACGAAGGGACGCGTCCCTTGGCCATGAGGCATGAGCCTACACAAGTCGGCTTAGGTTGGTTCACTGACAATAATTTACCTTAAACTTGAAAAATCAATAACTTTCAAACCGCTTGGAATTTCGGGTTGAGTAATAGCTCGTTGGAAAGGAAAAATTATGCTCTTCAAGATGGTGTAGGTTTCATTAATGAATTTTGTTGAGTCTCAAATCTGCATCTTTCCTATACACCGTTCTAGACCTTTTTCATTCACCTGAACCTTCTAAGTTGTCAATATCATTGCATATTAATTGTAAAAGAGCATCTAAAATGGTTTTTAACTATGTTTTGTGTCTGCTGTTTGATTTAGATTTTTGCTCATTTAGCTGCGGAATCTTGTCACTTTCCACAGCTGCTGCAACTTTCCACAGCCATTTTGTGAAAGTCTATGTTACAGGTGTCTTCAGGAAATTCGAGCCACATGGGCAAGTCAGAAATGATGTGGACATGGATCGTGTCCTATTGGCTCGGGAAAATTCACCTAAGGAGGTTGTGGTCAAAGGTGGCCAAGTGGAAGTCAACCGTAGAGTCCCACGGTGACAGGACTCTGTTTCTCATCACGTGAAGATTTGTATGACTGTTTCTAATTTACGGGAGACACATCAACACTTGTACACGGCTCCATAAGCCGAATCCAACATCCACTCTTCATAGATTTACTCCTCGCCGCGGCCATGATGCTGGATCTTTGGACGTGATGGTTTACGTGTCTCTATCAGTACAAACTTTAGGGAATTAGTTATATTACCTTTGTTATAAATAACACGTTTGCATACGCATATTAGATTAGCCTCCAGATAGCTCTGTAATGTAATTACGTTGCCACTGTGTTGTAATATCATTTCTCTGTTATGACTGCATTCTAATATATAAGAAGACTCTATTTCCAAGCATAATTCGTATTTGAAGGTTGTTGCCCGAGGCTGGTGCAGAGGGCCCCTGCACACGCTGAGGTTTTGTGCATTACTGTATAGTTTCTTGTTTTATTTCTTTAAGTTCATTGTGCCATAAGTCATTCACGTGTTTATACATTGCATCTTTCATGATATTTATGCTTCATCTCTGTTCATAATCTTTCATGCTTTACATTTTACTTCTGTCCATAATCTTTCATGTTTTATGTTGTTGTTAACTGATCAGTGTTCTTGTTTCAGATTACAAATAGGCAGCCCGGGCATTTGCATAATCTTTTGACTAATGACATGGAATTAATATTGTTCTGCTGCTAATTTATTTTTCTTAGTTTCTGTTTAATTTCAGTACTGCTTTGTTTATTTCAGTCTTGCTCATTTGCTTCAGTAGTTAGATTTAGATATATTAAATTGCTCATGTCATTTTCAGTTACCTCCGAAAGCCACAGCTGGACTGATGGTGAGGGATTGAAGTATGAGTGTGTAGTTTGATATTAGTTTACTTTCTGCAAGTTAGATATATTAAATTGTTCATGTCATTTTTAGTTACCTCCGAAAGCCACAGCTGGACTGATGGTGAGGGATTGAAGTATGAGTGTGTAGTTTGATATTAGTTTCTTTTTCTGCAAATTAGATATCAGATTGCTCAAGTTGTTTATGGTTACCTCCGAAAGCCATAGCTGGACTAATGGTGGAGGGATCAGAATATAAGTTGATGTAATTTGATTTAGATTTACTTTGTTGCAATTCTTGGATTTCTTTAAGCATAGTTTCTTTTGTGTTTAGACAGTAGCAAGAATAGTTTGGTTTTCATGCTCAATAGTTCACTGTTTGATTTATTAGGTTAGCAGCACATTTTCATTTCCTTTCAGTTTTGTCATTGTATGTTTCAAATTCCTTTTGAAGTTTGAAGTTGGTAAATCATTATAAAGGATATCATTGCCTTGAACAATCATAACCATACTTGTTTTTATTTTAGAATTTCCACCTCACATTAGAAAACCAAAAACGACAAAAAGGTAAGAAATAGGTTATCTTGCACATATAGTGCGCCACACTTCATCAGCTTACGAATCCCAGATTGATAAATTAATGTAGCAATTTAGGACACACTAAATTGACCAAACATTTTGGTGCCGTTGCCGGGGAAGTGTAACTAGGTAGCCAATTTCTTAAAAAAAAAAAAAATAATAAAAGAAGGGAAAACTTGATAACTTCTTGAAGTATGCTCTCCTCTTGCACCTAGTGTGATCTGGAGGATCAGAAAAGAGAGTTATTGGTTTAGTAATTTCTTAAGTATGCTCTCTTATTGCACCTAGTGTGACCTGGAAGATCAGAAAGAGAATTATTAGCCCAACTTTTAAAAATAAAAAAATAAAAAATGACATGCATAGAGCAAGAGATTCTAGGGGAAGGTTTATAGCTAAAGCCAAGAGTTCGATTTTTACAACTCCATCTTCTTCAAGGCATAGACAAGAATCACCACCATCTACCCCTAGCCTTAAGATTTTTGGAATTCAAGGAGCAGCTGAATTAGAGGATTCTCCTATACCACCTACTAAATCTCATTTAGAAAAAGAAGAGACTCCCTCTCATCCTCCCTTGATAGAAGAACCAGAGGACTTTAAGGACTCTAAAGGAACTATCATGGCAGAAGAAATAATAGATGGATTTGGAGGTAGAGGTAGAGGTAGAGGAGGAGGAAACAATGGAGACAACAATGGTGAAGGTAATAATGGAAGAAATAGGGAAGGAGACAACTTGTTTGGATTCCCTATAGTTGATGAGGAAAATCATACAACAATGAAAAACATCTCACCATCTGTCCTCCCTAACTTTTATGGATTGCGAAGTGAGGATCCTGAAACATTTCTGTTTGAGTTTGAAGTCGTGTGCCGAACCTATGACTATATGGAAGACTCTCAAAAACTCAAACTGTTTCCTTCAACATTGAAGGGAGCTGTTTTGAAATGGTTCATGGGATTAGCCACTCAATCTATTAGGACTTGGAATGATATGAAACAAACATTTTTGGATAGATACTTGGACTATTGTATGCCCACCAATCACAAGGATGAGGTATTCAAAATGATGCAAAAAGAAGATGAAAATTTGGAAGATTTACTTGAAAGATTTCAATACAACTTAAAAAGAGAAAAGATGAGAAACTTAGATGATGAAACCTTGAAAGCCCTCATATTAAAAACCATTAGAGATGAATGGATAGATATTTTAAACATGATGGGGAAAGGAGACATTTCTCAACTTCCACTTCGTGACATAACAGAACTATGTGTCCATCTCTCAAGGGGAAAATCCAAAACGGGAAAAGGGCCTAGAGATCCTTCTCTTATCAGGGCAAACAAATCTGCAAATGGATTAGTAAGTAGGGAAGAGATTGGCAATATGCTCGATGAATTCAAAACTGATATCTTAGGGAGCCTTAGTGAAAAACTAGACACCCTTAAAATTTAAAACAAGCAGAAAGCAGAAACTGATGCTCTAGCCATCTTTTGTCCGAAATGTAGGAAGAAACATGCTTTAAGGGAATGTCCCTTGGATGCAAAAGTTGTAGAAACATGTATGATTTGCTCAGAGAATCATGAGACCAAGGATTGTCCTTCAATTCTTGGACTCAAAGCTGTCTTTCAAGAAGACCCAAATTCAGTAGAATCTCTCTGTTTTGTTGCAAGAAGACCTTGGCAGGGACAAAAAACTCAAGGGTTTAACAACCCTATGAATCTTCAAACCCCACCAAATTGGAATCCTTGGCAACAACTTTGGCCCCAACATCAAAATCCATATCAACCATGGGTACAAGGGATGCAAAATCCTTATGGGAGATTTGCTCAATTTTATCAATATCCTCCATCTTTTTAAAATCAACAAGCTCCACAACTTCCAAACCCAAATCCACAACTTTCATTGCCATTTCCACAACAACAACCTTCTCAACAAAATCCAAATCCTCAACTCATGCTCCCATACCAACAAAAGACAAATCAACTTCCAACTCAGCCATTGCCAAATCCTAACAATAAAAATCCTCAGAATACTTACATGGTAGAAGGACAACAATTTCCTACCTATATGATTGTTCCTCTCAATGATGTACAACTCAGATCTGGTAGAGTTTTAGAAAACCTTCTATAGATATTCAAGAGCAAGATACCTTTGAGGTGGACTCTCTTAAAGTCAATGAGGGTTCTGAGGAAGCAACTCTTCAAAATTCAAACATTCAAAAAGAAAAAGAAAATTTAACACCCACAACTCCTATAGTTGAGCAACCTGCATCTTCATCTACACCTCCTTTTCCTGAAAGACTACAAATTGACAAGGGGGTGGAAAAACAAATCTTGTTGCCGAACTATGATTTTCTAGATGAATTGAAGAATGTTTGTATCAAGATTCCCTTACTACAAGCCATTCGAGATATTCCTATTCTAGCAAAAACAATAAAGGAGTTGAGTTTCAAAAGACCAGGAAGGAAACTAAAAGACACAAGAAGAATCCACCTGGTAGGAAAAATTGCAGATATCATGATGGGAAAAATTACCATGCAGAAGTATGTAGATCCAGGAAGTCCAATTGTTAAGACACATATAAATGGGATAGAAATTCCAAACACATTGATCGACTTAGGGGCTGCTATCAACATTATGAGTAGACAGACTATGGAACAGCTAAAACTTCCTAACCTTCTTTTTACACCTACTTTACTGCAACTTGCAGATCGATCAATTATCAAACCAGATGGTGTATTAGAAGATATTTTAGTCTCCTTAGATTCTTGGGAATATCCAGTAGATTTTATGATTTTGACTCCCAAGAGTAATTTAGGAGGGCACCCACTTATCTTAGGAAGACCTTGGCTAGCCACAGCTGATGCTTTTATTAGTTGTAGATCTGGGGATATGTACATTTCTAATGGTAATTCGACAAAGAAATTAAATTTGTATCCTCCAGCAAAAGCAATCACAGAAGTAGGAGACAATGAATGGGTTGATGATGAGGACACTATACAACCTGTCTTTACCATTTCTGAAATCAGTGAGGATAGTCAAATTCTGAACACATTAGAAAATTTTGAGATATCTTCAGAATATGACCCCACACAATTTCAATTGGAATCTGACATAGAATATTTATCATCAAGACAAATGTCTCTTTACTTTATGGAAGAGTTTGGTAGTTCTACCATTGAGATTTTTCCAGGGAAAACATTGAATATCAACAAACATTTGGAAAAGTCACAACAAGAAGAACTAATCAAAATCTTGCAAAAACATTCTACTGCATTTGCATGGGAGTATACTGACATGAAAGGTATTGATCCTAAGACTTGCATCCATCATATCTATATTGAGGAAAACAGTAGACCAATCAGACAACCTCAAAGAAGGATGAATCCAAATCTTAGAGAGATAGTGAAAGAAAAGCTCCAAAAACTACTCAATGTAAACTTCATTTATCCAATTTTAGATAGCCGATGGGTTTCTCCTTTGGTTATAGTACCTAAAAAGAATGGTAAATGGAGGGTATGCATTGATTACAGGGAATTGAACAAAGCAACTTTGAAGGATCACTTTCCTTTGCCTTTTATAGATCAGGTATTAGACACATTAGCAGGTAAAAAGTACTTTTCATTTTTGGATGGTTTTAGTGGCTATAATCAAATTCAGGTAGCACCTGAAGATCAAGATAAGACCACATTTACTTGTCCATGGGGAACTTTTTCCTATCGAGTGCTTCCTTTTTGGTTATGTAATGCACCTGCAACATTCCAAAGAGCAGTACTAGGAATTTTTTCTGATCTAATCCATGATTGTGTAGAGGTTTATATGGATGATTTTACAGTTTATGGTAATTCATTTGAAGAGGCATTAGAAAATTTGGAAAAATTTCTTATAAGATGTAAAGAAACAAAACTTTCATTAAGCCATGAAAAATGCTTTATGATGTTTACTGAAGGTATTGTTTTAGGACATCATATTTCAGGAGATGGGATTAAGGTTGATAGATCAAAAGTTGAAGTCATCTCCAAGTTACCTATTCCAAATTTTCAAAGAGATGTTAGAAGTTTTCTGGGATTTACTGGTTACTATAGAAGATTTATAGAAAACTTCACTAAAATAACATCTCCACTCTTCAAATTTCTTACAAAAGACTGTGAATTTAAATGGGATCCTTATTGTCAATCAGCCTTTGAAACTTTGAAAACAAGAATATCTGAAGCACCTATCCTGAGAGGACCAAATTGGAAACTCCCTTTCCATATTTCTACGAATGCTTCAGATACAGCTCTAGGAGCTGTGTTGGGTCAAAAAGATTTAGTTCCTTATGCCATTTATTATACCAGTAAAAATTTGACTCCCACAGAGTTGAACTATACCGTGACTGAAAAAGAGTTTTTAGCTGTTGTTCATGCAATTAATAAGTTTAGACATTACATAACAGGCTATGAAACTTTTATTCATACTGACCATTCTGCAATTAGATATTTAATGAACAAACCTGTTACTAATGGCAGAGTGACAAGATGGCTCTTAATTTTGCAAGAATTCAATATTACTGTGTTGGATAGACCAGGAAAACAAAATACAGTAGTTGATTTCTTGTCTAGGATTCAGAATACTAAAGAAGATTCTCCTGTAGAGGATAAGTTTCTTGATGAATACTTGTTTGCAGTAACTATTAAGACCCCTTGGTATGCAGATATTGCTAACTATTTGGTTACAGGGAAACTACCTTCACATTTATTTCCAAGTGAAAAACGAAAATTATTCAGGAGAGTTCAAAATATTCATGGATTTCTAACGAATTGTTTAAAACAGGGCCAGATCTTGTGATCAGAAGATGTGTCAGGGAAGATGAAATGCCCGATATTCTTAAGGCATGTCATGATGAACCATGCGGCGGACACTTTGCGGACAAAAGGACGGCCTATAAAATCCTTTCCTTGGGATATTATTGGCCTTCTCTCTTCAAAGATGCAAAACAATATGTCAAAAGGTGTGATAGCTGCCAAAGAGTAGGGAAACCTACCCTTTCAAATGAAATGCCATTACAAACACAGGTACTCATTGAACCCTTTGAAAAATGGGCTTTAGATTTCATTGGACCTATTAATCCACCATCTAAGCAAAAGAAGTATATACTGGTTTGTACTGATTATGTTACTAAATGGGTAGAATCCAAAGCATTAGTATCTGCTACTGAAAATTCAGTTGTTCATTTTCTTTATGAGGATATTTTTACTCGCTTTGGTGTTTCAAGAGAAATTGTGACAGATCAGGGAAGCTAATTCACATCCAACTTGGTGGAGAAGTTGATGGAAGAATACAAAATCAAGCACAGAAGATCTACTCCTTACCATCCGCAAGCAAATGGTCAAGTGGAGTCTACAAACAAAGTTCTTGAAAGTATCATCATCAAAACTGTTCATCTACATAGAAGAGATTGGGCAGAAAGGCTTCCTGAAGCCTTGTGGGCCTACAGAACTACATGGAGAAATACAACAGGACATTCTCCCTATGAACTTGTTTATGGGAAAGAAGTCCTGCTCCCCATTGAGTTCCAAGTCAAGACCTTCAAGATCGCAGTTCAATTGGGGATGAATTTATCAGAAGCCCAAAAGCATAGAATGGAGCAATTAAATGAGCTAGATGAGATCAGACAAGAGGCAATTCTAAGAACTGATCTAGTTCAATATCAAAGAGCTAAATGGCATGACAAGTACATCAAAGAAAAGAAGTTTCAAGAAGGAGATTGGACATTGTTATTTGATTCCAAGTTTAAAGATTTTCAAGGAAAATTTCAGACTCATTGGCTTGGGCCATATGAGATTGACAAGATCTTTAGCAATGGAGCGGTAAGAATCAAGACCATTGATGAGTTTCAAACTCCTCTTATTGTGAATGGCCACAGATTGAAAGTTTATCATAAGCCACTCTCAAAAGGGGAATTTGTCAAAATGTTTCAAGAAAATTATGCAATCAGGCTGGTACAGAAGAATTCTTCTTCTCCACCAGCCTAGCTTTTGTTCTTTTCAGTTAAAAATAAAATAAAAAATAAAATAAAATTGTATAAGCCTGAAAACCAATCATTGATTGGTAGTCTTATACAGAAAATGTAGGGTGAAAATCAGGAACACCTGACACCCTATATTTTCCAAATAAAAAAATAAAAAAATCTCTATTTCATTTCACAAGTTTTGTGACCACCCACTCCATTCCATTCCACTTCATTTCACTCCACTTTATTCCATTTCACTTCATTTTATCTATTTCATTCCATTTCACCAATAAAATTCTCTTTCATGACCATTTCCATTTAGTCAATTGTCATCCGTTCATTTCCATTCACCCAAATAATAGCTATGTCAGTTTCCGCAGCTGACATCTGTTTCCGCAGCTGACACTAGTTTCCGCAGCCAGAAGCAGATTCCGCAGCTACCACTCTGTTTTCAAAAGAATGTATAGCCAGATGTTATTTCCATAATCATGAAATCAAATGCAGGTGTGAGGACCAATTATGAAGACATGGGGCATTCAAGATATCAATGAAGAGCAACTAATTGAAGACCAATGAAAATGGCAAGAATTCCAAGGTACGAGTAAAATTTATTTCAAATAGCATTTAAAACACATTTTTATATAGTTATAAACCATAAGCTTCATTATGTGCAATGATTATATTGACAAACTCCGTAACCACTCCATGATCTCTGTACAATCCTCCCACAATCCTTGCATTCATTCTCAAACGGTCCCATAATTAAACCTCCGATCTTCACTCAAACTCCGATACTCCACCTGTGATGATGAAACGTAGTTGATTTGACTACGACTTCTTTCAGCCGCATGAAATCCGTAGCCGTTGTATAAACGTGCTTACATTTATTCTGCAACCACCAAATTTTAAACACTGCCAGATGTGTTATACTCTTCCTATTGTTTTATTAATCTCACAGCCGTATCTCTGCCGTGCTCACGTAACCCTTCTCTGTTCCGCTTCACTCCATTTCGTTCTCTGTTACGCTACAATCTGTATACCCACTCTCTGATATCTACCTACAGTCATCGTGCTCATTTCCGTTCATTCAGCCGTCCTACTTCCATTGAACCCTCCTCACGCAGGCAAGTTTTTAAAGAGCAGAAAGAAGGATGGGTAAATTGTTGAGATCAGAACCAGAGGGACCTAAATTCATGGAAGGATATCCGCAAGTCAGGGATATATTGAAGAAGGCAAAGTGGCTGCGGTTTATCCAAAAGTTTAGAGGCTACCATAAAGAAGTGACAAAAGCGTTTGCAAGGTCTTTCAATGGCCTGGAGGTAGAGATTGGAGACCTTAAGTTCACGGTGAATGAGGCATCTATAGCAACTGCCATAGAACTTACTCAAGAGGGTGAACGTTGGTTTAAGAACAAAAGCATTAGTGATGAATCCTGGAGAATAATCCTACGGAACCCAGGTATGGACATAACTATTTTTAAAAGAGGAATTCCTGTTCATGCTTTGAAAGAGGAATGGGCTACTTTGCTACTAGTTGTTCAAAAATTTATCACCTGTGAAGGCCGTTTTGGGTCAATGTATATGTACCATACCAGATTGCAGATGAATTTTCTAGATAACCAGATCCTCAATCTCCCATACTTTCTATTAAATAGTTTGAAGAAGATGTCTGTGACTGTTCAGAAACATTTAGGGGATGTAGAACCACATCTATATCACCATGGTCTTGTAAAAATTTTGATTGAAAAACAGTTAAAGGAGAAGAAGGACACATGGGAACAATTTTTGATTAGAAATTTATTTGAGGAACCTCAAGAAATTCCTGAAGGTAGCACATCAAGAAGGAGTAGGAGAAAAAGAACAAATGATGAAACTCAAAGTACTCCTACTACTACAATTGAAAGAACTAGTAGGGAAGAGAGACTGTCAAAAAGGAAGAAGAAAGAAACCAAGGGTAAAAAGCCAATAACATCAAAAGAGAGAAAAAGTATTGAGGTTATGCATCAAACCCCTTCTTCCGAAGAAGATCATCAAGTGTTATCTGAAAGACTAGTTCACCTTCAAGAACAGTCATCTATGGCCAAGAAGAAAGGGAAAGGAAAACAAAAGCAAAAAGACAGTGGTCCACAGCGTGTGAGAAGAAGTTCCAGGCTTAAGGGGAAGTTAAGGAAAACACAAACGAAAGGACCCCATTTTATTGATTTGGGAGAAGAAACATCTGAACAATCCCCAGCTAGCCATAGTCCATCTCACTCTCAGTCAGACAGTGAACCTAGTTCATTTCATTCTCAGTCAAACATTGAACATAGTCCATCCCATTCTCAGCCAGACGTTAATGTGAGTCCTTCTCAGCCAGATTTTGAAGACAACTCTCCTCCACGGCATTTTGGGGACAGCCCAATAAAAACGACACCTGAGATAGAACCAAAGCAACAAGAAGTATATGATTATATAGAATATTTAGAAAAAGTAGCTACAGGTCCCAGTACTTCGTCCATTCAGCCTCACATATCACAAGATGATCTAGTCCAATCACTGAAACAAGAAGTCTTTGAGATAGAGCTTTTAAATAGACACATTAAAAATGAAAATGAGACATTGAAGGAACAAAGCAAATTGGACAAAATCATTCATGATAATACCATGCTACATCTGGGAATATGGCAGAAGAAGAACAGGAAATTGAAAAAGAAATGCCAGAAATTAAGCAGAGCACTGATTAATATCAAATTCAGATGCTTAATGAAGAAGCCCAGTATGTTAGCAGCACCAAGGAAGAAGAGGAGAGGATTGGATGTACTGGCTGAAGTGTCAAGGCATATGAACTAAATAAGGATTATCAAAATTTTGGTTGCATGAGGACATGCAACACCTTCACAGTGGGGGTATGTTGAGTCTCAAATCTGCATCTTTCCTATACACCTTTCTAGACCTTTTTCATTCACCTAAACCTTCTAAGTTGTCAATATCATTGCATATTAATTGTAAAAGAGCATCTAAAATGGTTTTTAACTATGTTTTGTGTCTGCTGTTTGATTTAGATTTTTGCTCATTTAGCTGCGGAATCTTGCCACTTTCTGCAGCTGCTGCAACTTTCCGCAGCCATTTTGTGAAAGTCTATGTTACAGGTGTCTTTAGGCAATTCGAGCCACATGGGCAAGTCAAAAATGATGTGGACATGGATCGTGTCCTATTGGCTCGGGCAAATTCACCTAAGGAGGCTGTAGTCAAAGGTGGCCAAGTGGAAGTCAACCGTAGAGTCCCACGGTGACAGGACTCTGTTTCTCATCACGTGAAGATTTGTATGACCGTTTCTAATTTACGGGAGACACATCCACACCTGTAAATGGCTCCATAAGCCGAATCCAACATCCACTCTTCATAGATTTACTCCTCACCGCGGCCATGATGTTGGATCTTTGGACGTGATGGTTTACGTGTCTCTATCAGCACAAACTTTAGGGAATTAGTTATATTACCTTTGTTATAAATAATGCGTTTGCATACGCATATTAGATTAGCCTCCAGATAGCTCTGTAATGTAATTACGTTGCCACGGTGCTGTAATATCATTTCTCTGTTATGACTGCATTCTAATATATAAGAAGACTCTGTTTCCAAGCGTAATTTGTACTTGAAGGCTGTTGCCCGAGGCTGGTGTAGAGGGCCCCTGCACACGCTGAGGTTTTGTGCATTATTGTATAGTTTCTTGTTTTATTTCTTTAAGTTCATTGTGCCATAAGTCATTCACGTGTTTATACATTGCATCTTTCATGATATTTATGCTTCATCTCTGTTCATAATCTTTCATGCTTTACATTTTACTTATGTCATAATCTTTCATGTTTTATGTTGTTGATTAACTGATCAGTGTTCTTGTTTCAGATTAAAAATAGGCAGCCCGGGCATTTGCATATCTTTTGACTAATGACATGGAATCAATATTGTTCTGCTGCTAATTTATTTTTCTTAGTTTCTGTTTAATTTCAGTACTGCTTTTTTTATTTCAGTCTTGCACATTTACTTCAGTAGTTAGATTTAGATATATTAAATTGCTCATGTCATTTTCAGTTACCTCCGAAAGCCATAGCTGGACTAATGGTGAGGGATTGAAGTATGAGTGTGTAGTTTGATATTAGTTTACTTTTTTGCAAGTTAGATATATTAAATTGCTCATGTCATTTTCAGTTACCTCCGAAAGCCATAGCTGGACTAATGGTGAGGGATTGAAGTATGAGTGTGTAGTTTGATATTAGTTTACTTTCTGCAAATTAGATATCAGATTGCTCAAGTTGTTTATGGTTACCTCCGAAAGCCATAGTTGGACTAATGGCGAGGGATCAGAATATAAGTTGATGTAATTTGATTTAGATTTACTTTGTTGCAATTTTTGATTTCTTTAAGCATAGTTTCTTTTGTGTTTAGACAGCAGCAAGGATAGTTTGGTTTTCATGCTCAATAGTTCATTGTTTGATTTATTAGGCTAGCAGCACATTTCCATTTCCTTTCAGTTTTGTCATTGTATGTTTCAAATTCCTTTTGAAGTTTGAAGTTGGTAAATCATTATAAAGGATATCATTGCCTTGAACAATCATAACCATACTTGTTTTTATTTTAGAATTTCCACCTCACATTAGAAAACCAAAAACGACAAAAAGGTAAGAAATAGGTTATCTTGCACATATAGTGCACCACACTTCATTAGCTTACGAATCCCGGATTGATAAATTAATGTAGCAATTTAGGACACACTAAATTGACCAAACAAATTTTTCCTCTAAGGTAGAAAAAAATATTTTTTAATGTGACTGATTATTTATGAGTGTAGAAATGGAGGCAGGGAAGAATGCCTTTGAGTTTAGGGCTTATTCATGGTTTGATTTCTTCGTTGATTGTCTTCATAATCATGTCCTAGCCTTCTTCAACATAGGATCACCATCACCGTGTCCTTGCCTTCTTCAACATAGGGTCATTAGGTCAGATGTCCTTAAGATAGTGCAGAGATATTTCATCAATCAAATGGAGCATCATTACGTAGTCTTCATCATTAGGACATCAAGCTTCACATCATTGGAGATTTGTCATGTCATCATCGAATTATAGGAGGTAGGACATGTAATCACGTGTATGTCTTCTAGTCCTTCATCAAGTGCAGTGATATGGTAGTCTTCCATTGTAATCATCCTCTGGCATCTTCAAGAATATTTGTTATCCTAGCCACTGACATCAACTATTGACATCAATGACAACCTAGATTAACAATCTCCCCCTTTGTAATTGATGGAAATATTCTTTCCCTTTCAACATTCTCTCCCCTTTGACATCAATGGAAAATGGGGTGCCCGAGTACTCCCCTTGACAAGCTGCTTCTTTTCTTCATGAATAGTAGTTCTTCATAGGTACGACACTCCCCCTATCATGGTGCTCTTTCTTTCTAGAAATGTGGTCAATGACGTGTTTTCATTTCTTCATGTGATGAACCAACTCCCCCTGCCTGCATATCCTCCTCTAGCTTGAAGAAATATTGTTGCCTTGTGATCGGGTGGAAGAAGTCAATATTGGAAACATGTTCTTCGATGGAGCTGCTCGTGAGAGATGATCTATCAAAGGATGAATGTCCATGGGTGACTCATCAAATATTTCATAGGGCCCATTCACGGATAACTTTTGCAAGAAATCTCAAGAATCACAAAACTCCCCCTAACTGTACGCATGGTCTCTTTTTAGGCAGAGTCTCGTCATAAAATACCTAGAATATCAATGATGACTTTATCAAGTCAACAACATGTGTTGTTGGCCAAAGTGTTCAAGAGAATTCCGGATTCAACTTGCTTCCTTCTCCATACTTGTGTAACTTTCTTCTCTGGGTTGGTTGTCATGATTTTAACTTCTTTAGGAACCCAAGTCAAGTTACAATCACATGCCATATGTCCAATGTTATGGTAATTGAAACACTCTATCTTATTCATGAATGAGAGATCATGACTTCTTCTTGCAAAGTTTCTTCTAGGAAACTGACGGGGACCACTATATTTGTCCTTGTGGTATGCCCTACAGTCTTTTTCCATGTGCCCAAAATTTGTACAAGAATAGCAATAACCAAGAAATATACTTTGGTACCTTGAAGATGGAGTTTTCCTTGATGTACTTCTGAATTCTTTTTGCGTTGGGATTCTTTGATGATATTCATTGCCTTTTGTTTTCTTGACACCATTTGCAATTCTCCTTGGAGTAGAATTTCTTCCGTTGTTGTCTTGATTCTTCTCCTTGCCTTTGCTGGAACTGGGAGCATCAACATTTATTTCTAGGTTCCTCAAATATTTGTTTTTTGAAGCATTATAATTCTTGCTTGGGGATTCACCCGCATAGCCAAGACCTAATTTATCAAGGGGAGATTGATGACTTAAGATGTCATCTAGGGTTTGAGAGCTTTTCAAGTTCTTGTAGCTTCACATGTTTCGGCCTTGAGAAGATTGATGTCTAATTTTAGTTTCAAGATTTCTTCATTCTTTTCTTCTAGTTGGCATATCATAGTGTTTCTCTCCTTTTCTGCTTCATTAACTTGTCCTTCTATGAATGCCAAAGTTTCCATCACCTTCTCGGCTCCTTGTGCTTGTTTCCTTGCTTCTTCTAGTTGAGATCTAAGAGAGGAGACCTCTTCCTTTTATTGACCAATCTCTGCTTCAAGATTGTTCAAGCTCTTAAGTCTTTGTTCAAGGTGGCTTGACAAAGTTTCTTCCCTTTTCTTTGCCTTATCCAATTGATTTGTCATAGATATGAATTATTCATGGTGATTTATTTTGTTTTGATGAAATTCCTCTTTAAGTTTGGCGAGCTCCTCATCTCTTTCTTGTAGTTGAAGCTTGAAAAATTCAACTTCCTTCCTTATCTTGTCTTGGTTACCATCTTGTGCTTTCTTCTTAAGTTCATCATTTTCCTTTTTCAAACTATTAATCTCTTCCATGGAAGCCATAAGTTTATTCAAGAGATCTTCTTCAAAGTCTTCTTTGTTCTCTTCTTCTTCTAGGACTTCTTTGGCCTTCATGTCATCATTCTTATTTTCAACTTCCTTGATGGGTTTCGGATTTCCTTCTTTCTTTCCATCATATTCTTGACTAGAGGTCATGGTCAATGCTCCTTTTGAGTGAAGATCATGAATTTTGTCCCATATGCCTTTTGCTGACGAACATTTTTCCAAATTGGCCTTCATAGAATCAGGTAGCCCATTCAAGATTGCTTTCATTGCTGTTGTATTATACTCCTAGGATTCTCCTTCCAGCATGCTATAAGTAATCATTGATTTCTAAACTTCAATGCCTTGAGTCTTTAAAAAATTCCTCATTCTTTCCTCCCATATAGCAAAGTTTCCATTGAACAATGGGGCCTTCGCAAAATGATCGACTTCAATTTCAATGGTTGAGGAAGACACATATTTAGGAGGATTGGAGACTTTATTCCTTGGCTTTGCCATTTTTGTTCTAATGATCAACCTTCAAACTGTTAGGCTTTGAGTGAAGGTACTGGCTTTGATACCAATTGTTGGAAATACTGAGAGGGGGGTGAATCAATATTTCTTTCCAATTGTTATTTTTACCAGTTAGATCACTTATATTTAGAACACAATATGAACAATAAGAATAAATGCTTTAATTAAATTCTTCTTTATAATAAAATAGATACAATAAGTGTAGGGCTCCAACCCTAGATGAAGACATCGATCTCCAATCCTTCCAGGCACCAACCTGTACTTTTCCAAGCACCTACTTGGACTTCACGAGGCTCCAACCTCTAGGGCACCAACCCTATCTTCCAAGGCTCCAACCTTGTCACTCTGAGGCTCCAACCTCTAGGGCTCCAACCTTGTCACTCTGAGGCTCCAACCTCTAGGGCTCCAACCCTATCTCTATTACAGGCACCAACCTGGTCTTCTTCTATCCTCTAGGGCTCCAACCCACTACTTCAATTTGTCAAGATAAGTTGATGATCTTCAAAGCTCCCAATATTTTCTACAATCTGCCCTAACAATATCTTCACTCTCAACAATGGCTTCTCCAAATCACTTCATCAATGACAACCTTATATTATCATGAAGGTGTCGTCACTTCTCTTCATGTTACTTAAACACTTCTCTTCAAGGTCACCTCATGATGACATCAACAATGCATCATAGTCTCCCAAACAGCTCCAAGACGTTCAATAAGCTGTCCAAGTTCTGCACTTATTCTTCAATAACAACTTCAAGGTTTGACTCCAAATAAGAAGCTTCAAGGTATTCAATAGGATTCTAGAAATCTTTAAAGTGTCTTTAATATGCTGCCTCAAGGACTCTTCAAGAGTTCCAAGTACTTCACTGCTTCAAGGCTCCTAATACTCCATTGTCAAAAAACTTGACTACTCCAAGGCTGCTACACTAGTTAAAGCTTCCAAATTCGTTGTTCTAGGCTCCAACTCTCAAATCTCCACACACCTCAATGATGCTCAATGATCTTCCCACAAGAGACACCAAATTTCCAAACAATTCCAAGAGTAGTTTCAATGTTTACCAAGTATCACAAACCACTGTCCAACCACTTTGATTGTCCTTAAAGGTTAGTACACCACCAAGCTGTTATACCTCCTTAGATCAGCAATTCAATGAGCCTTCAAGTGACTGTCCTTTTGGAGGAAGTTTTTTTAGCCCAACCATAGATATTTTTTCCCACACATAGGTCAGCAATCTGAGCTGAGGATAATTCAATCACTGTTTTGAAAGCTCCACGAAGCTGTACACTTCAGGTTGCTGTCCACTCATAGATAGCACTGTAATCAAAGGTCAAAGATGCAATCCTTAAATTTTCCAAGTCAATTCGGGTGGATGTCCAAGATTTACAAGCACAACTATATTATCATAACAAGTCTGAGTTGAGGTGAATTTTCCAATGGGACTATCCAGCCTTTAATTCTGAGCTACAACAGGTCACTGTAACCTCAAAAAAATATTTCCTAACCATCCTTAATCTGAACTTCATGATAATAGCAGCAATCCGAACTTCTAATTTTCAATCCGAGCCTTTTTTTAAATGACTGTTCTTTAGGTTTGTAATTGAGGTTTTACAAGTCTGAAATCCAAGCTTTAAAAGGTACAGGTGTCCAAGCTTCTTCACACAGGAGCTGCCATATTTTTTCAAATAGGAGTGACTGTACACCAAGCTGTAATAGAATATAGAAGAATTAGCCCAAAAAAAAATTGCCCAAACATGTTTCAAAGTCCTCCTCCACCTCCTTTTATTTCTCTCTGAATTTCTGTGATTTTCACTAAAATTTTGATGGACAGAATGAGGAGTCCTAGCCTTCTTCAACATAGGATCACCATCACCATGTCCTTGCCTTCTTCAACATAGGGTCATTAAGTCAGCTGTCCTTAATATAGTGCAGAGATATTTCATCAATCAAATGGAGCATCATTATGTAGTCTTCATCATTAGGACATCAAGCTTCACATCATTGGAGATTTTTCATGTCATCATCAAATTATCGGAGGTAGTACATGTAATCATGTGTATTTCTTCTAGTCCTTCATCAATTGCAGTGATATGGTAGTCTTCCATTGTAATCATCCTCTGGCATCTTCAAGAATATTTTCTATTCCAGCCACTGACATCAACTATTGACATCAATGACATCCTAGATTAACATTACTGCCTATCACTATAAAATTCCCAGACAGATACAAGCCTCTAGTTTTGCCTCCTATCCTCCATGACCTCCCTACAAATTTTGTCAATAATCAACCCAGATTTGATGGAGAAAGTGAAAAGGTCACTGCAGAAATGCACATTCAAAATCTTGAGGGTTTCCTTGATCTGTTTGAGGTGGGAGAAGATGACGTGCATATCAAAATGTTTGCCCTATCATTGCAAGGTGAAGTTAAAAACTGGTTTAAAGATCTTCCAACTGCAAGCATTAGCAATTTTCATCAATTCACTCAAGTTTTCCTAGATAGATGGGTGGTTGTGGGAAATGTTTTTCTCATCATAGAAGAGTATAACCATTTAAAAATATAGCCTGGGGAGACAGTACAACTTTTTTCAGCCAGGTTCAATAAGGTATACTATTCGATGCTTGCTAAGATAAGGCCACCCCCGAGATGCTTGCTATGTGGAAGTGAACTTGTTGAACGGAGAGGCAAAGTTAAAGGTTGTGGATAAGGATAAAATAGAAAGAGAGTGATTGATATCCGTAGAGATAAGCTAGATATTTTGACAAACACAATCACCGAAATGATGCATATGATTAGCAAGAAGGAGGAACTTGATGTTCAGATACCTCATGTTTCATTAGTTTTAGAAAAGAAAAACACCAACGTACCCAAGCAGTTTGTATCCCATCCTGGACACCCTAAAACATAAAATGATTGCTTCATCTACTCTATCCACAACACAACCAAAGATGACGTCCAAAATCAGAAGGAGGCAGGGAAATCCTTAGCAACAATGTACATGATAGATGACCTTGCATACATAGGTACCCATCTTGAATATGATTATCAAGAGGAATACTATAAGGTCAAGGTTGAGGCTGATTATTCGAAGCAGCCAGCACTATGTTCTTGGGATGAACAAACTCAATTGTCACAATGCAAATATGACAACCAAACTCTACATGTTGAGAAATATTGTAAGGAGGAAAATGCAGGCAGTTGTCAAGTAAGTACAAAATTACTTCCACTATCTTGCCTCACTCTTAAGAGAGCATTACAAGCAGGTTGCAAATAGGAAGGAGGGGGAATGCTCTAATGAGTCAGTTGAGGAAAAGAGGGATGATCCTGAACCTTTTTCAAATCCATAAGTCCTCTCCCTGAGTCATCTTGAAATCATATAATCTGAAACAGATGATGAATTAATCCAGATTGATTCTTTTCCCTTATGCTTTGATGAATTTCAGATTGTGAAAGGGAATCTGGATCACATTCTAGCTGATAATCACAGGAGAAGAGAACTCTCTCACCAATCATATGAGGAAATCAGAGATGATAAAATATTTGTTTTAGATCTAGGGGTTCAGCAATTGAGTTCTTTTGAATGTCAAGTAGCAGTTGAAATCACAGAGTCTGAAACAGATGATGGAATGATCCAATTTGACTCTCCACCTTTGCTTTTTAATGCATTTCAGATTATAATTAAAGAAAACAATAGAATTCTCACCTCATGATGTTATAATTAAAGACCTCAAATATCCTAGACATATTTTGGCTACTGACATCGTTGATGATTCCACAAGGTTGTATAAGTTTGACAACTTTTTCTTCCCTCCGTTTTTGTTGCTCATAATGATGAAGTGAGCAAACTTTGGCATGAGCGATTTGGTCACTTAAAATATCGCTCTCTTCAAACTCTATGTAAATAAAATATGGTGACATGTATTCTTATGGTATCTTGCCGAGATGGTGTTTGTTCCGGATGTGCACTCGGAAAACATCATTGGGATAGTATTGACAAACGTGGTTCTTGGCACACTTCAGCCCCTTTGCAGCTTGTGCACAATGATTTATGTGGTCCACTTCTTATTGTTTCTTTCTTTGGTTGCAAGTACTTATTAACTTTCATTGATGATTTTTCCAGAAACACTTGGGTATACTTCTTAAAACTCAAGAGTGAAGTTTTTAACATGTTCTTGGCCTTTAAGGCCTTTGTTAAGAAACAATTTGGACATCAAATCCTTAAGTTAAGATCATACAATGGAGGATAATATGTTAACTACAGATTTATCAACTTTTGTACTGAATGTGGCATTCAATTGCAACATACGGTTCCATATGCTCCACAACAAAATGGTGTAGTTGAAAGGAAGAATCACAGCTTAAAAGAAATGGATAATTCTATGCTTCAATCTAAAGGACTTGGTCTCAATTTTTGGGCAAAAGCAATTAACTGTGAAAATTATATAGTAAATCGCACTCCTACTAAGGTTTTAAGGAATATAACTCCAGAAGAAGCCTGGAGCTCAATCAAACTAGATGTAAGTCACTTTCATGTTTTGTAAGTGATGCTTGGGCCCACATTCTAGATGCAAAACATAAACCCTTAGGACATAAGAGTGAAAAATGCAATTTTGTTGGATATTCTGAATATGTCAAAGGATATAGAGTTCTTCAACCAAAATCCAAAAATATAATAATTCGAAGAGATGTAAAATTTGATGAAAATATATCGGCCTGTGAGCCTAGTTCGATGAGTGTGCCACCTTTGGCCTGTGAGCCTGATTCGGCATATGTGCCACCTCTATCTATCTCTCATATTTTTTATAACATTCCTTCTATTTCGGATGATTACAGTGAGGATGATAATCCTCCTCCTCTTGAAAATGTTTCTTCATCTCCACAGCTTCCTAGATGGGTCCGCTCTACTCGGGATGTAGCGGTTTCTCTTGCAGGTGACCTTGCAGATCGACGTTGTACACGTTCTTAGTTCAAAATAACCTCTTCCTTATTGGCTCAAGTTCCAGAAACTCCTAATCCAGACACCTTTGAAGAAGCTTCAAGTCATCCAGATTGGGATGATGCTATGAATGAAGAATATCGTTCCTTATTGGCAAATGATACTTGGGATCTTGTTCCTCTTCCAAAGGGAAGAAAACTTGTTAGATGAAAATGGGTTTACAGAACAAAGTTTGGACCTGATGGAAAAGTGGATAAACAAAAGCTTGTCTTGTTGCTAAAGAATTTTCACAAGTTGAAGGCATTGACTATACTGAAACCTTCTCCCCTGTTGCCAAAATGAATTATATCCGCCTTGTTCTTTCCCTTGATGCCTCCTTTAAATGGGAAGTCCATCAGATGGATGTTAAATCCGCCTTCTTAAATGGATATTTGCATGAAGAAATCTACATGGAACAACCCCTGGCTTTATCCAAAATGATTCTAGTCTTGTTTGTCACCTTAGGAAGTCTATCTATAGTCTCAAATAAGCTCTGCGTGCTTGGTATGCCAAAATGGATAGCTTTCTCTTAGATAAAGGCTTTTTAGGTGTCATTCTGACAACACTGTCTACACCAAGAAAGTGGGTAAGTCCTTCATCATTGTTGTTCTTTATGTTGATTATCTTCTACTTACTGGTAGTGATACCAACCATATAAACCATGTGAATTCTAGCCTCAAAAATAAGTTTGAAATGACATACTTAGGACACTTGCATTATTTCCTTGGTCTTCAAATCTTGCAATCCAAAGAAGGTATTACCCTTTCTCAGTCCAAGTATGCATGTGATATTCTACGCAAATTTCACATGGAAGACTGTAAGCCAACCCCTTCTCCCTTTCAGTCTGGAGTCGAGCTTTCAGTCACTTGTACTTCCCCTGAAGTTGATGCTACCTTATATCGTCAACTTGTTGGTAAACTTTTGTATCTAACCCATACCCTTCCTGACCTTTCCTTTTCCGTTGGTCTTGTTGCTCAGTTTATGCACCAACCTCATGAAAGTCACTAGTAAGAAGCTAAAAGAATCCTTCAATATATTTGAGGTACAGTTCAGTTCGGGATTCATTACAGTGCAAGCGCATGTCCATTCTTGATTGGTTTCACTGATTCTGATTGGGCTGGTGACCCTGATGATCGAAAGTATATTGTGGGTTATGTATTCACCCTTGGTTCGAGACCTATTACATGGTCTTGTAAAAAATAAAGTGCCATCTATATTTCTTTGATAGAATAAAAGTATCATGGTGTAGTTGAAGCCATCAAGGAAGCCCTATGGCCTTGTCAGATCCTGACTGAATTTGGTCTTCATCAGCATCATCCAACTACACTTTGGTGTGATAATTAGAATACCATTCAACTATGCAAAGATCTAGTTCAGCATCAGTGTATGAAACACATTGAGCTCCACATGCACTTCATCGGAAATTTCATTTATGATCGTGTTCTTGAAGTGCAATATTGTTCAACCAATGATCAAGTTGCCAATATATTTACAAAGGCTCTCACAGAAGCAGAGTTTACCAAACTTCGATTTATGCTTGGAGTTCAGAAAAGTTATCAAAAAGGGGGGATAGGCTCTAATTCCTTCTTCCTTCTCCTATTGTGTCACCTTTGTAAATTCTTCAATCCCATCCCAAGTTGTTCTTAAGGGGGGATGTTAAGATATTTCGACACATAGTAAATAGTCTCCTTTTGTGTCACCTTTTTAAATCCTTCAATCCTATCCCAATTTGTTCTTAAGGGGGGATGTTAGGATATTCTGAAACATAGGAAATAGTTAAGTGTAACTTGGGCTAACGTAGAGTTAGGTAAAGTGTGTTTCTTTACTATGTGCATTTTTAACTTATAATCCGACGGTCACGATATGTAGTGATCCGAAGGTTCACTCTCTCCTCAGGATTACCGACACTTTATCCATGGCTTAACACTCGATTGGTCCATGATATCTATTTAAAGAGCATGGAGGGTCATTTGTCTGACAACCGTTTATGAGAGAAGCTTACGTAAATTTTCTTTCTTTATATTAATAAATTTCCTATAGTGGCCACGTTGGCTCAGGCTGTAGACTATTTCCCTCTTTGATGGTTTTAACCACATCAAATACTGTTTTACTGATCTGTGATCTATTTGTGAGTGGTGAGCTTTGGTTTTTTATCTAAGGAACTTACCCTGTAAATTCCTACATAAAGTGGAAAAATCTGTGACTTATGTGACTTGGAAGGTAAGTAGCAGGGAGGGATAGGTTGAAAGGTCACGGGGTCGCAAGGTCATGAGAGTCGCGATGTCACAAGGTCGCAAGAGTCATGAGGTCACAAGAGTGATGAGTTCACAAGGTCGCAGGTCGTAATAGCTCACCTATCAAGATTTTTATTTATGCAACTTGTCTATTAGGGCGGCTCAGCAAAGGGGCCGAGGCTAAATATTTGGGCTAGGGGCTCCTCTTGGCCAAAAGACTTAGGAAAGGGGAAAAAGAGGTTAAGTGGATGAGGAATGGGTTTAGCTGATGAGGAAAAGGGGGTGCAAATATAGATACTCATCTAGGAGGGTCTTAGGAACAGTAATGAGTTTTGGAAGAGTTATTGAGGAAAATAAAACCCTCCTCCGAGGTAAGGTGGAAGGTCAGGAGTAGGTAGATGACACATGGCAGAAAAAAGAATTACCAGGAGGTGAAAAACCACCTACTTGGAGGAAGTTGCGCTACCATTGGGCTACACAGGCTCTTGATTTTTCCGTCGAACTGAACAAATGACCAAATGGCAGAAGAAACTATATAGAAAAGAGTCGTATGTGCGAGAAATTAATAAGGTTGCAAAGGTCACAACTTCATATTTTTTACCTTTTGTGAGCTTTGTGACCTTGCAACCCTTTTGAGGTTGTGAGGTCGCGAGGATCGAATATCAAATGGCTTGCGACTTGTGAAACTTAGTGACTTGTACGAGGTCACGAGGTTGCAGGACTTGAATATCAAATGGTTTTCAACCTATGCGACATACGCAGCTAAGCGACTAGTGTGGGGTCACCATTTCGCAAGGTCGTGACAGGAGTGAAAGGTTGCAAATTTCAATAATGTGACTTAGCGACTTAACTTAGGAAAAATTAAGAGGTCTTTAGGTTGAAATATTTTAGTCTTGAAGATAGAGACTTGATGCACCTTAGACTTAAGAGAAAAAAAATGGTCTTTTACTTCTGAGAGTTAGAATTGAGAAAGAGCTAAAGGTGGGAAAATATACTAATACGAGTCTCAAGTTGAAATTTTGGATGCAGGGGCTTCAAAATTTAGAAGGGTTGGTTTTTTGGAGGGTTTTTGCAGTGGCTACAACACCTATATATTCTTGTAGCTTGCATTGGTGGCTTTCATGTGTGTGATCCATGTTTTAGCCATGTTCGGATTCATTTCCCCCTCTTACTCTACTGATATCACACTTAGCCATTTTGGATCTCTTCTTGGTCCCTCTGTTGAATACAAGATATGAAGGAATTAACCCTCTTAATAGGTGATGAGTATATAATTTTCATAAGCTTCATTTATGCAACCCATCTCACCAAGGATGTGGCTAAATGTTCCACTACTAGAACTAGTGTTCACCATTGTAATTGGTGTACTTGGATATTTCACCTATAATTGAAGCTCAATGAGCCAACACATTTCCATGCATGTAAATTGAATGTTTTGAGACTATTCGTTGGATGTTTTTGGTATATGTTATGTTAATAATACTAAGGAAATTGAACCACTTCATTGGCTTTGGTACTTATCCCATTGAAGGTGTGTTGTATTTGGTTTCATGATCATTGTGTCTATGTGAACTACTATATTACTAACAAATATTTCCTTTCTCATGTGTCTTTATTAGGTTAGTACTATTACTTCCTTAGAGAGACCCACCCATGTCTCCCCTATTGTGAAATTCTCCTTTTAGACACTGCAATCAGTGTTTCACAATCTCAAATTGCTTGTTCAAAGGTTATGTGTATAATCTCTTATGTTATCCATTGAAACTAAGGAAACCTTAAAGTTATGGTGGTTGAGTCGATACTCTAGATGGGGCTCCTACTCCAAATGATGTGAGGTCTAATTGGGAATTCACATCGGGGAGACCCCCTAATATGTTGGTGGTATCCAATACTTTCAACACAACCTTAACATCTAATTTTTCATGTTTAGAAAATGGCACGTTTTTGTACCCATTATCTTGACATACATGAAAAATCATATTTAAGGCATAAATAAAAAATTGTACAACCCACATTATTACAAGGGAGTGGTATGGAGTGTTACAAAGTAGTATCAGAGCACAGGTTCAACACTTGGACTAAATCAACCTTGAAAAATGAAATTTCATCGATAAAATTTAAATATATCTTAGAAATTGCACTTATATGAATGAATACTCTTGTTAGAATGTTGACAGTATTTTTATAATTTTGATTAACATGAAATATAAATAAGCCTCAAGATTGAGTTAATGAATTGATGTATCTATATCATATTTAATTGATGGTTATGTATGTGTAACAACACATTAGGTAACACATGTCCCAACCATAATGTACAGGATGAGTAGTAGGATGGTGCAATACAATATGAACAGAGCCCGGTATGATCAAGAGGAAGAATCTGTTGGGAAGAGGTTGGAGGAAAATTCCCTTGATTAGATGGATACCCTAAGAAGTAGGAAGGTTAGTTAAGAAGTTTCAAATCAGACAACATAATAATTTTTAGAGCTTAGGAGAAATAAGTTGAAGTGAACGCAATGATCTTACGTAGTCTATTAGTTTTACAAAGTAAAAAAATACAAGCCTGATGCCACCTATATGGACAAATGAAAATCTAGGAAAATTCCGAATGAGATAGAGAGGCATGGATTTGAATTTAATGGAGTAGAAGACAACAAATTAAAAATTCACAACAAAGTCAATGAAGATATTATGAGAGAAGGGCATACAAACCTAATCAGTTTTCAAGGATTGCAGGTCAAATATTTTATTGACAAGGAAGGAGTGACAATATTTGAATACCAGAGGAATTTAAAAAATAAATTCTCCCCACCTTTGATGGAGAGAATAACTTAAGGTAAAGAGGTGGATGCCTACTTGCTAGGGATCCATAAATATTTCAAGATACACAATTACTTTGAAAACATGAAATCTAAGGTAACAATTTTCAACTTAAAAGGTAATGTTGATATATGGTGGGAGGAATTAATAAATGTTAATGACATTACATAAAAGGAGTTATGGTCAAATTAATTTGAAAATACCTCTAGGAAAAGTCAATGTCAGAAAGGCATTCTGACAACAAGATCATGGAATTTCACAAGCTTACATTAGGATAGCTTATTGTTGAAGAGTACACAAATAAATTTTTAGAACTAATAAGGTATGTACCTTACATCAAGGAATAAAAAGTAAATATTTAGAGTCACCTCAATGGGTTACCTCAAGTATTTAGGGATAGGATCGATTTCAATGAACCCAAAACATTAGAAGATACCATATGGAAAACTAGTTACTATTATGAACAATCCAAACATAATATTGAGAACCAAATTGATTGGAAGATGAAGGATCAAAGTGATTTCAAAGGTAAAGGATCAAAACCCTTTGAACATAAGAAGACAAGCAAAGGAGTAAAATTAACCATTCCTACCAAAGGTGAATTCCAATATACATATCCTACTAGCAAAGAGCAATCCTCTAAGACAGTAAGAGAATAATCCTAGGGGTACATGAAATTTCAATATTGGAATTTTGGAGGAAAACACCTACAAAGGGATTTCCCTCAACTGCAAAAGCAGAATGAATAAAGGTTATACAATGTAGAAGAGGAAATTACAGTGAATGATGTGGCTTAGAGTATGCCTCAAATTTACGCAACATTGTACAATTGGCAAGAAAATTATCAAGCCTCGGTCATTAACATGGAAGGTAAGATCATTAATAAATTAGATTCAATTTTAATTGATCCAGGGCATAAATTCATTTATATTGGCCCTAAAATTGTAAAATATTGTACCATGAAAAAGAAAGAGCATACCAAGGTGTGATTGGTATAATTAGCAGCAATATATAGGAAGAAAGTAACATAAATAGTGGAAATTTTCCACTTAGAATTAGATTGCATGTCTACATCAACAAAACTCAACATCCTTTTGTTCAGTGTGTATGATGAAATAATTGGTATGGACTAGTTGGCATCCCACACAACCAAGGTGGATTGTTACAATAAATCATTGGAATTTCTTGATGATGGTGGGGGAAGGATATTGCAAGGAAAGAAAAAGTCAAATTCTATTAGATATATTTCAACATTGAAGGAAAAGAAATGCAGTTGAAAAGGGTGTAATACATTCATGCTTCAGGTAAAAAATGTAGTGAAGGATACTAAAATCGAACTTGAGGATCACCCCATTTTACAATAGTACAATGATGTATTCCCATGTGAGATACTTTGGTTACCACCTAAGAGAGACATCAATTTCTCTATCGAGATAATTATTGATTCAGTGTTAGTCTCTAAGACACCATATCGCATGAGCACCCCAAAATTCGTGGAAATGAAACTGCAGTGAAATGAGCTATTCGATAAGGGGTACATCAGACCCAATATGTTATCCTTGGGAGAAATAGTTCTGTTTGTGAAGAATAAATATGGAACATTTGTTGGAAATACTGATAGGTAGGTGAATCAATATTTCACTTCAATCAGTTAATTTTAAACTTATAGAGCATTAGATCAAACATAAATCAACATCACATCACATGAACAATAACCGAGAAATTTTTATTTGGAAATCATTCCAGGAGAAAAACCACCAAGCTCTTTCTACTAAATTGATGAGTACAATAATTTATTAGCTACAACTAAAGGGAAGCTCCAACATCCTAGTACTATATTAGAAAAGTATTATGTTTTATCAGGAAGTTCCAACTCTTGAAATAATTCTCTAACACACTGGTTTTACCAACTCCAACTGGAAGGATGCTACAACACCCTAGTTTTATCAGCTCCAAATGAAAGGATGCTCCATCACCCTACAAGCTCCAATCTAAGGGCGACTTCTCCCTCTGCCTTGCACCACCCAACCACCCTAAAAGTAAAGGATAGAAAAATAATATGTGGGATCTCGTATAAGATAAGATGACCCATTTACAATGATATTAAAATAAACCATTTTTGTTGATGTATGCACATATATGCAATGGTGTTCCAAGAATTATCAAACTGTCAAGATGTTATACTCTTATCACTTCAAACTTCAGAACTGCTTCTTGTATACTTTTGTAGGTTTTATATCCAACTCTTGCATAAAAAAAAAAAAACTTAATAATTTCAAGTATAAAATAAATGATTTACATACCTTGAATTGTCTTATGTTGATTGCTTCACACTTTTCCAAGTGTTCTTCCCTTGGAGATTCCCCTTATCGTCCCTTATGATTCTACCTTTTGATTTCCACGACTGTAAAAGGTTTGGATATGTGGCATAAAGTATGGATATGGAAACTTCCCAAACATTGTTTCAACATGCCTTAAATTCAACCTTAAACAATTCTTAACGAACCCTTCTTTTGTATCCTTGATCATATTTCCTTGGATAGACTAAACAAGCCTTCTTTCTTGATCTAGATAGACTTCATATTGCTAATGAACAAACTCTAATTTAGGCCAAAATAATTCCTCATATACAAACTTGAAACAACCTTAAATTTTCCCTTAATTTTTTCCCCAGACAATAAAAAGTTATTCACAAAGATAGCTCTATAGCACAAAAGATGAACTAAGATATGCCTCCATAATATGCTTCTATCAATGCAACCTCCATAATATAAATGTATCCAATTCATCTTCACATTTCTATTTTAACACGACTTAAACATAATTCAAAGACTAGTTTCTCAATATTCATAGTCCACTGTACATGTACCTTGATTCTTGCCTCATATCTTCCTCAGAAGGGTGAAATATTAGGCCTCAGGAAGGCATAAATAGGCCTCATAAATCGTGATATTTTGAGCCTCAGGAAGGCTAAAAAGGGCCTCAGGAACAGGTCTGCTTCGCCTCAGTATTAAGCCTTAGGAGAGGGGAGTCGAAATTCATCCTTTGAAGCAGCCAAAAAATGCCATATATGGAATTTGAAACGATCCTTAAAATAGTCCCTAAACACTCAGAAAATTTGGCATGGATGAGCTTTAATAATAGTTCAAAATCAACCTTTGATTAAACTTAGATGATATGAAGGATTGCCTCATAAATGCCAAAGGAATACCACTGAAGAAACAAGACATGCACACAGATGTGAAGGTTCCAAGGGATATGGGTATCATCTTCAGATTGAAAATCTGAACACTCAATCATTTTTTATTTTTTATTAATTTGGAATTGGTATCTCTATGATCGTTGGGAGCGGATCAGCGAAAGGAGACTCATAGAAGAATGGCGCTTAGATGAAGGATAGAAGGTGTTCTAATAATTTGAATGACGTTGGATAACGATAACTGTAATTTTGTCATAAGATAATAATTTGAATGACGTTCGATAAGGATAACTGTAATTTTGTCATAAGATTACTGTATATTTTGTTTTGAATTCTAGAACAACAGTAATCCCTGATTACTGATTAATATTTTGTGATATAAGATATGATTTTTGAATGAACAACTGAATGTAAATTCTCAGAATATTTTTTGACCTTGTACTGGTACATAATATAGATCAGAATTTTTTTCCACTAAAAAAAAAAAACTCTTGAAATAACACAGTCATCAACTATGTGAAATAATTGCTTAATTTAATTTATTTTACTGGTGTAAGATTACTTATCACTATCTACTATCTACTGAGACTATTAAATTTTTGATGTTTTTATTTTAAATATTTAATAATATTACAAATTCTAAAATATAAGTTATTATTTATTAATTTATTTTTTTAAAATTTTTACAATGAGATTTTTCATGTTTCTATATGGTGTACTTAGTATTTAAAGTTAATGTTGATAACAAAACTACATAGAGAATACATAGTTGATAAAAAAAAATCAGTTTTTATTACTTTTTGACCAATTAATTCCATGGACTATTTTGATCTAGGTGTATAAGATCGTTCTTCCAAATATGAAGTTGATGTAGTTTTTATCTTTCAATTTTACATGATATTTGTAAGTTGGATATGCCCAGGGAGATTTCAAGATGGTTATTGAATGAGGAAATTACAAGGGTCCATTCTGAATGACATACAAGAAGTTTTGATTGATGTCAAGTGGATTACTTTCTCAATTATTTTTAGAGAATTATATAGAAAAAAAAAAGATACTTTATAAAAAGAAAGCATTGAAAATGCCCCTTGGATCTATTGTCAATCAAAAATTCACTAATGGCAAACGAATTTCCACTTTCGACTTTTCATTCACTAAAAACAACATGTTTTTGAAATTTTGAAAATAAATGAGTTTTTCTGGAAATATCCTCTTTTGACTTTTTATTCATTTATATATTAAAAATCATCATTATAAAATAATAGTTGACTTTACTAATAATAACATGTGATAGTATAATATTTCTAAATTTATTATAAATTAATATAATTTAATTTACATAATTATATTAATTTTAATTAACATTTCTTTCCCAATTCAAATTAGGAAAACAAAAAATACGAAAATTCAACCGTTGTGCTTTATTCTCTTAATCCAACCCCTCAATTAGTGTCTTAATCCATACTACCTCGATGTTAATTATTGTGTTATCTGTTAGCACACAGATTAACCATTTAGTTGTCAATGCAACATGTCCCCGTGATGTCAGTCACTCACTGTTTTGACCTGTTCATCCCAACCAGACATTTTGCTGCTAGATCTGGAATTGGACTAGCTAGAAGTATTTCTGGATCTCCAGCAAAGTTGGATCAATATGCATGTATTCAGAGGTGTGCATGATGGCTTTGGCCACGAGATTCTTCATCATTCAATAAAGGTGGACGGTCTGTTGATATTGAGTAACCTTGCCACGAGAATTGCATGGGTCTGGAACCAACAACTCATAGCCTTCTTCCTGTGCCTCCTCCTCGGCTTGGAGTGTAAGCTCTATCTCACACCTAGCTATTACTTGACGAACTTGTTTCAGCGTTCCCTTGACATAAGCGTGCACGACATCCCTGTTATGCTGAGCCTGAGATTTGCGACCTGCCTTCTTAGGCGGTTGTGAGGAGGATTCCCCTCTCGAGACCCATGAACTCCTTTTCCAGTTTCGCCTGTGGTCATCCACATCTGGTTCTCCTTTCACAAATTTCGCTCAGGCCATATCTAACACAGTTACCTGGAAAATAGTGAGGTCTCTGAGCCAAAACCACATCTAAGCAACCACCCACACCACTGCGAATGGGCTACGTCGCGTGTAATTGGAACTTGAGACAATAGTCAATGACAAAAAAAAAATAGATAGAACATTAGCCCTAGGGTGATAAATAATGCTAAACGAAACAACCAACATCCATTGACATTTCCTTCCCTATGTTACCAACATCTCCAGAACCATTACGCAAGGAAGCGTAGTTCGGAGGCGAGTCACAGTGCGCCCATAGGAAGAACCCCCATCCACCACCATAGGCCTCCCACCAATTTGATACAAGACATATATATAAGAGGCCAAGATATCAATGAGACAGAGCATATTCACCAGCCGCAAGGGCTTTGCATAAAACCATCCAAACCCATCATAAGTTCTTGAAAACCTGCCCAGGCAAAGGCAAAAGATTCCCATTCTCTGGAGTAAGATGGCATACAGGATAGAAACCGACTCCAAAAAAAATAATTCAGAATATAATGTATGCCTTCTGGCATTCTCGCTATGCGGAAGAGAAACAATCAAATACAAGCTTATCCTTCCATATACAGAGACCAAAGACATACAGGAAATCTCCAATTTTTTTGGACTTTAGTAGGGATGAAGAAGAGGAAATAACACATACCCGTTACCCTTCACCTAGGAGTCGACACTGGTGCCACCCTTCTGGTCGTAGCAGTTTGAAGAGAATACACCTAGGGAGATGTCCATAAGCTGGCTATTTCACGGAATGAAAATGAAAAACCACACACATACCATTAACCAAGAACTCATCGTTGCCTTCTCTGATTTACTCTGTCGGCACGACTTGTCATCCTTCCAAGCCATGCTCACGCAGACATCTATACCCTCACACTAGCTCCACTTGCCACAAGTTTGACAGGGCATCATTCTTTCATAAATCATATTAATTTCCTTGATCGTTGTCTCAGATGGGATTGATAGCTGGATCGCACCCCGATGAGGGTACTTCTAGTGAGATTATTGATTTTTTATGATACTTTTAATTAAACAAACTAAACATATATGTTATTTTTTATTATTATTGTATCTACCATTATTTTTTAAAAGGACAAGTGTCAACTCCAAGTTGAGCATGGACAAAATTAAATATCTCCATTATATTGGGCTATAGAATGAGCCACTCGGCTCAACAAAACATGAAATTACAACATCTATTCTGAAATATCCCAAACGTAAAAAATTTCAATAAATATATCACATTTTAGTGTTCTAAATAAAAATATTTCAACAAGAAACAAGAACACAAATGAGATCTAGAAATGTTGCAGACCTTTATTTATATTAATAATAGAAAACAAGATGCATGCCAACTTAAGCCCTTGCCATGCAGTTGCTAATCAAACAAGAAACCACAGATACTGAAGCACAAGTGCGGACCTTGGATGGATCCACCAAGCAAAGGTATCCATGTGGTTTTCGTCTCGAGATCATATCAGAACTGGCCTCGCCAATTTCTCAACAAAACATAATAGGATAGATAAATCAAGCTCCTCCAAAGGCGTAGCTAATCTCCCTTTTTATAAGCTCAATGGACTTTCTAGATGCCTTTATTTTATTATTTTTCCCAAGAAACGAAGGTGTATACCAGGGGCCAATTCCATGGCAAATACCACAGTAAATATCGTGGGTAAATTCCATGACCATGTAAAAAAAAGGAATATTACAAATCCTCTCGCCCAAAGATTGCTTGTACTCAAGAAATTCACTGTTATCCATAACAAAAGCATTGATACCAGGATTCCATACAACCCAGTGTGTTATTCCATACCTCCATGCTAAATGATTCCGAATGGATCCTTCGATACCTATATCCCAAACAATCCTCCGACCAATCCTTCCTTCAATAGATTCACCTGGATCCCAAACAATCCTCTGACCAATCCTTTCCTCAATAGATTCACCTGGATCCCAAAAAATCCTCTGGTCAATCCTGCCCCCAATGGATTCTCCCCGATCCCAATGCCACCTAAGTCTTGGGACCTATAGGTTATGTTACCATCTCAGCCATCCATCACTGCTCGTGCCAAAGGGCCAAGGCTGCAATATTCCCTTGGCTATGAGTATCCTCCTAGGAATCAACCAATCAATAGAGTACCAGCTCATAATCTCTTGCCAATCCATGCCTTGGGAAGGATGAATACCTGCAAATCTACTATGTTGATGTTGCTCGATGCTCAACTCATGTTGCTCCACTCGGCCACCCAACATGATGCATTTAGAGAACTCTGCCCTGCTCTTCCCAATGTATAAAGGTGGGTTAGTAGTGTTGCAAGCCTTATCTATGTACCCTTGTAGAGGGCTACTCTGGAACTCCCAAATGTACTCCTCTTGTTGCCTTGTGAGGGACTTGAGTCGTTCCTCAACACTATCAGCTTGGTCATTGACTTGGCACATACCCCTATGAGCTCCTCAATTTTCCTATTCTCCTGTAAGACAGTGTCTCTGACTATCCAAACTCTCCACTTCAACATCATAAGATCTGTCTTGAAATGCATGATCTTTTCCTAAAATTACTCTGCTGTAAATTATGGTGCCCTGTTGAATGTCTTTGTACCTGTTTGCACCAGATGCCCAATAACTGCAACTTCAATTTGAGCCTTTGATCGACTCTCTTGGAATGGTTCATTTAGCACATTATGTCATTCATGTTTCTCCTCATGATCATGCTCATCATGCTAGTTCAATATGGCTGGCTCCTGACTTAAATCTCCCTGGTCTCCTCCATATGTGAAGACGATATGTTGTTCATCCTCTTCAATTGCCAAACATAGATGCACTGGTGGACTGCTATCTATACTTGATTGTTCATATTCTTTATGGACATCCCCTTGGGGATATAAGGACTCAGTTGTATAGGAGTCTACCCCATCAATACCATTAGGTATAATTTCATGCACTTCCTGTAGAAATTTGAATAACTGATATATTATTCACCGAGATTCTCCTAATCACACACTATTTTAGCTTCATGCATAATACAGAATCTCTTCTACCATTGATCATTAATTGCGGAAATAAAATCAATTGCATGCACACATTAAAACCACAAACAATCACACATATGAACACAATATTTCATGGGAAAGCTTAAAGCTGAAAAACCCAACTATCTGTATATTATATGTCATGGAGATCATGTAACAATCATAGTACAAAGCTCCTCACAAGCTCTCAGCACCACCTCCAATTGTTACACACTATCAAGCTAGATCTAGCAAAACACATGCTCCAATATTTTTCCACTTGATAGCCAGCCTCTATTGCGTAATTAATGCTATGGGATGGCTTCATTAAATAGATAAACCACCTGGCTTGTACTGCGCAATCCTTCTGGGCTTCTCCACCTATCCGTGTGTTGCAAATAGCAACAGTATAGTCACAATGATAGTTAACCTGCTCTTTCACCTATTTCTGCACTGGTCTCCACTGAAACTGTCCATGCACTGAAGTTAACTGATGCATTCTTTAGTTGATTAATGAGTTTATAATTAGTGAATTAATTTAATAATTATTTCACACCACTCTCACTAATTGTATCAATTATTTAAACTGAATACAAATAGCTCAACTATGTTTAGATTAGTTAAACTGAACACAACTCCATTAACTTCCTCAATCAACTCCACCAAACTTTGTCACATGACTTCTAACTAAAGTATCCATGCAATAGCTCCACTTAACCCTCGGGAATAGCCACATAACCCTCGGGAAGAGCGTAATTCCTGCCACAATACAGCTCTGTGCCACATGTGCATGGCGAAGTGCTCTAGAGAATAAGACAATGTTTAAAGTCTAAATATTATTAAGAGCTAATAATATTTGACATATCTATTTTTATTTGGCAAATCTAAATAGATTAAAACTAATGTCCCAAAATGAAGTCATCTATTTTTTTAAACGACCAATCATCCACAAATAGCATCCTGCAACTCATAGAATATGATCCATATGTCTAAAAATAGACATAGTCTAAAAATAGACTTTGCACCAAAAATATCCTGCAGGCCCACTTAGTGAAGGCGACTTCTTTCCAATAAGCTCATTATCTTGTTGCAATCTCAACACTCCCTCTCAACAAGATAAGGGATGATTTCAGTCACCCCTATCTTGCCCCGTGGTATTCGAATTTTCTCCCCGGGTGAGCGCCTTCGTCAAGATATCAACATTCGATCCTCCGTGGGAATGTATGAAAGTAACATGATCTTCCACCTATTGGCCAATCTCTCATATGATGATACCAGATGTCAATGTGTTTATATCTATCGTAAGTACTGGATTAACCGAGATTTTGATGCAACTTCCGATTATCACAATAAATCACAAGAGGCTCTAAGTGTGAACCGAACAACCCAACTACAGGATCTTCCTCATCCATATAGCCTCATATGCAACAAACTTGTCGCCATGACACGGCTCACGAATCAGAGTGCCACTTTGATCTCTCTGATTCTACTCAGAGCCAAGAACAGTTGTCAATTCGATACTATGTGTCCTCTAGCGGTTGCTTATCCGTTGGGCCTCTCGCCAATCTGCATCCGTGAAGCCACACAACTTCACCTCATCCGACTGTCTGTACCATAATCCATATCCCGATGTGCCTCTGAGATATCTCAATACATGCTTGCCTGCCTTACAAAAGAGCTTGGTAGGCTTAACCATAGCTTGTGAAAGCTGGTTAACAGCATAGCATATGTCGGGTCGTGTATTGACCAGATACATAAGCGACCCCACCAACTGTCGATAAACAGTGGCATCCACTACCTCTGTCGATGTAGCATCCTCTTTCCTCCAACCACCAGGAAGAGGAGTGTCGATAGGCTTGCAGCCATGCATGTTGAACTTCTCCTCTCCTGCATACTTACCCCCAGAAACAACACCATCATCATACGGCCAAATTCCCAATCCTAGAAATAATGAAGGAGGCCCAAGTCCTTCATCTCAAACTCTTTTGCAAGATCATCCTCGCGCATGAGAGACTGTAGCCACCATCACTCAAAATCAAATCATCTACATAAAGTACAATGATCAGCAAATTACCCTCCACCACAATCTGGTACAGGTTAGGATCCGCCTCACTCTTGGAGAATCCAAGTCCGGTGAAATAATTGTCTATCCATGTGTACCAAGCACGAGGTGCTTGTTTCAACCCATACAACGCTCTCTTGAGCTTACACACATGCGACTCGCTGTTGAAAATCTTGAAACCTTCGGGCTGCTCTATGTACACCTCCTCCTCAATGACTTCATTGAGGAACACAGTCTTCACATCCATCTGATGAATGTGCCACCCCATCTGCGCTGAGAGAGCAAGAATCGTCCGTATGGAATAATACCTTGCGACAGGTGCAAAGGTCTCGTCATAATCGATCCCCTCAATCTGTGAAAAGCCTCGGGCAACAAATCTTGCCTTGTACTTCTCCACACTCCCGTCAGCTGCCTGCTTCACTTTGTAGATCCATCTCGAACCCACCACTGATTTCCCTTCCGGCCTTGGGAAAATCTCCCATGCGCTGTTTCTGACAATCGAATCATACTCTTCCACCATGGCATCTACCCATATGGGGTCCTCCACAGCTTCCTCGAAAGAGGATGGCTCTTTCACGATACACTTGCTCATAAGAGCCATGTATCCAGTATACCGGTCAGGTGACTGTCTCTGTATGTGCTATGATGTAGGTGCTCCTACAACCTTCTCTGCATCTTGAGCCAGTCGCTTAGCTTCTGTAGTGCGCTTCCGCCCTCTGATGGTTGGCGCTGCCTGAGTGGTCTCTTCCACTCCATGAACCTTATCTTGTGGCTGATCCACATCTTGAGACTCATCCTTAGGAACTAATATCTCCTCATTTGCATGCAAGTGTGGCTCCCTCTCAAGCGAACACTTCATGGCTTTCTCCTCCTGAAATTTGATATCCCGTCGCACAACAATCTTGCGACTGTCTGGAAAATACACACGATAGTTGTGGGGCGTATCAGTGTACCCCACAAATATCCCAACCTCCACAGTCGGCTCCAGCTTCTTCCTGGCATCCTTCGTCACATGAATGTAAACAGGTGAACCAAAAATCCTCAAATGGGAAATATCAGGCCTCTTACTAGAAAACGCCTCCTGTGCACTGCTGCTATCCTAGAGGACAACATTCTCACATATACCACAAGATACTGCCTCCACCCACAAGAATAAATGATCACAACATCTGCCACACCCACGATCGTTCTGTTCTTCCGCTCAGCAACCCTGTTCTGTTGTGGGTTATGAAATGCTATGAGCTCTCTTCGAATTCCTTCTGCACTGCAAAATTCCTTGAATTCGCAAGAGATGAATTCACCACCATTGTCGCTCCTAAGAGCCTTCACCTGCTTCCCCGATTATTTCTCAACCAGTGCCTTGAACTCACAGAACTTTGAGTATGTCTCGCTCTTCTTCTGCATGAAGAAGATCCAACACTTACGAGAAAAATCATCAACAAATATCACATAATACCTGTGCTTTGCTGTCGAAGCTACTGAGAAAGTTCCACACACGTCTGTGTGAATTCTCTCAAGGATTGTCGTGGCGCGACTATCCTTCTCGTGAAAGGTGGCTTTCACAAATTTTCCCAAGGTACATCCCTTGCACTGATCTGACTGCGCAAGAGTACCCTTAGGAAGCCCAGTAGAAATCTGTTGTAGTATCTTCAAAGCTCCATGGTGAAGGTGGCCCAATCTTCGGTGCCACAACTCGCCATCATCCCAGCTCACCACTCCTTCTGCCTTGCCTTCCATTGCTGCACAGCCATCTACCTGCAATTGATAAAGGTTCTTAACTCGAACCCCTATCCTCCGGGTCTCACCAGTTGCCTTACTGCACAGGAAAGCCTTTCCTTCGCTAAATACAACATCATATCCCTTGTCTTCCAACATCACCACAGAGATAAGATTCTTCTTCAATCTTGGAACATGCATCACTTCCTTCAATTTGAAGGGTTTACTAGACTCCCTCTCAAAGGAAATGGTACCGATACTGGTCGCACTGTATCTACCATCATCGCCCATCTCGATGTGCACTCCAAGATCTTTCTCATCCAGATCAGTAAACAAATCTCGATCTCCTGTCATGTGAAAAGATGCACCACTATCAAGAAACCACACTGATCTCGTCACACTTGAAACCAAGCATGCAATCAACGAAAAATCCAGCTCAAACTGTGAGGCTAAGGCCTCTCCCGCTGCAGTCCCAGCAGCCTGCTTATTTTTCTTCTTCTGTGGACAATTTTTGGCGTAATGTCTGTGTTGGTGATAGTGAAAGCACTTCACCTTGGACATGTCCTGCTTCTTGCCTTTCGCACTGGATTGAGAAGCTTTCTTGCTCTTCCCCTTCTTTTCTTTGGTAGCCAAAGCGAAATTCTCTTCATCAGAGTTCTTTGATGAAGATCCATCCTTGGTACTCCGCCTTATCTCCTCTTGCACAAGATCCGACCAAAGACGCTCCCATCCTGGCAATTTCTCCCGACCATTGACAGAGTCCTGATAGGAGTGCCAACTCTTCGGAAGCCCAAGGAGAGCCAAGCTCACCAAGTCCTCATCATCAACAGTAACCCCCACACTTCCCAGCTCATCCCTGCATTGGATGAACTTCGTGAGGTACTTGGGCTGATCAGGAGATCAAGTCTCTTGGTGAAAAATGCTTAAAAATGAAAGTGCTCAGAATAGCTCCGAAACAGATCGACTGGATAGTGCTCGTCTTCCTGATTCCGGCGCCGTGAACAGTTCGAAAAATGGTCTCCGTATGCAAAAGTTATTCAGCTTCAAAGTTTTGTCAATTTCATTAAAAAATGGCAAAATTAGACTTTGGAAAAATTTTATTTAAAAAAGAATATTCCACAGAATATTCTGGGAATATTCCGTGGAATATTCCGCAGAAAATTCTTTGGAATATTCGGTGGCAGCCAATCAGAGGGTGCCACGTGGCTAGCCCGGAGGCCGCCACGTGGCCCCAAGGCCGAGTGGAATGGCGTTTAAAAGTTTTTTGAAGGGCGGACGGATTCGAACCCCCGACTTCCGTTACACAAACCATACGACTTAACCACTGTACCAAATCTTGTTCGTTGAATAATGTGCCAGCGGTATTATAATTGAACGGTTAATTTGAATTGGGCGGGGCCCGAAGGGGGCCAGCCCCGCAGGGCCAGCCCCCGTTGCACATGACCAGAAGCGGAGAACCGGAGGCTAATTTCCATTGGCGCGCTCGGCGGAATCAAAACTTTGGATAAGGATTACAGGTGGGTTTGTTATTGTTTAACGGATGTAATGTTATATATTTAAAACAAAACCGTTTAACATTTAAATACACCGACGACTCCGCCCATGTGAACGCAACCAATCAACATTTATTGCCAACGTTTAAAACGGCGGATTAGATTGGCGGTTCCGCCTAATTGAGCGCTTCCTCCTATTTTGGCGTTGTTAACTGCACATCCTCCACATTTAGTGGAGTTTCCTAAGGAGTAAGAGGCAGTTCACTAAATGTGCCATAACTTTTGATTGGGAAGGCCTTTGAAGATGAATTTTGAATTTGAGTGTAGAGAGCATTCTGGAGCTGTTGGAGGTGTCTGCAGAGCCATCAGGGCATTGTATCTGTGAATTTTACAGCGCTTTTGACAGAGAAGCCATCAGGGCCAAGGGCAAAGATTGCTGCATTGGGCTACCTTCCTCCAATGGAGGTGAATTTGTAGTCTATTTCTAATGATTTGGATGTTCTGAGTCTGTTTTAGCAGTCTATTTTCTCATTGGAGAAGTTTATACAGATGTAATTCCATTTGAAGCATTTAATCAAAAAAAAGACTGAGCCTAATTAGAGGCTTTTGGACCAGCGGAGGTAGCCCAGAAGAGGGGTGAACCGCTTAAACAAACATCTGCTGTTCATCTGTGTATTATGGCTGTTTATTTCCAGAATTTGATAGTTTAAACAGTAAAATTTCAAAAGCATGTTTTCCATAAACAAGTTTATACAGTAATCAAAACTTGTTGTTTTAACTTCAAACCTCTTCACACAAATTGCAGTACTTATATTCTTGCTTATTCACACTTAAAACAGATCAATGAACACTCTGAATTCAAAAACAAAAGACTTTCATTGATTTTGATATTAGTGTTTATTTATTATTTCCTTAGACAGAGTCTGTAGAGGGCCAGGTAGCCTCTGGAACTCATCCTCTCTTTAGAGGTGACATGTCCAGTGAATGCCCCTACAGTCCATCTCTGTATGGGAAATAGTTTATTCTCACAATTTCAGATCATTTGAAAATATTGGAAAATGGATACCTTGCACCATTAAACAAGTACATTCCATTTTCAGATCATGGGCATACTGTCGCCTTTCTCCATCTTTATGTTCCTGAGTTTGTCCTTGAGCGCCAACTTCCTCTTGTCGCTCTTGCTTTGAAATAAATCTGTCAAAGCTTTCCACATCAAGAATGGAGAAGCCTTACCATGAAGGTTGGACACTATGTGATCCTTCACACCTTCCAACAGAATCCTTCTACACTTTGCTGTCTTCTTTTTCCATGCGTCAAGTACGGAAGCATCACTAGAAGTAGGCTTTAGAATTTCTGCATCTATGAACTCCTTCAACCCATTGTCATCCAGCACCGCCTCCATCCTATCCTTCCATGCAATATAATTCGAGCTGCCCTCAAGGGCATACTCCAATCGCAATCTGTTGAAAGACATCTCAACTTTGACACCAAGAAAACACTGCTGCAAATTCGAATTCCACCAGCAAAAAACTCAACCGCTTCAATGCTTTGCAATTGCTCCAATGATCAATATCGCTCTGATACCATGTAGAAATTTGAATAACTGATATATTATTCACCGAGATTCTCCTGATCACACACTATTTTAACTTCATGCACAATACAAAATCTCTTCTACCATTGATCATTAATTACAGAAATAAATCAATTGCATGCACACATTAAAACCACAAACAGAATCATACACATATGAATGTCAAGATTTCATAAGTTTTGCTCCAGAAAACCTCAACTATCTCTATATTATGTCATGAGACTGCAATAACTATAGTACAAGTTCCCTGGCAAGCTCTCAACACTAATTTAATCGTTAAGCACACTATCAAGCTAGATCTAGCAAAACACCTGCTCCAATCTTTTGCCACTTGATAGCCAGCCTCTATTGCGTAATCAATGCTATGGGATGGCTTCATTAAATAGATAAACCACCCGGCTTGTACTGCGCAATCCTCATGGGCTTCTCCACCTATCTGTGTGTTGCAAATAGCAACAGTATAGTCACAACTGATAGTTAACCTGCTCTTTCACCTATTTCTGCACTGGTCTCCACTGAAACTGTCCATGCACTGAAGTTAACTGATGCATTCTTTAGTTGATTAATGAGTTTATAAATAGTGAATTAATTAATAATTAATTCACACCACTCTCACTAATTTTATCAATTAGTTGAACTTGACATAAATAATAATCATGTTGCATTAGTTAAATCGAACACAACTCCATTAACTTCAATCAACTCACCAAACTCTATCACATGAGTTCTAAATCAAGTATCCAATGCAATATTCACAACCTTGTGAATAGCAATTCCTTCACAAATTGTACACATCTCATTCACTTCAATCAAGTGCTCCAAGAGAATAAGATAATGTTTAGAGTCTAAATATTATTAAGAGCTACACAGCTTCGACATTCGTTAGATCACACCTAAAAATATTGACGCCTAAGAGGTTCAAAAAATAGAAGTCCACCATTTTTTCCATCTTCATCATATATCCACAAAGATATCCACAAACCTTATAGAACATGATCCATATGTCTAAAAATAGACATAGTCTAAAAATAGACTTTGCACCAAAAATAGCCTGCGGGCCCACTTAGTGAAGGTGACTTCTTTCCACTAAGCTCATCATCTTGTTGCAATCTCAACACTTCCAAATGATTGTCATCGTGCAAGCCTCCTTGAATAATTTCACGTTGCTGCTCACCATCCTGAAGATCAATAGACCCAACCACAGAAGACTCCCCATGATCTGAAGAAATCTCCTCTTGTTCTGTCTTTGTTGCCTCCTTCTTATCACCTAGACAGGAATGGTTAAGGGCCCAAACTCCCTTGCATACAAAGCACACGCCTTTCCTCCTAAGTTCATTATTGTTGTCTCCACAAATATTTGTTAGTTTCTCCTTGGTTAACTTCTTTCTACGTAGTTTGATGTTATGTTTGACCAACCCCTCAGCTAGTTCATAAGAAACAGGTGATACAATTAGTTCCTTCCTCCGAATGACCAATAATTTGGATCTCAATTGTTCACAGATGGCCTTATATTCTCCTAAGATCAGGGACATGATCTTTTGTATGTATTTTTTGATGAAGTTTGGATGAGATGTTGTAATTCCGATGCAGAAATATTGGAGCATCTGAAGGATTAAGTCATCACATTGTAGATCCAACATAAGTATACCAAATATGAATTTCTCCATGCATTCCAAAATTTTGCACCTCTGAAAAAAAGTAATAAGGGTGGTGTTGTCAAAACCTTGGAGTCCTTCTACCATTACTCGAAAAATCCTCCTCATGGTGTCATCATTGTAGGGCAGTAGTGATGTTGTTAAGGCTATGATTCTACTGAGACAAGAGGCAACTGTGAGTCTAACCTTTTCACAAGAATGCTCCAAGAACCTAGGTTGTATCAAAGCAGGCATGGATGGCTTCAAGGCCCAACTTGACCCTTTCCATTCTGATTGCTATATCACGCTCAGAGCCATATCTAATGTTTGCAACCGTAGGAAGTCATCTTCTAACTTTGTACCCTAAAATTTGGATCCAAGTTCAAAGAGACACTTTCTTTTTACATATTCCTACCAGATATATTTTGACTGCTAAAGGATAGCATGGAACTTTCGAGAGAAAGGTTTGTTGTTCTTCTCTTGCTTATGATCTGTATGTTATTTCCATCTACAACCCAAAAAAGTATTGTAGCCTAGAAAATATACCAATGTATCATTATGTTGATTCTTGTGGTGTTTCCAAAAGTAAAATGATGACATTGCCGTGTCAATATTTCTTTTGCATAGAAATCTGGTAGATCATTCTCAATTACCCTCTGACTTCCAATGATTACAATGAAATTTGAGGGAAAAACCTGGATCTTGCTTCATCTAACAAGAATAATTAAATGCATGGATCCTCTGGTGTCAAGATTCCTAGAAATTATACTTCATGCAATTTGGAACACTTTCCCTTTTAGGTAATAAAAATAAACCTCCAAGAAGCCTACTATAAGATTGATATTGGCAATGGAAATTCACTAACTGAATGCACATGAATTTGGCCTCCTGGACCAAGCAATTCAGGCTTCAAAGATAATAATCTACAACACTCTGAATTAATTTTTTGAAAAGGGTAATATGCCAAGGATGTTGATCACTTTATGCCAATGCCAAACTCGACCACAAGAAGAAACTCGACCATTGTAATATTCTTCAATAAAGAAATAATGCTACTATTGGACCTTCAAAGATAATAATCTAAAACACTATGAATTAATTTTTGGAAAAGGGTAATATGCCAAGGATGTTGACCACTGTATGCCAATGTCAAACTCGATAACAAGAAGAAACTCGACCACTATAATATTCTCCAATAAAGAAATAATGCTACTATTGGAATAAGAGACATTGTCATTGTAATAAACTAAAATAATGATCCAGGTGGATATCGGTGGCCACCCTCCTATTCCATTTGGACCCACAACATCAATTCTTTTAGTTTGTAAGTTTCAGCACAACTTAATATTTATAGCAGTTTTTTGGGTCCTGAACTTCCAGAGCCGTTTTGAGGCCCTAAACGATGCTTTCTGGGAAAACGAGGAGCAACATGGGTCATAGACCAATGTTTCTCACTCAAAAGTTGTAGTCCTCGGATAGATATTTCTAACGAGCTATTGAGCGCGTCAAACGAAGATCGGATGCCAAAGTTACGTCCATGGGAAGTTGAAACACCAACTTACCCAAACGAGGCCCACAGTTTTTGCGCTTCATCTCCTAGGGTTAGGTTTTTGGACGTTTCGGGTTTTACATTATTTCTCAACAATAAATAGGCCTTCGAGCCTCATTGTAACACAGTTTAGGGGTTGGGATCCGACACATCTCTTCTCAAGGATAAGTGCTACCATTGCCCTAGCTCGCTTGTTCCCACCATTTCAGTTCTGTAACACAATTTAGGGGGCTGGGAGCTGACACATCTCTTCTCAGGGATAAGTGCTACCAATTCCTAGCTCGCTTGTTCCCACCATTTCAGTTCTGTAACATAGTTTAGGGGGCTGGGAGCCGACACATCTCTTCTTAGAGATAAGCGCTACCAGTGCCCTAGCTCGCTTGTTCCCACCATTTCAGTTTTGTAACACAGTTCAGGGGGATGGGAGTCGACACATCTCTTCTCAGAGATAAGTGCTACCAGTGCCCTAGCTTGCTTGTTCCCACCATTTCAGTTCTGTAACACAGTTCAAGGGGTTGGGAGCTGACACATCTCTTCTCAGAGATAAGCGCTACCAGTGCCCTAGCTTGCTTGTTCCTCACTATTTCTGGGCTTTGTAATGTTGGGAGGCTCTGTCAGAAGTGATCAATTTTCCTCGCAGATATGCTACTGTGCCCTACTCTACTCATTTCAATAGTTTTCATTAGAACACAGCCAGAGGTCAATAGGGCTACCACATCTCTTCTTAGTATTACTACCGCTGCCCTAGTCGCTTATTTCCAATATTTTGTTTTATAGCCAAAAACGGGTTATTGAGATGGATGAGCGAATGCTGAGGTTATATGTGTAGTTGGCCATGCTCTCGCAAAAACTGACTGGCAGTATTTAGCAAATTGCTTTCCCAATTTTTTCATGTCTCACAAATGGCAGTATATGAGTTCAACCTCAGAACTGACTAATTAATTGGTGGAAAGAAAGAAAGAGGAGGGAGAAGGAGATCCTGTCAAAATATTGCTTGAGGAGGCCCTTGAGAAACAAAGGAATGCGATGATGGATAAATTTTCCTGATCCTTTCACTGCTGTCATCACAGATACCACATCCAAGATGTCCACACCTGTGTCCAAGCACATCCTCAGAGAAAATCCAACATTGTCACTGCAATTTTTCACTTCATGGAGGAACTTAACACAATGGAGACCATTGCTTCGTAAGGTGGGAGGAATGATCTAGGTGGATATCGGTGGCCACCCACCTATTCCATTTTGATGCAGGAGCATCGAAGCCAAATTTTCATTATTTAATTATGTAATAAGGGGGGTGAGACATTTTAATTATTTTATTAATTAAATTGCTTATTTTTAATAAATTAGGAGAGAAATTATAAATGTGAGGATTTTTGTAAATCTTCTTTAATAATTAAAGGATATGAGTGGAATGGAATTAGGTAGATAATCTAGGGAGTATGAATTCCATATACGGGACTTTGTTGAGTCCAAAACTAGAATAAATCCAAATTAGATTGTAGTTGAGATTTATGTGGAGGAATTTATGGAGTGAAATAAATTCATTATTTATGTATAAATATGAGTGTTTTTGTGAGGATGAGGGACAGCTGAGAGCAGTGAGGAGTACAGTGAGAGTAAGAGATGGTTTGAAGGGCCGAGAACTAAGAGGCCGCCCAATGTAATATTTGGCCTAAGAGTTTTTCTGTTTTAATATCAGTATTTTTTTACTGTATGGCTCTCTTTCTCTTTATGCATATTTTGAGCAGCATCCGTTGTTATGTTTAATGAAGAATTGAGAATTTTCATGCTAGGTGAATAAATCTGTGTTTATATGCTAGGATTCTGATTTAACCCAGAACCCCTGCATCATTTGGTATCAGAGCCTTAGAAGTGTGTGTTGATTAAATTGTAATAAATTCCCAAGTTGTATGAATACATTGAGTTATCCCTAAAGTATAAAAATGGTGTTGTAATAGTCGAATTGAATGAGTGTGGAGAGCCTACACAGTGTGAGTTTTGTTGTGGCTTCTGATTGTAGAACCTTTGACTGGGTTGCGAATTGGATTTTCCGATGGTGGAGAGCTTGTGACTACAATGTGTCTTTTTTTCCAATGACATGTAAAAAAACTCTTGTGCGGCTTGTGATTTTGTGCCGAGCTGCAGAGAAGGAGATATATGTATTGAAGACTACAAGGTAATTTAAGTCACTGTATGCCTGGGCGTGTTTTTTTCGTGGTGCTCGACTGTGTGATTTTATATTGGAGCGTGGATGTGACTGTATATTGGAGAGTGACTGTATATCGATGCATGGAAGTGGAGCCACAGAGCCTGTGGCGTTACTGTGGGTGTTGGATTTGATCCCACAAAAAAAAATTACAAGGAGAGAGTCGAGTGTTGGTGATCTGTTGGGATATGATCTTCCTGTTGATTAATTATATCTTAGAGGAGCGGTGGTGTCTGGATTTTGAAGTGGGCGTGTTCAAGAGTTCTATGAACATTCAACGACAAACCCTTTGGTCCTTTCATGCGAGATTACTCTCTCACCAGACATTAAGTCAATTCTCTGTGCACTCTAGTTGAGAGCATTCGTTCCCTTTCAAAATTTGGGACAATAGGATTTCTATACAGATCGGCCATGCGGAACGACTCTGAGAATTTCAGCAGATCCAGTGGGAAATGAAAAAAATACACGGAACATTCTGATGTTAAATATGTTGTTCTTCTGTTCATCTTTTGAGGTTGGCATGGCTTTGATCTTGTGGCAATTTTACTAAGTTCGAAATCAATGTTTAGATCATTGTTGTGGAGAGATGCGACAAGGCGTTGGGCATGAAGCAATTGTGTGGAGCAGCATGGAAGCGTGGAATATCAATAGTGTGAAGGTTTTCTCAAGGAGAAAATTATAGTCATAATTATAACTACTTGTGCGCTGATCGATACACCACAAAGGCTCCAAAGGTTGGGAGCGTTGTGAATTGAGTCAATGAAATTTCCAATGCTATAAATCGCACTAGAGAAATCGACAACAAAGTCGAACTGTGAATTAAAATACCTCTGCCCAGTAAGCAGGTCCGACAATAGAGTCTGATTCTGAGTGTTGAGAAATACATTACAGTGCTAGCGTTGTATCATACCAATGCTAAATAATAACGCAACATTGTAAGGTGCTTGCTGGAAATTGTTTTTCAAACAGTGGTGGATGAATTGGAATTGTTGTAGATCTACATCATTTGTGATCAACACAAGCCAACGTAAGGAGTGAGAGCTGTAAGATTGTAGCAGTGTGAGTGTAGACCGTGAGCAATTGGAAGGGAATTTGCAGCAAACGCAATGGGTTGCTGGAACTGAGACAAAGGACGACATTCGAAGCGGAGGAATGAAGCAAAGGTGTATCACGTATTTCAATTGAAGCTAGATCAAGAATAACGCTATGTTAATATTGGCAAGATGTGTTAGTCCGAGGAAGAGATGACAGTGTCCAGTGGATCGATTGAACCGCAGAACAACTCTGTGATGAACAACTTACAGCTCCGCAACGAAATGGTTCGGTCACGTTACATTTAATTTTTATACAATCAATTTGCGTTGGTTAGCAAGGACTATATTTTTTATTTTGTTTTTTTATTTTTTATTTTTCTGCATAAACATTCGATGGGGTCGAATTATGCTGTGGATAACTGTGTGAATTATATAATTAAAAGTCTGCGTGGAGAACTGCACAATGGATGGCGTAAACTCTAATTGAAATACCAACTTATAAACCTGAACCGGGTTTTGTTTGCATGAATGCCATGAATGAAACACTGTTGATTCGTTCAGGTAGTGGTATGTTGCTTGCTTAATAACATCATCAACACAAATCAACTTCTTTTGTTATTGCGTGAGGTATGGTGGCTTGTTTTGATTAAAGTGGATTCCAAATGACACAATGGATTAGCCATTATGATATAAAACAGTCCTTAAAAGCACCCATTTATTATTGAGAAGTGGAGTTTGCATAATGCTGCAAAAATTCAAAGTTATGTATTAATTTGGAAGTGGGAATTTTGGTCACTTACATCATTTTGAAGAGAAAGAAGTTGTTGTGAAAATTCAAATACTTTCTGGGGGTCGAGGAGACAGTGGTTATGGTTCTGCCTCAGTAGTATATCCAAAGTACTTGTGAAATTTCTGGCGAAAGCCTTTATGAAGGCTTGGATTGTCTTTCAAACAAAATTACCCATAAAGTATAAAATTGGATTGAGTAAATGACTTTTTGTGGTGAAAGAAAGCTTGGGGAGTCCTCTACATTGAAGTAATATCATGGATAAGGTTTGTTCCAACTATTTCATTCTCTTTACAAATATTTTGATAATATTTTGCATTGGTACTTCGGAAAAAGAGCTGTAGTGCGAAAGCTCAAGAACTATCGGTGGGCACACTATGAAGATGTGCAGGGAAATGTTTGCGTTATGATGATGAGCTTGTGAGCATGTGAGTATTTACAGTGACAAATATGGCATAGAAGAATGGAAACCAAAGAGTTGAGACTGCGGAGAGAAAGGTTTATTAATAACCTTAACAGGACATGAGGTATGATAATCTACGAAGGTATTTTTGAACATTGAAGATTGAATGGCTTATTTATTTTTACTTTAAAATAAATCTTGAAAAACCTGAATTGCAATGCGACTAAAGAATTCAGTATCATGTGAAATGATAGGGAAAACTGATGATTTTCATAAAGAATGAAGTATGAAAGAAAGTGAAGATTGTATAACTTGAAACATCCATTGTCATAATTTTTGGGTCGAGTCTTGAAATGAAAACAGATGTTAAAGTCAAATGAAAGTTTGGATAGTTTTGAGTCGGGATTGAGTATTTTCATCCAAGATGAAAAATTGGTGTAAGTATGAAGTCGAAGATTCATAAACTAAGTCAAGAGTCTGAATGTAATGGGGTGCATGATCGGCAGAGCCTGACACCCAAAGAATTGGTTATTTTAACACATGTGTTACTAAAGTGTTGTTTGTAGAATATTGCAGCAGGAGGGTTGCCAGAGATTGGTTTCAAGATAGAGAACCAAGAGAAGTCAAGCGCAGGAGGAGAACTTGCATTTTGATGAATGGCAAGTGTGAAGGATTACTGAGAAGTGGATTAAATGAAGTCCACACATGAACAGATGCAGTTCACAAAGAAGGGGAAAATGACTGTTGATAATAATTTTCGAATATCTAATGAAGACCACAACAGAGAGGAGAAGAAGGAAAATTCCAAGGTAAGTGGCATATGTGAACAGTTGACGGATGAAGAGTACGAGCAGGAGAAGGCTGAGATAACAATTCACCTTGAATTGTTAATGGAGTTGTTGCAGGAAAATGTGAAAGGCCAGACACATGGTTGGACCATGAGAAAGAAGGTAAAGTGGCAGAAGCTACACGCAAAAAGGGAAAAGCAGGTAAACATACAGTTGGAAGAAGATCTGGGGAAGCTCGAACATATGTTGAGTTGTGAAGAACTTAGAGAGGCTGAGTTAAAAATGGATGTTTCCATTTGTGGCCTAGAACAGGGTGAAACTCTGGGTGAAGAGATCAATGAGGAAGATCTCATGAACTATTGGGATAGTTCAGAAGCGTCTGAAGATGTGTTGGCGAGAGAAGCAGGTGAGGCTATGAAGCCTTGCAATTTTTCTCACAGTTTATGTATGTTTGCAAGATATGCGAGAGATGGTGAGCAGTCTGATGGAACTGTCACAGAGATGAAAGAAACTTTTGAGGTAAAGTCTAGTGGAGAATGCCTTTCATAGGGGGAAGGTAATGATTTGTTAGAATAGGAAGAAATCATAAATGAATTCTTGGTTGGGGTAAAACAACAAGATGAAGCTGTTATGGAACAGAAGCATACTGAAGATGGCGAGGATATATTCCAAGGAGGTAAACAAATGTATTTGTTTAATGAAATTGCTGACGAAATTTTGTAGTGTGATGAAACATAAAACAAGATAACTCATAAGGACTGCCAGAGAAAGGATGAAACTGTATTGAGTGAGGCTGAAAGTTGCGAAGCAAAATATGATGATGACTATCTATCAGGTGAAGATAAAATTAAATTGTTGCAACAAAAGGAGTTCATAAATTCCTTGTTTTATGAAAGAAATTGTTTCAGTGGAGGTGAGACAGTTATTTCTTATGATGAATAATTTATTATTGATAATGATAGTGAGAAATTGATTTTCTTAAAAGGTCAAAAGGAAAATGATGGACAAAAAAATAAAACTATTGCAGAGATAGAAGATCAAAATTCTATTCTTATGAAGAATGAAGAGATAGTATCAATAGGAAACTTAACTCGTGACAAAGAAGAAGATAGTGAATAATGTAAAAAGATTTTTTCAAATGAAATGATAGATTTGTGGCAGGAATTGAGTATTCTGGAGAAGAGGCTAGAAAAACAAAGGATAAGTGTTCAAGTCGCAAAGTCAGAGCTGAATGAGAATGAAAAAGTTCATTATTATGAACTAGAGCAAAAAGACATCCTTGAAACAGATGATGTGGGGGAAAGACTAACTGATAGTATTGAGAATTCTTTGAAGAAGTTGAATCAGCATATTGATGTGTTGATAAAGGAGAAAATGTCAGAGCAGCAAATAAAAATGTTTCCAGGAGAAAAAGAGACCGAGAAGTCTTATCTTTTTAAAACTAACAGTTTGTTGGTGAATGTAGGTACAACACCGGACGAAAAAGTTGTTGCTATAAAAGCAATAAAATAATATAGTAGTAATCAAGAAGGAGTTCTTGATTATTTTCCATTGCAGAAAATTGGGTATTCAGCTCAGTTGGAGACAAAAGAGTTCGAAAAATAAGTATTACTCTGAGGAATTGGCAAAACAAAGTGTTGGAGAAGCCGATGGAATCTGATCGACAGAGTGGACGATGAGTTATCAAATCGAGTTGACACTTCGAAGGACCAATGGCAGAATAGAGTATGGAATCCTGGAGGGCACAAGTCATCAAGACTTGTGGCTGTCGCAGTATTACAGAAAAGCGACAGACCCCATAGACAGGAGTCTATGGAAACTTCTCTACATGGGGAGTCTGATGTAGGAGCATCCAAGCCAAATTTTAATTATTTAATTATGTAATAAGGGGGGTGAGACATTTTAATTATTTTATTAATTAAATTTCTTATTTTTAATAAATTAGGAGAGAAATTATAAATGTGAGGATTTTTGTAAATATTCTTTAATAATTAAATGATATGAGTGGAATGGAATTAGGTAGATAATCTAGGGAGTAGGAATTCCATATACGAGACTTTGTTGAATCCAAAACTAGAATAAATCCAAATTAGATTGTAGTTGAGATTTATGTGGAGGAATTTATGGAGTGAAATAAATTCATTATTTATGTATAAATATGAGTGTTTTTGTGAGGATGAGGGACAACTGAGAGCAGTGAGGAGTACAGTGAGAGTAAGAAACGGTTTGAAGGGTCGAGAACCAAGAGGCCGCCCAATGTAATATTTGGCCTAAGAGTTTTTATGTTTTAATATCAGTATTTTTTTACTGTATGGCTCTCTTTCTCTTTATGCATATTTTGAGCAGCATCCGTTGTTATGTTTAATGAAGAATTGAGAATTTTCATGCTAGGTGAAGAAATCTGTGTTTATATGCTAGGATTCTGAATTTTCACATTTGGACCCGCAGCATCAATTCTTTCAGCTTGTAAGTTTCAACACAACTTACTATTTATAGAATTTTTTCGGGTCCTGAACTTCCAGAGGCGTTTTGAGGCACTAAACAATGATTTTTGAGAAAACAAGGAGCAACATGGGTCATGGACCAATGTTGCTCACTCAAAAGTTATAGTCCTCGGATATATCTTTCTAATGAGCTATTGAGCACGTCAAACGGAGATCGAATGCCAAAGTTACATCCATGGGAAGTTGAAACACCAACTTACCTAAACGGGGCCCATAGTTTTGGCGCTTCATCTCCTAGGGTTAGGTTTTTGGATGTTTCAGGTTTTACATTATTTATCAACAATAAATAGGCCTTCGAGGCTCATTTTAACATAGTTTAGGGGGCTGGGAGCTGACACATCTCTTCTCAGGGATAAGCGCTACCAGCGCCCTAGCTCGCTTGTTCCCACCATTTCAGTTCTGTAACACAATTTAGAGGGCTGGAAGCTGACACATCTCTTCTCAGGGATAAGCACTACCAGTGCCCTAGCTCGCTTGTTCCCACCATTTCAGTTCTGTAACACAGTTCAGGGGGTTGGGAGACGACACATCTCTTCTCAGAGATAAGCACTACCAGTGCCCTAGCTCGCTTGTTCCCACCATTTCAGTTCTGTAACACAGTTCATGGGGCTGGGAACCAACACATCTCTTCTTAGAGATAAGCACTACCAGCGCCCTAACTCACTTGTTCCCATCATTTCAGTTTTGTAACACAGTGAGGAGGCCTGTAGCCATCACATATCTTCTAAGGGATATGCTAACAGTGCCCTCGCTCGCTCATTTCCATTATTTCTCATTGTAACATAGTTCAGAGGCCTGTAGCCGCCACATCTCTTCTCAGAGATATGCTTACTAGTTCCCCAGCTGTTTATTTCAATCATTTTTTTTATAATGAAATGAAGCATTATTTCCGATGCATCTCTGTGTATTCTGTTGTGTTCCTGCAAAAATTCGGATCAGTGGTATCAGAGCGGTCTGCTTTTTCTCAACTTTTTTTTCATGTCCCCAACACAGCTAGGGTATAAGGAGTTCAACCTCACAACCTCGACGACCCCCCATGGCGAAAGGAAAGAAAGGCGGGGGAGCAGGAGATCCTATCAAAATCTTGCTCGAGGAGGCCCTCGAGAAACAGAGGAACGTGATGATGGATAACTTTTCCCAGATCCTTCAACAGCTGCCCATCGGCAACACTTCTACATCCAACATGTCTGCAAATAGGTCTATGACATCCTAGAAAAATCCAACACCAAGTTCAGCAGAATTTGCCCCCGCCCCCCCTAGAAGAATTTAATGCAATGGAGACCATTGCTTCCTAAGGAGGGAGGAATGATCTAGGTGGATATCGGTGGCCACCCACCTATTCCATTTGGACCTGCAACATCAATTCTTTTAGTTTGTAAGTTTCAGCACAACTTACTATTTATAGCAGTTTTTCGGGTCCTGAACTTCTAGAGCCGTTTTGAGGCCCTAAATGACGCTTTTTGGGAAAATAGGGAGAAAAATGGGTCATAAATTGATGTTTCTCACTCAAAAGTTGTATTCCTCAGATAGATATTTCTAACGAGCTATTGAGCACGTCAAACGGAGATCGGATGCCAAAGTTACATCCATGGGAAGTTGAAACACCAACTTACCCAAACAGGGCCCACAGTTTTGGCGCTTCATATCCTAGGGTTAGGTTTTTTGATGTTTCGGGTTTTATATTGTTTCTCAACAATAAATATGCCTTCGAGCCTCATTGTAACATAGTTTAGGGGGCTGGGAGCCGACACATCTCTTCTCAGGGATAAGCGCTACCAGTGCCCTAGCTCGCTTGTTCCCACCATTTCAGTTCTGTAACACAGTTTAGGGGGCTGGAAGCCGACACATATCTTCTCAGGGATAAGCGCTACCAGTGCCCTAGCTCACTTGTTCCCACCATTTTAGTTCTATAACTTAGTTGAGGGGGCTGGGAACTAACACATCTCTTCTTAGAGATAAGCGCTACCAGTGCCCTAGCTCGCTTGTTCCCACCATTTAAGTTTTGTAACACAGTTCAAGGGGCTGGGAGCTAACACATCTCTTCTCAGAGATAAGTGCTACCAGTGCCCTAGCTCGCCTGTTTCCACCATTTCAGTTCTGTAGCACAGTTCAGGGGGCTGGGAGCCGACACATCTCTTCTCAGAGATAAGCGCTACCAGTGCCCTAGCTCGCTTGTTCCCATCATTTCAGTTCTGTAACACAGTGGGGAGGCCTGTAGCCATCACATCTCTTCTCAGGGATACGCTACCAGTGCCCTCTGTCGATCATTTCCATTATTTCTCATTGTAACACAGTTCAGAGGCCTGTAGCCGCCACATCTCTTCTCAGAGATACGCCTACCAGTGCCCTAGCTGTTTATTTCAGTAATTTGTTTTATAACAAAATGAAGCATTATTTCCGCTGCATCTCTGTGCTTATGGTTATATGTGTATTCTGTTGTGTTCCTGCAAAAATCCGGATCAAATAAATTCCATATTAAACCTCCTCAACTCAACTTAATATGAAGCATAAGCCCCATTTCAAATCATCAAACACCAAATAAACTCCATTTCAAAAACAAAACCCAATCACTAATTTTATTAATCTAGCCCAAATATTAAAATGGGTAAATCAATTCTCTATTGAATTTTTCTATGCAGAACCTTCGTTACACAAAATCCAGTGTGTATAAGCCCAACGTTCTGATTGTCCCATGCGTATAATACGGTTGGGAGATTCAGGTTTGTAGCGGAGGGCACAACTATGAGGGCCTCTCTTCTACTATTCTTTGAACTGCTTGTGTGATGCCATTGTTTCCCTCGCTGATGTTGTTTACTGAAACTGTCTGTGTGGTTCCATTAGTTTCCTCACTGCTATTATTTTTTGAAGTTGTCTGTGGGATGTAACTCTTATATCATTTTTTTGTGTCAGTTAGATCAAAAGATGGGTGCAAAACAAAAAACTCGAAAGAGTAATTGTCACCATTGTGTGATTCCTCTTTCGAATCAATAACAACTGAATTGATGTTTCTTTTGTCGAGTGAAATTGCTGGACATGAATACAACTTAATAGTGGAAACCATGTAAGAGTAAACTCAGATATGGGACCTAGTGGAAAACCTAGACAATGGAGGGTACAACTACAAAGGCCTCTCTTCTACTTCAGATATTCCCTTCTTCATCATTGATCTCATGAGCTTGGACTTAATAAAAGTTGATGTAAGATCCCGCGAGGATGAATACCACGAGTACCCAAAGAGAGATTGGTCTTCTCAATAAATTACTGCCGAAGAGACAATTAATGGTGCTTCTTGGACAATTGAAATGAAAATACTGGTTTCTACACTTTACCAATCGATCCCTTCTTGTTGATGCTCTCGGCCTTGGAGATTGATACCACTTTGTCGCTGCGTCCACAACCTTTAGATGATGATACCTGCAAATCTTTGGTTTTCTGGCGATGCGTAGCAGCAAACGCTTATGATATCATGCCCTATGATTACTGATCAACGATCTTGAACCAAAAATAATACATGCAAAAAGAACTCATGCTCTAATATAGATATAGATACATTCCTCAACTTTAAGCAGGAAAATTTCAAGAATAAATCAACTAGTTGCGCTGATAGGTACCCCCTATTGGAATTGGCTACTTTAATCATTTTCTTAATTAATCATTTTGATCGGATGGTGTAAATTTAGAGATGCCATTATATTCTCATCGTCGCCAATAAATCAATGGATCAAATCTAGACCACTAACTTACTTGCATATCTAAATCATATGATTAAACCATACTTAAATTAAAAATTTACAAACCTTGATTAAAAATTTACTATACCATTTATTAATTGCCACCTATCAAGATTAACAAGTGAAATGATATGGGTTTAAATAATTTTGTTCGTGAGGGGGTAAGTCTGAGGATAAATGAAACTGAAACGTTAACACTTAACCTTTCTCCCCCAACGTGTCATGTTTTCATTGAATTGCATTGAGTGGGAAGATAAATGAGACTTTTAAAGGCTCAACATTTTCCTCCAACGTGTCATGGTTCAATTTCTCTAGCGCTCTCAATTTATCTAACGTTTTATTTTAGCATGTAACTTAAACCTCAATGTTCTCCTCTACTATGTCGTGGTTCCATTGATTTTCATTCAATTTCTCTAAATTTTTCAATTTATGAGATTAATTTCTTACAAATTGATACAACTTGTCATATTAATTACTCCAAGAATACTCCTTATCACTTGATACAACTTGTCATACTAATATGGCAATGAGAATGCAAGCTATCATGGATGCCTTAAATCTTTTTAATGCTATCAATTTTTCAAGGATATTAAATTTTACATATTAACTTAGTATATTTCAATAGATTTATTTGATTATAAGTTTTTGCAGATGGATAGAAGAGATATGTTGGAAGGTCCCAACAATGCAAAACTCCAATTATTTTATTCAAAAATTTTCCACTAATTCCCTTTAATTTATTTTATCTTAGATGATTTTGGCTTAGAACATTAAGGATTTTGAGCATGGCTTACTGGGTAGATGGTTAACTTTTGAATTAATGAGGTTTCAGAGATGGAGCAGTGTGGTAAGATATATTAAGGCACTAATGTGAGGGATGGGGCGCTTGGGATTGAGCTCAGTTGTTGTATGAGCCTGGGTTGATCATAGAAGTGGTGTATTAGTTTGAAGGAATACGATCATGACTGAATTCAAAACCCCAACATTGTTGCATAGTTATATCAATGTTAGCTTTTGGAATATTTGCTTTTGGTATATTTGTTGTTTGTGTTTATTCCTAATTGCTATAATTGCTATATATATATATAAGCTACAATGTCTACTGAGTAGATTGTGGCCATATATTCTTAAGCCCCTACCTCCACTAAATAAACACCACAAACCCAATTATTTTTTAGCCAAATTTTATGGGTGGCCTAGGTTAACGAATTTGCAACTATGCCTAACATTTTAAAATTAAAAAAATTATTATATTTATTTATTTAGATTTAATCCAATTTATTAATTTTGGGAAATACTATGAATAGTCAATATTATATGTTAAAAACTATAAACTATTTGTTGAGATTGCAACAAGATGACGAGCTTAGTGGAAAGGAGTCGCCTTCACTAAGTGGGCCTGCAGGCTATTTTGGCTATTTTTGGCGCAAAGTTTATTTTTAGACTATGTCTATTTTTAGACATATGGATCATGTTCTGTGAGTTGCAGGATGCTATTTATGGATGGTTGGTCAAGTTGGAAAAAATAGATGGACTTCTATTTTTAGACATATTGGGCGGAATCTATATTTAGATTGCCAGTCTAAAAATAGATATGTCAAATATTATTATCTCTTAATAATATTTAGACTCTAAACATTATCTTATTCTCTTGGAGCACTTCAGTTTGATGCCTCGATGTGGCACATGCAACTGACAGAAGGAATTACGCTATTCCTAGGGTTTAAGTGACAACTCATGTAACAGAGTTTGGTGGAGTTGATTGAGGAAGTTAGTGGAGTTGTATTCAGTTTAACTAATCTAAACATAGTTGAGCTATTTGTATTCAGTTTAACTAATTGATACAATTAGTGAGAGTGGTGTGAATTGATTATTAATTAATTCACTAATTATAAACTATGCAACCAACTAAAGAATGGGATCGGCTAACTTCGAAGGTAATGATGTCAGCGAGACCATATGTAAATAGGTGAAAGAGCAAAGTTAACTGATTTAATTGTGACTATACTCATGCTATTTCTGCAACACACGATAGGTGGAGTAATTCCATGAGGATTACATTTCAAGCCGTGGCTGTCTATATAAAGAGTGGCCATCCCATAGCATTGAAACATGTGAATAGAGGCTATTATCAAGGGCAAAGTTGTTGACAACAGTTTTGCTAGATCTATGTTGATAGTGTAGCACTGAGGAGCATGAGAGCTGGTAAAGAGTTTTAATTAAGGGATTGTTATATGATTCTATGACATGTATGAATATACATATTAGTTTGGTTTTCGGCTTTAAGCTTCCATTGAAGACATCGTGGTTCATATGGATCGTTTGTGAGTTTATTGTGCATATGCAATGATTTATTTTCAGACAATGACTGTTATGGTGGTAGAAGAGATTCTGTATTATGCATGAAGCTAAAATAGTGTGTGATTAGGAGAATCTCGGTGAATAATATATCAGTTATTCAAATTTCTACACTATTTTACTTATTCCAAAACAATTATTTTACTTTTTCCAAAATATTTTAAAAGCTAATAATTATATTTATTTCTTCATATTTAATTTAATTTACTCATTTTCAAGCCATTAAATTAATTTATATAATTTATCACATTTAATCCATTAAAAATTGTGATTATTAACAAAAAATTTATATTTATTTATTAGGAATATGGTTTCTGTGATCCATAAATTGTGTATAAAAAATTTTCGGTGAAAATCACATTTAAGAAAGTTTTTGCTGACGCGTTTCAGACCAACTAGTGTGGTTCATCATCAGGACAAGATGAGAAATCTGATCAAGAAACCTAATTAAATAGATAAGGAAAGCTCCAACTAGCCATTGTAAAATAACGACTAGTTTGACTAGAATAAAAAATTAAATTAAATTTCATCCTATAATATTATATTTTAATCAAATTTTATAATATTTCAATTTTAATTTTTAATTTAAATATAATTTAATATTAATTTTTTTTAATAAATTTAATATTGATATTTTTTAATATAATTTTTATTATTTTAATACTTTGACTGATATGTTATATAAATAAATAATAATAATAATAATAAAATAACTAAATAATAACAATAATAATAATAAATATAAAAATAAATAAATAAATTTCTTATTTAATTTATTCAATAGGTAAATTTAGTATTTTAAATCATAATATAATAAGGATGATACTAATAAGAAAAATCATAATGATAATAATCATAATAATAAACCAAAAGGAACCGACAGGGAGAAAAAAACTTGGAGCGGGGGTGAGGGAACGACAAGAGGGAGCATGAAAAGAAAAAAAAAAAAAAAAAACTAAGAGTGAAGGGAGGGAATCCAACATCTACTGAAATTTAGATTTATTTTTTATAATTTTCAAACCACTAAATTAATTTATATATTTTCTCACATTTAATTCATTAAAAAAAAGATTTTTTTATGGGTAATGACAAATTCACAAATAAAAAATTTAATGTTATGTTTAAAATATGTATGGTCGTTAATTGTTGTTTTAGTTGTACCAATTATTCCAGTTGAAGAAGGTGATGGAAGGAGCTTTAAAATACATTAAGAATTGGAAATATTTAAAAAAAAATATGATTGTTTCTTAACAAATAATTTAGCTATTAAAATTTCATTATTATTATTATTATTTTTTAATATTAATTTCATTTTTACTATTTTAATATTAATAATTTTATATACATTAATAATTTCTAATAAATCTAATGTTCATATCAAATTAATAGTTAACAAAATCATCATAATTATTATATTAACATTAATTATTATATAAGATTAATATTTTCTTAATAAAAATAATTATTAGTAATATTAAAAATATTAATTTTAATAATAATATTTTATGAATTTAATAATATTCATAAGAAAATTATGATAATATTAATATTAATTAATATGAATAATAATATTAATATATTTTTAATACGATTAATATTTAGAAATATTAATTTTAAAGTTAATTATTAACATTAATAATATTATTAATGAAACTCACATTATTACCATAAATAATATTAACAACATTTAGCATTAACAACAACATTAATAAATTTTGATATTAATATTAATTAGAATATTCATTATTAGTATTAATATTAATTAATAAGAATACAAATGTTAATATTACCTTTAATATTATTAATATTTATAAATATTAATTTAAATGTTAATAATTAATATTTATAACATTTAATTAGAAATTTTAATAATTATTAATATTATTAATGAAACTCACATTATTACCATAAATAATATTAACAACATTTAGCATTAACAATAATATTAATAAATTTTGATATTAATATTAATTTAATATTAATTAGAATATTCATTATTAGTATTAATATTAATTAATATGAATACAAATGTTAATATTACTTTTAATATTATTAATATTTATAAATATTAATTTAAATGTTAATTATTAATATTTATAACATTTAATTAACAATTTTAATATTGTTTGATGACATTAACATTATTAGATAAATGTCTTTTCGGATTAATTACATCATTAGGATTTAGACCAAATCCTAATGATGTGATTAATTCGAAAAGACATTTATATGAATCACAAAAGTCTCAGATCTAACATTAACATTATTACTATATATAATATTAACATTAAAATTGATAAATAATATTAACAAATTTAGTATTAACAATATAATTAATAAATTTTAATTTAAGATAATCTTTATTATTATTATTATTTTATTTTATCAATATTATCAATAAATTTTAGTATTAATTAATAAATTTTAGTATTAATATTATTAACATTAATAATATTTTGAGATTACATTTTAATATTAATTATTAATATTAATTTGAAAATGTCCTCCGCCTTAGCAGAACATGCCGATAAAACGAATCATCACATCTGTATTGAGGATGCTGAGGTTATTGCAAAGATTGACCGTTTCCACCACCGCAAATTGAGGGAAGCCTTGGAGATCGAAAAGAGGCCTGTCAACCTTAATAGGGACGATGGGTGGAGTGTCAGTAGATGTTGTATTCCCGCCCTTCACTCTTAGTTGCCTTTTATTTTTCCTTTTGTACTCCCTCTAGCTCCCTTTTTCTTTATATTTGTTTGCTTCTCTTTTTTTCTTTTTTCTTTTTGATTTTTTTTTTGGGCGTATTTTATTTTTATCTATTTTATTTATATATAAGTTTTAGGTTTTTTTTTTTTTTTTTAAGTCGCTTCCTTATTACTGTATGAATTTATTTAGCTATGAAGTTAAATTATTTAATAATTTAATTATTATTTTATATTTCTTTTTTACTATTTTATTTGTTTATTACTTATTCTATTTAATTTGGTTTATTTTATTTTATTAAAATTTATTTTTCTTTTAGATTTTTAATTTTTGTTTTAATTATATATATATATATATATATTTATTTTTTTCAAAGTATTAAAAAAAAATAAAAATAAATAAATAAATTATTTTAACATTATTTTTATTGGAAATCATACATAATAAAATATAGTTTTATTGATGGAAATTTAATTTATTTTATTAATTTAGTCAAACTAGACGTTATGTTACTAACGGCTAGGTGGAGCTTTCCTATCTATTTAATCTAGTTTTTTGGTTCAAATTTCTCATCTTGTCCTGATGATGAGCCACACTAGCTGGTTCAAAACGCGTCGGCAAAAATTCCCTACATGTGATTTTCACCAAAAAAATTTCTTACACAATTCATCATAATATAAATTTATGTTTTTAAAATTTTAATATCAATATCAATATCTCTATTTGTTATTAAGATGAATATAAATTAATAAAAATAAAAATATTTATATTATTAATATTTATATTAATTTTAATGTTAATTATTAATATTAATAATATTATTATTAATGACATTGACATCATTAATATAAACAATATTAATATGAAGACTAGTAAATAATATTAACAATAATATTAATATATTTTAATTTAAATAAACAAAATTAATATTAAGACTTATAAATAATATTAATATTATTTAGTATTAACACTAATATTAATACTTAGAATATTTATTATTATTATTATTAATTAATAAATTTTAATATTAATGTTAATGTTAAATTAATTATTAATTTTAATATTATTAATATTATTATTTTTTATTTTAATGTTAATATTAATTTTAACATTAATATGAATATTAATAACATTAAATAATATTATTATGGTCAATTATGGTCCAACACCATAGTGTGACAAAGTTTATCTCAATATGAAAATCAACCATGGTCGAAGGTCACATTGTGACAAATATTGTCTTAAAATAAAACAATCATGGTAAGCAATTGTTCAATGTTGCATTTTGACAAATATTGTGTCAATATGAATATCAATCATGGTCAACGATGGTCAACCATGTTTATTTTAGGGTTTATAATATTTATTCAAACATTGCATTGTGACAAATATTGTCTCAATATGAAAATAAATCATGGTCAACCATGGTAAAACATGGTCAATTACGATCAACCATGGTTAATCATGGTCAATATGAAAATCAACCATGATTCAACGTCACATTATGACAAATATTTTCTCAATATGAAAATAAACCATGGTCAACCATCATCGAGCTTGGTCAACAATCATTGTCAATGAGCAACCATCGTCGTCCTTGGTTAAACATGGTCAATCATGGTGACCATGGTCAGTCATTGTCAACCATGATCAACCATGGTCCAACATCGCATTGTGATAAATATTGTCTCAATATGAAAATCAACCATGGTCAATCATGGTTAACCATGTTTAATAATCATGGTCACATTGTAACAAATATTGTGTCTTGCTCGAAAATCACATTATGACAACCATGGTCATCCATGGTCATCCATGGTCCAACATCGCATTGTGACAAAGATTGTCTCAATATTAAAACCAACATGGTCCAATGTCGCATTATGTCAAAGATTGTGTTAATATGAAAATCAACCATGGTCAACACTGACCAACCATGTTTATTTTAGGGTTTATAATATTTATCTTAGGGTTCATGTACCTTGGGTCTATAATATGAAACCCTTGGGTTCTTAGTATTAATCCATTTCGTTTATTAGTCCCTTGGATTTATAATACCCATCCCTTGGTTTTATTAATCTAAGTGTCCATATTCCTAGGGTATAATATTTTTCATAGTGTTTCTAATATTAGTCCTAGCGTTTAATATAAATCCCTTGATTTTAAAATCATGGTAAACCATGGTTCAATGTCACATTATGACAAAAATTGTCTAGATATGAAAATAAACCATGTTCAACCGTCATCAACCATCGTGAACCATCGTCATACATGGTCAACCATGCTCCGACGTCACATTATAACAAAGATTATTTCAATATGAAAATCAACCATGGTCAACCATCTTTAATCATTGTCAACAATGGTCAACCATCTTCAATCATAGTTAACCAGGGTCAAATTTCGCATTGTCACAAGGATTGTCTCAAATGAAAATTAATCATGGTCAATCATGGTCAATATGAAAATCAACTAAGGTTAATCATGGTCAACCATGGTCCAATGTGACATTGTGACAAAACTTGTCTCAATATCAAAATTAGCCATCGTCAACAATCATCAACTATCATCAACCATGGTCAACCATTATCAACCATGGTCCAACGTTGCATTGTGGCAAATACTGTCTCAATATGAAAATGAACCATTTACAATCATGGCCAATAATCATCAATAGTTATGGTTACATTGTGACACACATTATCTCATGGTTCAACGTCACATTGTCAGAACCATGGTCATCCATGGCCAACCCTGGTTAACTGTGGTATAACGTCACATTGTGAAATAACATGTTAATATGAAAATCTACTGTCAACCATGGTCAATCATGGTCAACCATGGTCCAAAATCACATTGTGACGAAGATTCTCTCAATATGAAAATCAATCATGGTCAACCATGGTCCAACATCACATTGTCACAAATACTGTCTCAATATGAAAATAAATCATGGTCAACCTTGTTCATTTTAGGGTTCATAATATTTTATCTTAGGGTTTATATATCTTAATTTTATAATGTTAATCCTTTGGGTTTTTTTAGGTTTTTGTATTTATCCCTTGTTTTTATTAGTGCATTGGGTTAATAATATCAATCCCTTGGCTTTACGAATCTAAGGGTTCCTATTCCTAGGGTATAATATTATTGATAAGGTTTAATATAGATCCCTTGGGTTTATAATCCATTAGGTTTATAATATTAATCATAGGGTTTAATATTAAACTTTGTGTTTACAATATTAAGACCTTGGGTTTATTAATTTTAGGGTTTATTTTCCTAGGGTTTAATATTCATCCCTAGGTTTTATGTTATTCCCTTGCGTTTTTAGTATTAAGCCATGGTCAAATATGTTCCAACATTAGATTGTGAAAAGGTTCTATTAATATGAAAATAAATCATGGTCAACCATGGTCCAATGTCGCATTGTGACAAATATTGTTGAATATGAAAATCAACCATGGTCAATCATGTTTGTCATAGGGTTTACAATATTTATCTTAGGGTTTATATACCTTGGGTTTATAATATTAATCCTTTGGGGTTTTTAGGTTTTGATTATTAATTCCTTGTTTTTATTAGTGCATTGTATTTATAATATCAATCCCTTCGCTTTACTAATCTAAGGGTTCATATTCCTAGGGTATAATATTATTAATATGGTTTATAATATTAATCCTATGGTCTTATATATATGTCTTGGGTTTATAATATTAATCATAGGGTTCCTATTTCTATTGTTTAATAGTAAGCCTAGTGTTTACAATATTAATCCCTTGGGTTTATTAATTTTAGGGTTTATATTCCTAGGGTTTATTATTCATCCTAGAGTTTAATATTTTTTTTTTTTACAAGAACGGTTATGGTTTTATATTAGGTCTTTGGCATGAATGCCTCAAAACAAGTTACAAACTTTGGGGCCTCTTCTCTATTTTTCTCGCCTGTCGAGATGTCTATGCCACCGTAGTTTATAAGTCGGTGCTTCTTACAATTGTTTATCACTTCAATCTCCGATATTTTTCCTAATTTATGGATGCAGACAAACTGCTGTAATAAAATGCAGTAAAACATGATATAGAAAACTACGGAATGGGAACCCAATATTCTTCCCCGTCTCTTGAAAGAGCGCTGACGGAAAGAAGCGCTGCTTTGTTGGCTTCTAGATCTGCGTCTTTGTTATTCTCCCGTAGGACATGGAAGAAGACCACCCTATGGAGAGTTTTGTATATTGATTTAATTCGCTTCATCAATCTAGCAAATCTGAGATCTTTAGGCTTGGATCCGTCCACTAAATATTTTATAATGGATTGAGAATCACCTATTACAATGACTTCTTTTATGCCTAGATTTTTTACTTGCATGAGGCCTTGGAGAATAACAAGCGCTTCAGCTTGAATGCTTGTGGAGTGACCCAATCCCTAGGCAAAACTGTGCTCGATTCTGCCCTCTAGATTCTTAATAACCCCACCAGCACCAGCTTTCCTGGGGTTGCCTTTTGCTACTCCATCAAAAAACAAGGAGTAAGAGGTTTTCTTGATGAGCCATTCTGAAAATTCTTTCCCATTGAGTCTAATTTTCCAGTTTTTAGTTGGATTATTTAGCCTTGATTCCACTGAGATGTTAAAGCCCATCATGCTGCCCCATTCCATATCTTGCAGGTTTAGATTGGCTACTTCAAGCTGTCCACCCAAACTTTCTTTTAGTTGGCTTTTGATCTTTACTATTACAATTTTCACCGACTACTCTTTATCTCTGAAGGTTCTGCTATTTCTTTCAAGCCATATTTTCCAATAGATAATTTTTGGAAGCGAGAACCAAATGGCTTTGAAGCTGTTGTTTTTAGGAAGCCCCCCTGGGTATTTGTGAAGCCAGCTGGCAAAATGATTCGAAATGGAGTTCGGGAGAATGAAGTTGTTGCCCTAAGGGGCCAGGGCCTCATGCTAAACCTCAGCAGCGAATTTTCAGTCCAGCATGATGTGGCAAATTCTTTCTTCGTCTTCACAGCACATCTGACATCTTGAGGGGCCTTGAAAACCTATTTTTTTTAATATGTCATCAGTTAAATTTCTGTTATGGCACATTAGCCAGCAAAAGAAGTCAATCTTGGGGATGGATTTCAGGTTCCATAGCCCCTTCCAGATTGCTGGGTTTGGAGGGACGTGGGGCATTTAAATTTTTTTTGAATAACCCATGGAAACTGTGTAAGACCCAGTGAGACCCCAGCCACGTTTATCCAACTGGAATTTGTGCAGCGGAGCTAAACCATGGAGGAGGGCCAGAAAAGTGTCATACTTTGTTTTCAAGTGCTCGGGGACGTGAACGTCCATCCAAATCGTCCAAAGATCATCTGACCAAAGGGAGATATCCCATAGCGTGGTAAAGCCAGCACTAGTCATCCAATTTTGTAGAGGACGCAGAGAGGGAACATTTGCTAGAGGCGGTCTTTGCATAATTCTTTCCTGCTATATATTTATC